>JAJEKV010000066.1:989831-1237654 GCA_021234155.1 Isoetes taiwanensis | reverse complement strand
CAAAGGAGGAGGCCCAACTTAAAGGGGAAGGCTACTCAGAATGGGAGGAGATCTACTTAAGACGCCTACTTTAGGAACAAATTTCAAATGCCGGGGCGGAGGGAGGAAGGGCCTAAGAGTCTACCAGCAACAGTTCAAAATGGCCGGGGTGGGTGGAGGGTAGTGGCCGGAAGCCAAGACGGCCCCGGCATTGGGGTCACAGATTAAGAAGCACGTGAAGAGCACCGAGATGGTCATTCCGCCTCCCATTTGCCAGTTCGTGGAGAGAGATTCGCAAGAGGGAAGCATACATCATACCAAGCATGTAATCCAAGCAATCACTTTAAATGCTCTTCAAAATGGCTTCTACAGCTGGTGCTCTGGCCTGCTCGAGGACTCCGCAGCCTTGGCAAAGAATACATGCTAAGCTGGTGATCATTATACCTATGACATGCTCGCCTACGATATGATCCCGAGTAATTATGGTCAAAATTTTATGGTCAATACAAACAAGAAGAAAGACTTCTAAAAAAGGCCGGAAGTGCCTTTTGTGTTTTTTTCTATATGTATAATATTTCTTAAATGTAATGGCTTTATAAGTCTTAATCCATTTCTTAGTCCATTTTGTAGTTTTTTTTTTTTTTTTTTTTTAATGTTAATTTAAGGATCACACGGACTTAAAGCATTGTGCTTTTTGTTGCAATATAGTAGTCTTCGGTCAGTGGTGATCCAACCCCCCTAACCCTAACCCTAAAATGTAATGACAAATCCCTCACAAATCCACTCTTTCTCCCTTCCATAACAGCTACTTGAGTTCGTGCGGACAAATACCACCAAGCCCTAAAAGATCTTCTTTGTTTCTTTTGCCAAGCTTGCTTCGGCCATGGATTGTTATGTGAAGTTCGAATGGTATGCATCCGCTCATGACAACGAGGAAGTTATACCGACCGCGATTTATCCGCTCTATTGCAAGGAGCTGGAGCATCATGGCAAACAAGAGCGAAATTTGATGCTATCGCGAGGTTGCTTTTAGCTTACCCGATCACATTTGGTCTCAACAAGACGCCCTTTGCGGTGATGTCCTCGCTTCGTGGATTCCAAACCAGCTCTAGAGGAGGCGGCTTCGACGGTAAACAGGAAGATGTTTTTTCAAGAATGCGCACAACGTCCTCTCCTAGTCGCGTTTGTGCTTAAGAAGGTATCTTATTTTTTGCCGCTTGCATTTGCTAGTTATTGCATTCGCTACGCGCCAAACCAAGATACACCGAAACAATGGAAATCTTTACGCCAAGGGGCCAGTTGTGTGATGATGACTATGACGAAAATGGAGATAGATCTACAAGAAGAAGAGCAAGAATGTAGGAGTTTTAGCTTCGACGACCGCCTTGGGTGAAACCGTAGAGGAGGAGATGGATTCCAAGGATGATGAGGATGGGGATGAGGATGAAAAGAAGTTGTCCGACATAACGCCAATTTTAGTGGAAGGCAAAGAATACTTATTGCTAAGGATATACCGAGGAACCCGCTTTGTTACTTAATGTGTGCTAGGGAAGACGAAGCTTATCAAGACCTTGGCCGAATGGGTAAACTTAGGCCTAGATTTTGAAGAGGATTTGGACAAAGAGATGTTTGAAGTGTCTAATTATACCGGCAATGCTATAAAGCTTAAAGAAGCCTATGAGAGGCTGGAGTCTCGATTTGCTCAAGATGAGGCGAATCTACCAACTAAGAAGAATTCCGCCCTCCGCAAAGCCGCCAAATGTGATCTACTGTGTTTGGCAGTGCCCTTCACCAATCAAGGGCAAAGATAAGCCCGGTAGATGAGGAGGATAAATGTGAAGAAGATAATCTTGAGGGTTCTTATTTGTGGGAAGTAGATGATTTTTCTTACGACATGCACGCTGGGGACAGAAAGATTGAAGGATTCTACATTGTTACTTATATATCTCAAGATTTGCTAATGGGGAGATAATCGCCTTCAAAGCTTTCCTCACCCAAAAGGTGCAAGAGTTTGTCTATTACATCCGCATTATGTATGTTCGAACCATTCCCAATTGGCATCAAACACCTAAAGGGTGATAGTAATTCCACGATGTTGTGTTACAATATTTTGACGACTGCCGGGCCTCATGGTGGTATGTTAAATTTTTAGTCACTTTGACTCACCCAAGGTTGGAAGTCAGTCGATAACATGGAAGTCATTGCCTTGTTGGATCAAATGTTGGGGATTGAAAGAGCATGAAATTGATGATTTAAGCTTGAGAAATTGGAAGTTATATGTTTTCCAACTTGTACGGTGAAATTATTTATGTACGATTGTCCTTCCAAATTCTAATAAAATTATTTTATTTGTATTTATTCACATCACGCCAAATACATCACCCTCGATTTTCTTATATCTAGGTTTTCGCCGTGCAGATATCTATCTCAAGAAATGAAATATTATTGGAAAAACAATTAATTTATTTATTCCTCACACGACGCCGAGAAGCAAACCTGGTGACATGTTATAAATAGAAGACCGATGTCCACGCCGACCTCCGACGCCTTCCGCCTTCTCGCTCATCTTCTATTTCCTGGGCTCCGCCCCACCTTCCGCCTCCGATGGCATCATCATCTTCCCAGCTAGCAAGCGACCACGCCAAGATAGCACTCCCAAACGCCTGTCGCTGACATCACCCTTTGCAAAGGGTGATGAAGAGATTCAAGGAGATCCATGATGAAAACAACCGCCTCGCACGAGAACAATGAGGCGGTGACGCATTAGCCTTCACGAGGGAGTCAACCGACGAAACAGACGCTGAGCCTCCGCGGAAACATTCGCCATGTACCAAGAGGCGACGAGTCATAGGGCCGAGGCAGCTTGAAACCGCCACATGATTTTGGCAGCCCTAGAAGATATGGAGAAGAAGCCCGAGTCATGGAGGATGAGAACGCACCCACGGCTTCACCAAAGATAGATGAAAATCAGCCCAGAGGATCATGAAGATCCCTAGCCGCTGTATCTATCTATTTTTTGCTTCAAAGAAAAGGTTTTCTATTTTTGCTTCTATCTATCCTCTTGTTCCAATGTATGTTATCGTTTATTAGGTTCACACGATCGCCAAATGCCTTGCTTGCAATTAGGTAGCAATCAATGGATTTCAAGGCCGTAGGATCTCCATGCCGCTCTATTTTGCTTCAATGAGAAGTTCTATCTTTAGTTATGTATCAAGAAAAATTACTTATGTATAGATTGTATCACCGAAATTATCAATAAAAATTATCACATGAGCTTTCTCCGAAGAAAAGACGTTAGAAGAAGTAACGGGTCCCTTTTCCCTCACACGACGCGAGAAGCAATCTGCCCATTTTCCCCACCCACGGCATCCTTCAAGGCTGTGGTGACCCAAGCTACTACGGGTTCTATCTTGCCTTGACCCCCCATCCTCTTCCGCCTTCCGCCATCTTCCGCCTCCGCTTCCGCCCGCCTCTCCTCCGATGGCATCTTCATCCTCCTCCAAAGAAGCCGACCGCGCCCAGAGTTGCCGCCGCGACATCACCCTTGGCCGGGGTGATGAAGATTCAAGGAGGTTCACGACGAAAATAGCCGCCCGTCGCCGAAAGATGGAGGCGGACAATGTTAGAATTCACGAGGGCTATCGCATGAGCGAGACCTGAGCTCGCTAAACATTAACCAGTACCGAGGCCAATAGTCAGGGGGTCGAGGCGCTTTAATCGCCACACAATATTTCGCAAAGCGCTTAGAAGATATGGAGAAGAAGCTTCGAGTCAGGAGGATGAGAACGATCCGCTTACAAGATCATGAAGATCCAGCTATTGTATATATATTTTTTGTTTCAAAGAAAATTTGCTTTGTTTCTTGCTTCTATCTCGTTTCTCTTGTTTTGTTTTATTAAAGATCACACGACGCCGAAATGCCATTCTTGCAATTAGGTAGCAATCAATGGATTTCACCGATGATCTCCACAACGCATACCCTCGTTGTATGTATAAATTCCTAATTTATTAATGGAAAAGTATATGTAACACAAAAGATCTAGCTAGATTATGTGATAACTTGCGTGTAAATGCGAATTTGCATGTGGATGACAACGCTCTATTCACATACGCGGCTTGTGGATGACAACGCCATGCCAAGGACGGGCATGCGCACAATAACATCGTTTTTGTACGGCTCGCGATACAAGACGGGTTAGGATATGACGGATCCCATGATGCGAACATAGGCTACCGCTGCCTAATTGCATGCTATAATTTCGGTAGATTATTATTACACAACTTTATTTCCAGATCAGTCGAACCGTGAGATTCCAACGTGATTCTAGTTTCTATATAAAACGCCGAGGCCTTTTGTCTTCCTATCCGCCATCTCCCCGCTTTCTACCACATCCGCCTCACCATCTCCCTGGTTCCCATCACTTTCAATGGCCTTCCAGCCCCGGGCCCATCCCCGCCGAGATCTTGTCTCAAGTTTTGGTCAAGGAAATTAAATATTCGCTGGCCGGCTGAGAACGGATCCGCCTCTAAAAGAAAAGAATGATGAAGACGCCGGGCCAAGCGGGTTGCGCAGAGGAAAAGGCCGCCTCATGGGAGGTGATTTTAGTTAGCCGCATTAATCACGGGTTGCCTTTAGACCGCGAATTGCGCTACCACGAGATATAACCCAAGAGAGGCTTAGGGGCCGCAATCGGCTGAGAGGTTGCCCGAGCCCAACTCGATGAGCGGGAAGATAAGGTTGGAATATGAGAACGTGAGTTAAGGGCAGCAATCATGTTGGAGGAGCAGAAAAAATTATCACCGCCTCCAGAAGAGCTTGCCCCACGATCATAGGCACTCCTCCCTCCTAGAGGGGCCCGCTTTTTTTTTTTTAATGTTTGTAATGGTTTATTTTTCAATGGGAAAAGTTTTTGACAAATGTGCCAATATTACGCTTCCTATTTTAATTTTCAATATCCGTGGTAGAGAGAATGATTAAGATGATCACACGGGTTAAACCCTTCATAGGGTTTTTAAAGCTCGGTGCAGATTTCAAGGTGTGATATATACAAGCAGTAGTTAGAATAGTTATTAATGTGTTCCAAAATGGACAAGACCATTAATGTGTTCTAAAGCGACAACCGATGTAATCCGACACGCATTATTAAGAAATGAAAGGGTGTTTAATATGTTCAAGCGCTTAATATGTATAAATTGAGGTCCTTGCATTGTGCTCCTTCCGGCGGCTAGAGTCTTTGCTCCTCCCATTCTATAATCTTAACGCCCCTCCCATTTGTCATCTATGGCCTCCACATCCTCAACCACGATAAGGGAAAACGCAAGAGGATAGAACTCCCTTCCGACATAGTGTTGGGTGTTCTAATGAAGAGGTTGAAGGAGCAAGATGATCTTCTAAAGGAAAACGCCGCTACAAATTCAAAGAGAAAGAAGAAGAGAATGAATTCAACCTTCTCATGCTTCGTGAGCCAAGAGAGGCAAATCAAAGGTTGAATAGAAGGTCGACAGATGACATGCCCCAACAACCGCACCGAGGTGGTTATGACGGCAACGAGGATGCTAATTCAGAAGAAGAACACGCCAGTTATTGGGGACAGGAGCGGACATGTACAAAGAGATGGTGGATGATTGAGGAACGCTTGATAGGGTGATTGCTCGCTTGAGGGGAAGAGATGAAGACGAAGACGAGGACGGAGCTGATGATGATGATGAAGATAATGAAGAAGAGCTCGCGACCGAGCAACAATGAGTTTGTTTTTGTTTTTCAATGTAACATCTTTCACAACTTTAATCAAAAGTAACCCTTTTTATTATTATCATGTAAAGCTTCACACGACGCGAAGCCACATAAATGCAAGCAATAGCTTAACCCAATCGTTTCGCTACTGATGATACAAATAAGATCACACGACGCCAAGCTTACAGTTGTGCAAACAAGGTTGGAGGCAAGTATCTTCTGGCCGTGGTGAACATGCTACACATTACAAGTATACTTTTACCGATTCTTTGTCTCTTAGATCTCCATCGCTAAGGCGATGCTAGTGGGGCCCTAGAATTTTTTTCAAGCAACTTTCCGCTTTTCTCAAAGATTATGCCAATGGTGTTTACGACTGGTTGTTCCTTAAAGCGACCTTCTTGTCGATTTAGCCATCAGCCCTTCTATAAAACCACTCATTATCCGGCCTTAGAGGGTTGGTTCCACATTTCCACCCCTCTTTGAGTGTTACGATGAAAGGCTATTTTAGCTTGTTTATGCGACTTCTCCATGCCTTGTGCACTCCACACCGCTAGGCTTCCATACTTCCTAAAACCAAGGTGCATGAGCCCAAAAGATGTGCAAGTAGTGCGTGACTTCACTCTCCCCCCATGCGCCTATGAAAGCTTTAATAAATTTGTTATTCGCTTGCACCTAACATTTCTCGATCTTCTTTGTGAGGTCCATTCTCCGAATGTATGGGAACAATCTCGCATAATGCATCCCATGTTTTTTTTTCCTCAATGCCGAACGAACGCCATCTCAGGCGGTCCTCGCCCCGCGATCAACCAGCAATTTTCCAAATTCATAGACCTTTTCTCCCATCCGGTTTCCGCTCGTGAGCCTCTCTATGATTCTTTATGAAGCGCCGAAGCTTTCACCCTCCAATTGACACCTTTACGAGGCACACTTGTTCTTCCCCGCCTGTTTTCATCGAGCTCTAATCTTACATTGCCACCATGCAAACTCGCTTCGATAGAACATGTTCAACTCTACAAATTCCTTCCTCTCTTCTCTTCTTATTCGAAATGTTCCACACGAATCGCAGAAATCAAAAATATCATCTTGTCGATGATTCTCACAAAGCGGCAAAGTGCGATATGAACTCTCTCTAATGGAATGGGGAAAATGCCATGGAACTTGGGATCTTCTTCTCCTCTATTAGGAGCATTTGCTTGGTTAAGGGACAAGGTTGAAACAGCCTTCCCAAGACTTGACTTCCTTGCATGATTGCAAGATGCATAACTTTTGCATGTTCCTTGTCCTCCTCCACTTATGTTGTACATTGCTTTCTCAGCTTTTAAATCGGGCGCTTCAAGTGAAAAAATTACTTTGTAAGATCCATAGTGATCTACTTGCAATTTTTCCCTCCCTCGAATCTAGATATTAGACTCGGGATGTCAGTTTGATTGAACACCCATTTCAATACCTCGTGGGTTTCTTTTCTCAACTTTAAAGAGACCTTAACCACCAGTGTGTCATCTTCAGATTGACATAAGAACCATTTTTCCGCACGCTTCTTCTCCTCAGTCCGTCACCTCTACATCTTTTTGTTATTCTTGTTGTTTTGATTTAGCATGTGCAATTGCATTCTCAATTGCTCTATTCATGATGACAACGGATACCCTCTCATACTTCTCAAACTTGGTCGGCCTCCATTTCATCCCAATTTTATGCAAACTTCAATCTCACCATTAGTTTCTCGCGAATCAAAGTCATAATATTTAACAAGGAATTGTAAGAGAGTAACCAGTCAACCCAAAGATTATTATGCTCATTCATTCCAACTATATCACAACAATCCTTTTGCCATTCTTATCTTTTATGGCTATGGCGGACCAAAGACATTCAACGTGGTGTGCATCTCTCCTAATATGGCATACACCATCTTTAAACTAGTAACCCTTTGTATTCTCGACAATTTGTGGACGGGAGCCAATACTTTTTTTGTGCCCATTCTTTTCAACGCTTCGGAATGGCTTGAATAGAGAACGGTAACCAAGCCTCCACCGATGCCTACATCATCACAAAACACCAGACATCTGTCAGCTTCTAACTTTGTAGATCTCCTAGTACCATTTCCAATACCATCTTCTTGAGAGGAGAGTTGTAGGGTCGATAAATCATGTCCACTATCTCCCCTCGTTTCGTCGCTAGGTTCTTCACTACGTGAACCAAGATTAGATCTTTAACCGGCCTTTGCTAGTGTTGTAAACGACCTTTGGGTCGTGATCCCCGTCCCCCAATGCACCTGATCCAAACTTCAGTTCCTCTATCTGGCCGATAATGCTTCTTCCTTTCTCGCAAGTTAAGGGTGTTTTTCTTCAAATTCTTTAACCTACATTGAAGCCCCAAAAGTTTGCTTTTTCGAGCTTTGATCTTTTTAGCGTTTGCCCTATCACCAATTTGACTTGTCCACTTCAGATCTCAAAAGAAGTTTCCTCCCCAAGTCGCTATTCCTTTCCCTTCATCACGGTTGAGTAATGAAGCGAGAGAAAAAAGAGCTGCCGGTTTAAGTTATAATTCTCTTTGTGACAATCGGAAGTTTTCTCAAGGAACCAGATTCGATTCAATGCCTTCATCCTCTTTCTCAATCTCTCACAATATCCCAAGAGGCCGAGTTACCGCCACCACAAAATCGGACTAAACTTGAAACGCCCCAAAATGACGGTTTCTTTACCACTCAACGGATCCAATGGATATAAACCGCCATCCGCCGTGATGTCGACACTTTTGAGCCTCGGCAGACGCAACATGTCGAGGTCTAAGTTCTTATTTTTAGACCTCCTTTTGTATGCATTGAAGACCGGAGCATATTCCCTCGAAAGTCGGTTGGATCCTTATCCACACATCATTTGAGCTTCCATACCGCTGATTCGCGACGACGCGAAATGAATGTGTACAATTTGTATGCCCCAAAGATTACCGCCGCTTGAGGCTCACCAAATTACAAACCTCATTTTTGAAATTTGCAACGTGCATATGGAATGAAAAGTCCATTCTCCTACAATCCATGCTTTTTATACAAAGCAAATTCAAAAATTCGAATTGTAGGGGGCGGGAAGCCTATATTGGGATGAAGTAAAGATCCCTGTTATTTAACTTTTAAGGCGCAATCGCAGCGCCTAAACGAAAGTCTAATACAAAGCTTCAACCTACACATTCAAATTTTGAAATGTAGAAGGAATGGACTCTAAAATGAAAAAATAGGGCAAGACAAGAATCGGTGATGCGATGATTGGTATCCGACAAACCAAGAGACACCGCCATGAGTTGCCTGTATGCTATAATGCAAGTGGCTTTTTAGAAGCCAATGCGTTAAGGCCAACTGTTCGACAACCAACGTAATTAAATACATATGGCGCATAGATATGCGATTCTTATTCTGAGAATATTCCAAGCAACTGGACGGAAAAAGGGGGAAATATGACGTGGAATGGCCGATAGGAGGCCATTTTAGTTCATAAAACATAATATAACTTGGAATGATAGATATTTTATATGCAAATGGGAGACTATTGACGGGGACTTGTGTTTTAATTTTAATTTGACAACAATAAGAAAGTGGATCACACGATGCTAATTTAGTGTGTTCCATTTTGTTGCATATGTACTATTCGCTTGGTGTGATCCTTGAAAATAATATGCTCTTTTGAAAAGGGATAATGACTTATGTACTTAAGAGTGGTAACACATGTACAAGAAAAAAAAGTTAGGTATTCAAATGGAATTAGAAGCAAAAAACTTTTACATTCAAAATTTTTATGGTCGTATATGGCTTTACATCATTTTGTAAATTTAAATGCCCTGAGGCTTCAACTATTCACAACAAAAGCCCTGAGGCTTGCAAAATATATGGTAAGAAGTCGGAGGCAAGCCGGAGGCTAAGAACAAGGAAAAAAATAAGAGGTGCTCTGCCCTAACAAATTTCATTCATCCGCTTCACCATCTCGCAAAAAAAGAAAGAAAAACCGCTAGTTGAATGCTTAAGAAAAGAAAGAAACATGCATGTACCATGAACTAACGCCATGAGCTCCTCGGTCGCCAGATTCGGTCTTCAACTTCTTCATCTTCTTCATCATCTTCTTCTTCTCCGGTAGACCACTCATTTTCTCAAGAATCTCCTATCCAAAATTCTTCAAGAACACCGGTGATGAACTCCTCGCTCGGAATTTCCTCTAATCATTCATTCTCTCGATTCCTCGCCGAGGAATCGAGGAATCGAGGAATCAGGCATTCAAAGCAAGAACCGGTGGGCGTTAGGAATCATGGGGAGGGAACACCTCTTCCAGCCGCAATAGGCTTTCTTTGAGGACACCTCCTCGCTCTTCCGTAGCTGATCTCTTCATGGCGATGGACTAGAGAAATTGGGCGCAAGTAAGATTGGGCGGAGATTGGGGGAGAATGGGCTTCAATCTAGGGTTGGAATAGATATAGGTCGGATTAGACGCGGAAAATCGAGGGAATGATTCAGATTCCAAATTCTATCAACCATCATTACATGCCATTATGTGCATATCTCAAATTTGAGCCATATCTAATATCTTCCTTTTTTAACCTTATACCTAAATATCCAATATCTTTCCTTTTTAACCTTATTCCTAAATATCCAATATCTTCCTTTTTAACCTTATTCCTAAACCTATATGATTTGAGTTTAACCTGAAAAATGAACACCGGGTATAATTCAATTTAACATACTATTTAATACCAAGATGCTACGCCACACTATGTCGATAATTGGGATTTAAAAACACTCCAAACCCTCCTCGAGAAAACCACGTAAGTCGCCAATTCCTCACTTGTGTTTAAGTTTAATTTGACAACAAGCAACTTCCATATCGTAGATCGCGACAGCAAATCAAGGCGGGTATTTTATGCCCCAACACAATTAAGCCGCTCGTGTGAGCCGAACGTCCCAGACATACTAACTTCGCTTTTTGAAATTTGCAACGTGCATATGGAAATCGAAAAGTCCATTCTCCTACAATCCATGCTTTTATACATTAAGCAAATTTAAACTTCAATTATAGGGGCGGAAGCCCGTATTAGGATGAAGTGAAGATCGGTTAAGAAGCGCAGCCAGCCCGAAATGAAAGTCCGATCCGATACAAAGCTTCAACCTACACATTCAAATTTTGAAATGTAGAAGGCGGTGACAAGACGCTTACCAAGAGACAATCGGCCATGAGTTGCTTGGGATGCTATAATGCAAGTGGTATTTTAGAAGCGCCACATGTTGCATCAATCATTCGACAACCAACGTAATTAAATACATATGGCACCATGAATGTGCAATCCCCTTATTCCTAAGAATATTCCAAGCAAATCAGAATTATGAGAGTTTGCATCCTAGGTGGCATGGGAAAAAGGAAGCGTAAATATGACGTGGAATGGCTGATAGGAGGCCATTTTCAGACCCCCAATCGCCCCTAATGGTGGATCTACAACTTCTTCAACAACAACACCTTGTCTCTATCACGAACCTAGCCATGATGATAGGATTCGGAGGCGGTCAAGCCTATCAAAAGAATGCCCTCAGAGGGCAATCAGCCGCTTTTAGTCGGGCCACTTTCGAACAATACAAAATCTCTTATGGATCAATGCAGCCCGGACCAAATGAACCATGGAGAAGTAATCAAATACTCATGTTCCCGGGCGCATCATTTTCTCGCAGACGAGATAGGAGAATGTGGCAGCCCCAACCGGTTTCTCATGATTACGCCCTTTTGGCAAGCCTTGCCACCAGACTGACCGGCTGTTGAAATGCCTTTCGGCCATAGCCTCCCTTCTCCTCGCTCTCTTCTTCATTAGGTACGGGAACGGTGGCGCTTCTTGAGGATGATCGCAAAACAAGAATCGGAGGTCAATGTCATCGGCGGATCACCCGCAAGGCACCCTGAATTTTTGTGGGCGCATAATTAGTGCACGGGCTCCCCAATTCCTATGGCGGTAGATTCTTGTATTCGTCCTCATACATGCCAATAAAAACTCGGATCCGAATCCATTATCCAACACGTATGAAATCAAAACATTATGCTCGCCCTTTGCAAAGCACACTATCGAGAAAGAATCACCGTGGGTGTTCTTTCACCGTATTAAAAAGTTAGATAGTGTGGTTGTGTCCCACATTGCACTTATGCCTCTAGTGTCCAGGACTATCAAGGATACTAGTACAGGAGTACAAACAACTTGCCCCCTGCTGTCTGTTAGTTCAACTTTGCAACGGAAGTCTTCTCATCCTCTCTCAGAAGACAAAGATTAAGGTATAAATCTTGCCAAAGGCGTGGCACATTACCAAAACTCCTTCCTTGTTCACACCTTTGTTCAATCCACTTACTATGCAAGGTGGCCATGGAAATCAAGTCGGCATCGTCGAAGCCCGCCACGGCAGTACTGAGATCAGTGAAGGATATGAACTTCTTCGGAAAATTATCATTCACATATTCCCAAATCTCCTTCTTCAAGAACGATATAGATCGTAGTGTCTTTGCCTTTGTCTTGAAGAATTGCTTACCCGTATAATCACTAGTGACCGTCACGTAGGGTCTTCCCATCCAAAGACTTCACGAACAAAACCCAGCGATCTTAGTCGGTGACCCCTCATGCACCTCGTAGGTCCTAATCCCGCGTAGTCGACTCTTTTGCCCCGCCATGGGTAATAGTTTGTCCCTTGTTATCTTTTAACTTGCAAGATTTCCACAAGTTCCATAGGGACATGAATAGCTAGAAAATATCCTCTGGCATGAAGACCCACTGGTTGAAATCTTTCGGATGCTTACCACGCATGATAACTTCAGCCAAAGCCAGATAACGCTGCAAACAACAAGAAGTTAGTCTTGAATGCCATTTGGTGAGGAAATGGCGCCGTGGCGCCATTTAATGAGGAAATGGCGCCCCTCACCAAATGGCACCACGACGTCATTTCCTAATCTTGCCAACAATTACAACAGTATGTACCTTGTATGGTTCGAAAGCGGATCGCCCACGCCCCGATAGATCGCTTCCTTAGCACGCATAATCGAAGTTATGTTATCAATGAAGGACTCCTTGAAAATGGTCTTGGCAGCGATATCATTGATTTCACAGCTAAGCTGCAGACATTCTTGATCGTTGACTGTGCCAGATAAGACTCGGCAATTCCATTTGTGATAAATCTTTGACATTTGCTCTTAGGACTTTCGCGGTCTGTAGGGAGCTTCTACATACAAGCCGAGCAGCCATAACGAAAGTGATTGCCATTCACTATATAATAGTGCATCCCCGGGTGGGTCATCCTCGGTTTTCAAGGGGCGGTTGCTTGTGATGGGATTGAATGGAATCACATCGAGCGGAGGGAACACCCCGATGTGGGTCTCTCTCAAAGGACTCCACTAACGCTTTGACGCGTGCTCCATATTCCTTGGCCTAGATGTCGATGGTGGCCCTTTTGATATAGTTTTGAACACGTTTATCGTTTTTATGAATGTGATGCCCGAGGAAAAAAGATGCGATGGTCAAAGATTTTTGTAGTGTTATCTGCGGATTTGTTTCCTCTTCTCCTTTCCACCTTAAGATTTGCGGGCACCTCGAGCAAGTCTTTGAAGCTATTCTATGTAAGCTTGCTCCTTGGGCTTCCGGTGGTGACCCTTTTGGCCGTGTGCTGCGCGAATCTGGCGGATATGTGATGGGCTTGCAGGAATGTCACCACCAATCCGCCTCAGCGTGACTCCTCTCGTCCCTGCCTTGGACTTCTAGCATGACTAGGAGTCCCAGTTTGTCTTCTTTGCTTTTTTTTTTTAGGTGTCCTATCCTTCTCGGAGATTTCTAGCCCATTGCTTCTCCTTCTTCTTTTTTTCCCTTCCATTTCCTCTGTCGTCTCCCTTCCCTTCCCTCCTTTTCGGCATCACCTTTCCTTCCTTATGCCCTTCCTGTCCCTTTCCTTATCTTTCTTTTCCTCCTTCTTTCTTTTCCTTCTTTCTTTCTTTTCCTTCTCGGGATCTTTGTGATCCTTTCCTTAGCTTTCCCCTTGCCCACATGCTTTCCTTCAGTTTCACTGGCCAACATCCTCGATAGCGATGAGGAGTCTTTTTACCGCTATTTGCCTCCTTAGTTTGTCTTGTCTTCTTCACCGCCCGTGTCCGGAAGCCGGGCCATGTCCACATTCTTAGGGTAGTTTTACGAGAGGCTAATGCCTTAACAACGAATGAAGAGTTTTTTTCACCGTTCATCGTTTCGCGAAGAATCATATAGCCCTCAAGATTTCTCCACGGACCTTTGATGTCGGCTTCTTCCAAAGTCAGCGTATGGTGGCAAGCATCGCTTCTTCTTCGAGAACCGGTACATTTGCAATACTAGCAGACATCATAGTGGGATCATAAAAGTTCCAATGCATATAGTCGACAATTATTCTCTGCTGAATAGTGTCCTCAAGAACCACCCGAGACGATCATCGCGACCGGCTTGATTAACCACCTTCATGTTGACCAAGATACCCGGCGGTAAATTCCTTTCCCTCCAGAACATCTCCTTTATAAGGCAAAGCTCTCTTGCAGTCTCCTTTCGTTCGTGTAGGAGCAGAGGTGCTCACCCGCATTACTTCCATGCATCAGCTCCTGTCTGTCAGCATGATTGTCTGGTCGGATACAAATTGTGGTTCCACGCGTAATGTAGCCGCAAAAAAAGAGGCATCGAAGAATAACAAAGAAAGCGAACCGGGTAAACCCGGTGAGTAGGCAAATGTAATTGCATCAAGAGTCCAATGCATAAACACATGGAAGCGGTTGGAATGCATTTCCCTACGCTTGGTCGCCAAAGGCCTCCACCTAGTCCGAAGATGGTTCAAGGAGAGTGGCTGGACCGGAGGAGGCACTGCGAATTCGCATAATAGAGAATGCACTAGAGAACACAACACAATAAGAAGCAATCTACCAAGTAGATTGCTTCTTATTGCTAATGCATATGCGAATGCTTCCATTAGTGTTTATGCACTGGACTCAGATGCAAATGGCGCCATGTTTGCCTACTCGTCTGGTTTGAACAAAAACCCATGGTGAACAAGCAGGCAAACCAGACGAGTAGGCAAATGGCGCCATTGCGCCATTTGCATCTGAGTCCAATGCATAAACACTGCAACCAGCGCTCCTTAGGGATGCGGTTCAAATGCATTTCCTCAGTTTTGGTTCGCGAGGCCTCCACCGGTCCGAGCCCCTCCCTTCGCAATATTCGAGGAAGATGGTTCAAGGAGAGTGGCTCACCGGGTCGAGGCACCGCGACCCGCATTAGGAGAATGCACGAGCTTGGGCCTTCTCGACCCACGAGTCGAGAACACACTCATGGAAGCATTCACATATGCATTAGCTCTATTGACAGGAATAGAGAACGCAACACAATAAGAAGCAATCTACCAAGCAAATGGCGTGATGTCTACCAAGCAAATGGCGTGATGACGCCATTTGCTTGGTAGATTGCTTCTTATTGCTAATGCATATGTAATGCTTTCATTAGTGTTTATGCGTGGACTTCGGATGCAAATGGCCATGGCGCTTCATTTGCCTACTAAATCCTGGTTTGAACAAAAAGCCATGGTGAACAAAACACAATAATAAGAAATTCATATGCAAATGGTGCCATAATGAAATTTTGCTTGGTAGATTGCTTATCCATGGGTTTCAATCGCTCCCATCCCAATAAGAAGCAATCTACCAAGCAAATGCAAATGAAGCCATTTGCCCATGGTTGCTCGATTTGTCCCTAATTAGCAAATGATAGACCATAGTTTACCACTATAACCAGCCTCACAATCAAATGGCCATTTGCTTGCTAGAATGCCCAAAAGGGATGTGTTCATTGGGCTTTTGACACCCATCTATGAAGCCAGTCTAAACAAATGGCCATGGTGCCATTTGCATATGAACCGTTGGTTATAATGGCTTAATATGGTTAAGCCATTTGCCATTAGAACAAATCGAAAGCAAAACTTTGGCAAATGGGCGGTAGCCGTTTGCCAACAAGACTCCAAAGTAAGCAAAAGGGCATCAAATGGATTCCATTGCCAACAACAAGACTCTCAAATGGCCGCGGGCATCCAAATGGCCCATGGCCAACAACAAAACTCCTAAAGTGAGCTAATGTGCATCAAAATAAATCATTTTGCCAACCTAAAGTAAGCTAGGCATCAAATGGCGGCGGTGAAGCATTTTAACAAAACAAACAAGAAACCATGCTAGTAGATGACATGCACATTACTGGCGGTGCTACGCATTGTCTCCACGTACCGAGGAGCTCAAATTTGTCGATTTCCATTTCTTTGATTGATTTTTGCCTCTGAAAACTGGTGTCCTTCTCGAAGAGGTGAGGCGCTTAACCTGTAGAGATTAGGCGCCGAAAACACCAAAAAAGGGCCAAAAAGGGTTGCACGAGGCGCCGGGGCGATAGCGCCAAACTAGGCCCCAGGCAATCGCGGCTAGGGTTCGAGGCGCCGAGAGTCGGAATAACTTGCTTAAAAAATGAAATGAGGTCCTCCCGTAAAACAATGACCTAACTAACTACTCGATTTGAAATTGAAGCCGGGCGGTCCGCTACCGTATTACAGCAGCCAACTAGGGCCCGTGGGCGCTCAGCGCCTATACCCCCAAATATTATGCCCGCCATGCCCATGTATGTCCAGCTCCATGCCCGCCCATGCATCGCATGATCCGTCATTCCATGCTCAGCCCAAATTTGAACTTTCAAATTCCTAAATTTCCGCCCTTCCTACCGCCAAATTTGAACATAAAATTTAAAAATCCCGCCTCGCATTTGAAACTTGAATTTGCCACAGTGTAAATTTTAACATAAAATTCAAAATTCAATCCTAATTTGAAATTTGGATCGCCACCGCAAAAATTTGAATCTTCCACTTATTTTAAAATTGTACTTTGCATTTAAAGCTTTGTCTTTGTTTCTCCCTCTTAAAGGCGACCATGGTATGACGCAGACGTTTTAGGTAATACCGGTTCAGCGCTTCGAATCCGGGTCGGATTCAAATGGCTTTCGCATAAAGTGGCCTTTTCTCAGCCTTAGGCAGAAACTTTGCAAAGTGCATCGCTTCGCTCGGTAGCTTTCTTCTTGGCGCTCCACAAATCCCTGTGAGCCATCCTCGAAATTATAGGCGATTTCGGTTCTTAGCTTAATTTCCGGTTCTTCAAGGCATGTGAATTCATATCGACCATTCTCCACTTGTTTTTCTAGTTCCATCTAATTGCCTCCAATACAACATACCACTATAGATCTATCTAATATCAAGTAAGTCCACTATTTCGGTAGGAATTATGTTCTATTGTCGTCATGTATATACCGTCTTCACATTATGCTGGAATACATACTTAAGAACCTTGGTTTCAATTGCAAAGTTGGCATGGGGTGCCAGTGTTATGCATGCCTGCTCTTATTGACACATATACAGCAATGGGAGCAAGAATGCATAACATAGGCACCTCGTGTAGATTTTGTGATGGAGCTGAGCCAAATCAATGCATGGCTTCATTAATTTGAAATGTTGAAAACTTGGATCAAATGGCTTCAAGGCCTATTTGTCCGCGAACACCCTAAAGTGGTGTATTGGTCTAAATAAACCATGGTGCCATTTCTTTCAACGCACATCAAGGCGCATGTTGAGCCATTTAGTACAAAAAAAATAAATTTTGGTTTAAATTTGGAGCCAAATGGCGCCATTTGGTCGAAATGGTGGCGCCATTTGATCCAAGTGTGTGAATTTGAAACAAAATCAAGTGTGTGAATTTGATCAAAGTGTTCACCATTTCGACCAAATGGCTTCCATGGCTCCAAATTTAAAACCAAATTTTATTTTTTGTACTAAATGGCCGCATTTTTGCTTGTTTATTGGCATTTTTCGTCTAATTCATATGTTCTAAAAGTGTCACTTGCTTGATTGAAACAGGTTCAATTTTCCCTTACCTTTGTTAACCCGCTCGGGAAGGACAATTGTTGCCACTGGGCCATATTTTGAATAGAACCACTCTTCATGGCAAGGAAATAGATCCTTTAAATGTAGCAATTGAGGTCACGGAGTCTGTGATCCCATCGACAGAGCTTCCAGTCCCCTGCGGAGGGGCAAATAACATTGGTAAAGCAGTAAGCACATTCATTCAGTGGCCTAAGAGGGATCTAAAACATGTTGAGTGCCCCTCAAGTGAAGATACGTCTTCAACATCCCTCAATTTGCCCTCTTCAGAAGAGGATTCATCTAGTAGTCCACCATCTGTCAGTAGCCCGCCGGACATCAGTTTCACTGCTCACTGTGGTGAACCAAGCAACACAGCAACAAATGAAGAAGACGAGATAGTAGAGGAGATTGGAGGTCATGAGAATCTAGGTGCCCGTCTTGGTCTCAGGTTGTTTAAACCTGAAGATGAGACAGTCTACTACTCCAGAACAGATCTACTTGGTTTGCCATGCTACATTCTTCACTCCTGCATTGGATCTAAATATTCGGAGGCAAATATAGTCTTTAGTGATCCTCAGGATGCTATAGATGATGAGTTCTTGGGTGTATCAAAGGTCGGGCTTTCAGTGGGTAACATAATAGATCCAACGGGGAACCAAAATATCAGGTCATGTCATGCTTGTGCTGAGAGGCCTCGAGCTAACGGTCTAATATCTTGGGAGACCCGAGATGTTTTGCTTCGTGATGGTAGGACAGTTTCACAACATTTACAAGCTCGAGCTGCTCTCGAACATGATGACTTAGAAGTTGAGTGCTTAGAAGCTGATGTTGAGAAGCAATTCAAGAGGAAAAGGAAATATACATATGTGAAGAGGGTCAGGAGGGAACCAAAGGGGGATAGCAAGGAGGAGAGGATGTGTGCTTCCAAGTCAATCAAGAGTGCTCTAAAATCAACATGCTGCAAGGATGAATGTGTCCAAAAATTGAGCCGAGAGCAAGTATGTGCCCTAAGAAAAGAATTGTATTCTCAATCAAGCAGTGCCAGGATTATGTTTGTTTTTGATGTGTTGAGTGTAACTTATACATGGCAGTCGGAGGCGAAAGTAGTGGTCTCTGGAGTGGAGTGCTGTCAATTCGCATGGCGCGTGGCTTTAGGAGTTGCTCAGTCTACGTTTTATAGTTGGAGGAAGAGGTTCGAGTTAGGTAGAAAACGGGCGGAGCATGGTAATACAGGCTCTAAGAAGCCTAGATCTGTGATACTAGCTACAGAAAGTGTGCTTGATACCTTCATTAGGGTGAAAGCGTGTACCTGGGGGACACTTTTTATGTCCACGACATTTGGTGCTTTGGGGGTGCTTAGTACTTTCCCATGAAAATTTTCGGCCCTTCAAGAACTAGGGTTTGACGTGATGTTCATATTTCTCATGGAAAGCCCGCGCAGGAGAGAGCTTCAAATCCTCTCCAATTTAGGAAGTTAGTTGGCCATGTCATCGATCCAACTTCAGAAGCTAGTCTCCCGCTCTGCCCGATTCTACCGTCTCCCTTTCGAAATGGACAATTCTTGGTTTTTTCATTTTTTCATTTCAGGAATTGTATGGATCTGGTTGCAAGCTATGCTGCTGAATTTGCATCTCGATTTGGAGGCCAGGATCCAGAACAACTTGCTTCCAGTTTGGGAATTGACATCCAAGATAGAATTCCAAATTTTAACGTGGAGGAAGAGGAAGATTGTTGCAATGGCATGCAATTTCGAAATTCCATCAATGCAGTGTCTGAGGTGGTCTTATCTCCAATTTCTGATGAGAAGGTTCCTAGAAATTCTGAGGTATGCTTGGTTGAGTGCAAGAAAGTTTGCAATTGCATTTCTCCTAATACTGCATGCAGAAGGATTCTATCTGCTAAAAGAAAGTTGCGGAGAAAGAGGAAGAGGGAATTTGAAAAGTTACCTGTAGAAGCAGTAGAAGCAGACAAGACCAAGGACAGGCTGACCACTAGGCAGAAACAAAAGCATGCTAAAAACATTGTAGATCACATCAACAATGTATGCCTAAAGATACATCCTGCTGATAGAAAAGAAATCATATCCAGGGCAGCCGAACACCTACATGAGTTTGGGATCATTGGAAACAGGAAATTACAAGTATAGCAACATGTTGTTGAGAATATGAAGGAGACTCTTCAAGCTAATAAACGTGCTAGGACACAGGACATCAATCAAGCACGGGCATCCACCTTGATGATGGTTGTTAATGGATCTACCAACCGGACAGCAGTTGCAAAGGTTTTGAACATGAGGAGAAAGGCAGTGTATGCCGCATTGACAGGAGAAAAGTTTACTCAATTTGAGGCCCGTGGTCTATGTTCAAAAGGAAATGCAGATCTGATCGGCTATCGGATGAAGATCGCGAAAAGATATACAACTTTTGGATTTCTGAAACTAGGGTCTGTCCAAATAAAAGGCAGGTTATGAAATTGAGAAGGAATAATAACGATGATAAGATTGCTAAGTTGTATAACCTGCAGCCACTTCATTACTTGGAAGAGAGTCAGGTATGTAATTGCTTCCTTGTTTTCACAATAGAAAGCTTCTCTCATTCTTATATTGTTTATTACATTTCAGGTCACATTTTATAAGAAATTTAAGCATCAATATCTAGAGATGAAAATAGGTCTCAGGTTGTTTGAGACTTTGAAGCCCAAGTTTGTGAAAAGGCTTAAAGAGAGGGAAACATGTTGCTGCATATACCACATGAGAATGGAATTTGTTAGGCAGGCAATCAACAAGCTAAGACGAGATTCTAACACCCATGGTTCTAGGTGTACATGCAAATGTAATGTCTATGGTCCAGGCCCAATATGTGCAGCGAGCAATCATACTCTCAATAGTGTAAGTGAAATGTGGAAAACTATGGTGTGTCCTAAGGATGAAACCGCAGATTGGTATAAGTCTACTTGTTTGACCATGGAGTGCAATGCTTGTGGTCTGAAATCATTCCAAAGATGTCCCAAAGAGAAGCGCAAGTCAATTAAGCTTGATTGGAAGAACTTCGAGAAGGTTAGCATTCCATTAGTTGCATGCATTGATTGACATTAATTTGATTATGAGTTTTATTTGATATGGTTTAGATTAGCCATGAAGAGATGATTTATTTATCTTGTGGTGGTTTAAATATCTTGTTGCTATGGAGGTGTGCAGAGTGCTTAGCTAGTTCGTGTAGGTTATTTGATCTTATAAGGTTGCATGTGCCTAAGTATTGATGGGGTTGCTGCTGTAAGTGTTGCATGTGCTTAAGTATTGATAGGGGTTGCTGCTGTAAGTGTTGCTTACACAGGATAGGGATAAGACATGCATACCGGGTAGCCAAGTAAATTATGGCCTGCATAGGGATAAGACATGCATATAGGGTAGGCAAGTAAATTATGGCCAGGGATAAGTTTAGGATAAATAAGAGTAAATGTTGCTTTTCCAAGGTAATATGCTGACATCAAATTTGCTCTTATATTGCAGACAACAGAAACCTATGTAAAGGATACAAGCAAAGGGGGGAAGCCAGTAGTCACCACGAAGGATGTTATGAAGTTGGCTTACAAGAGCACATCATTACATGAATTTATGGAGCATGCTGATGCAGTTATCAAACAATTCATTCCCCATAACTATACGGCAAGGTGGCAGGCAGACCAGTTTAAGGAATGTTTGCAAACATTCCCAAAGGATACTGTTGTATCTGTTATAGACTTTGCGGAAAACTATACGTTCAAAATTCAGCAGGAAATCCAGACAATGCATTGGAGGAATGATCAATGTTCTATACTAGTGCACATTACTTACAGACATGCAAAGAAAGTCGAGACTCCAAACCTTCTAATTGGCGATCGTAAGTTGGTGAAAGAGACCCACTTCTACATATCAGATGATCGAAAGCATGATAGCTTATTCGTACAACACTGCCTCCAGAAGCATGCCAACTACTTGAAGGAAAAAGGTATATGCTATTCAAATCATGTATTTTGGTCTGATGGTTGCGCATCGCAATTCAAGTCCTCTAGAGCCTTCTATCACTTAGGAAGATTTTATCAATCTAATGCAATAAAGATTTCGTGGAATTTCTTTGCATCTTGCCATGGCAAGGGAGAGCATGACGGTGCTGGTGCCGTCATAAAGAGGATACTTACAAGTGAAATGTTAAAGAGGGACGGCACGCCTCTAAGGAATGCGGAGGATGTTGTACAATTCTTGATTTGGTATTTCCAAGTGAAAAGAGATGTCAAAGACACTTTAATCATTAGGTATGATCAAATTCTAGGACTTCACAAACATGCTTGTATGTGTGTACGTTTTACTAATTGTGATCAATGTCCTGCACAGGGTATTTTGGCTCATAAAGTTAGGTGAGGTGTGCAGGAAATTGACATATGACTGTGACACCTTGAAGGGCACAAAAAACATTCATACCATCAGGCCAATCTGCCAAAACAGACCTACCATGGTGGCCCACAGACCTCTATCTTGCTTTTGTACTAGCTGCTGGATGGGATTATGGAATAGGTGCAAGCACGTAAAGAGATTGAAACGTTATACATATTCTGAATTGAAGCCTGAGATAATGCAGGAGGATACACCAGTCACTCATGTGCAATATGAAGGAGATAACCAGTGGAAAGCAGAACTTGTACAAGTTGGAGAGAATTTTATCATTAATGCAGAAGCCAACAATGCAAAGAATGTTGATTTCTGGATTGTAAAATGCACAGAAGCCAAGCACATGGTAGAAATAGCATTCAAGGATCAGTGGGGATCAAAATTCAGTAGACAAGAGGTCATTCTAACCGGCAAGTTCTACAAATATATTGGCGAAGGTAGATACGAAATGTTAAATATATGCCGGATGTGAATTGCTATTCACATCTCGTAATATCTGCGCAAACGTAGAGTTACTTGCTGATTTAGGTGAAGATAATGTGTACCATTTACCTCTAGCAAGACATGAGCATATCATGGATTCCTTTGCCTTCACCGTGCATTCTCGAGACATTAGCCCTTGGCGCTCCAAGACAAGCAAGAAGACACTTGAAAGAAGAGAGGACATTCTAAATGCCGTGCGGAAGAAGGTAGTAGCTAGAAAAAGGTAGTTGGAAAGAAGAAGGTAGTTGGGAAGAAGAAGATAGTTGGGAAGAAGAAGGCGATTTTCAAAGTTGAAGTCTAAGAGCAGTTTGCAAGGAATTCCAAATCAAAAGTAGTTCAGGTTTGTAGTGATCGTGGTTGTGATTTCCGGCTTTTCAATTTCTTGTAATTCATTCATATTATTTTGGCGGTGCAAATGCGCATGATTGTTTCACCCGCCGTGAAGTTGGCGTGTATCTTGTTTCACAGTGCAAGTTATATTAAATGAGAATGACCAACATGAAAATGTGCCACCGATTGTTTTAGGGGGAGTGTTAGACTATTGATTCTATATGTGTGACATGTACATGCATGTACATGTACTTGTACACAGTCTTTGCCTATTTATTCAGAATATATCATTTTATTAAAAAGAAACGCTTCGGTCATTTTGTTGCAATTGTATCCAAATGATAATACTTCTTATGCAGCAAACCGATCATTGGTTGTGCACTCGCACCATGTTAACTTTCAAGATACATCCAGTTTTAAAAGCTGCATACAAAGCCATAGATCAAATTTAATGTCAGAGAAAAAGGCAGTTGGAAAGAAGAAGGTTAGGAAGAAGAATGCAGTTGGAATGAAGTCATATTATTTTGGCAGGCAAATGCAGATGATTGTTTCACAGGAGTTTATGCGCGAAGCTTGACATGGAGACATGATGACAATGAAAAAAGCGTGAATCCCTGGCATGCGGCTATGCCTATTGAATGATTGCATGCAAAGATCAGACCTCAATCTTAGAAATACGAATGGAGCCGGAGGAACTATGTGGCCTTCTTACTCAAAGTTGGATCTATTTATTAGTGATATAAGCTATGCAAGGAATAACTTGGCATTTATGTTCATGAATAAGCATCTACATCTTTGCATAAATATGGACGACCTTTTGATGAAGAAAAAAACAGATTTAAAAGTCTGAGCCCAGTATAACAAAGATGATTTATGTGGCATGATATTCGCTTGCTTGCTAGGTTCCTTAGTTTTATGCTTAATTTGTTGGCTTTGTAGGTCGCTTGCTAGTATGTTATATAGACCGCTGGCTATGTATGCTTTTTTATGAATTGCTCGGATGTCATGAATACTCTAGTGCTGATACATTAGAGGGCTTTTCCTGCTTTGCGATCATCATGCCGCATATGGGGCTTGCTTAGATTGCATATATATGGTAGCTTAGTGCTTGTTTACTGCCTAGGTCCATGCTTGTGCTTGCTTATTTAGTAGTGCTAAGGATGTGATAGATCTCTTATGTTGGTGGTTTATTGCTTAGGCTTTGTAGTTTAGATAAGAATATGTTGCTTGGTAGTATATGATGCATATCTAGGGCATGATTGGTGGTCTAGTTTATGTCTGCAGCCGCTTGCTTAAATTTCCTGCTACAAATATGGGAAACACATAGAGAAATTACACGTTTGTGTGGACTTAATGATTAGTTTGGTTTGCAAGCCTACAATCATTGTTGTACGGAATTGTGTTAGACAAGAGTACATATACTGGTGTAGCTCTATAATAATAGGTGCTGAAATATGGGTACTTATTGAGCTAATTTTGCAGTCTGTCTAAAATATGAGGGCTGAAGTTAATATACTTGGTGAGCAGACAAGGAAGATTACCTAATGTAATTTAAGAATATGGGCTGATCTTTGCATTTAGAAATGGATCTGCTTGAGCTACTTGTAGTGGGCTGATATACGTGTAGCCACGTGGCATGATTGAGGCGCGCCACATGGCATTCTTACCCTGTTGGCATGTCCTAGCGCTGGAGGCATGTTCAAAGTGACCACATGGCATATTTGGCACTAAACAAAAAAAAAAAAATTACATTAGAACCATTTGAAACCAATTCAACCATGTGGTCAAATTTATATGTACTCCTCTAAGACGTTAGGTACAAAATTTACGTAACCCAGCTCCGAATACAAGTCTGTTGGCAGCTCTAGGTTGCAAACATTACATTGCAAGTTCTGCATGCACTTCTGGAAGCACCATAAATGGAACTTGTGTCCACATTGGAGCTGTACATGCATGGCAAAATTGATACTAAATGCCATGCCACAAACTACACATCCACTTGTATTGTCAACAACGGTCCAATTTCCAGGAGAAGGCCTGATCAATGTGGTGGTAAGGAATGAAGACCTCAAATGTTGCAGGTTTGCTAGTTTGGTTTTCAGATCATCTTGCTTTTCCTGCTTATAAGTAATTAATGCACTTAGCCGTCTTATCTGCGGTTTCTATATCCGGCCAATATCCGCCTCCTGCTTTTTCTTCAAAATGGTGAGCGTGGGAAAGACCTAGTGCACATTCTTCATCGATTTTTTTGCTTCAAAGTCGCATCTTCATCCGGGCAAATCTCTTTCAAGCTTTGTAGATCGCTCTTAATTTCCGTGATATCTAATGAAATTGATGTAGCCGCAAGGTCATACCCTTGCAAAATTCCATTCACATCGATCAATTCAGGTTTGCTTTTCTTTGAGTTCAAGCTCTAATAAAGCAAACGCATCATTCGTGACATTTAAGTCTGCCTCTAAAGATGAAATAGCTTAAAGCAACATTCTTCAAATTTATTTCTTCCATATCGGTTTTTTGGTATTTCTCTGCGAAAGTCGTGATTCTATTCCATGCAAATCTAGCCCAATTCACTATAAATTTAGCAGATGAGCAAGTGCCATTGAGTACGTTGCCATGCAAAAGCTCTAGCAAAGACCTGTCCTAGCTTCCTTTATTTTTAAGCCTTTACGATAAACCTTGTGTACCAAATCATGCAAATCATCTGCAAATTCTGGCCTCACCTGGTGGAGCTTGATCTTATTGTCTTTCACTTCACGCACACTAAGAAAATCAGATGTGGGGCAATCAGCCCAAGTTAAAGTTTCTGGATCTCTGCCTTCATTTGGAAGCAATCTGTAAACCTGAAATTCCTCAATAGTGCTTGCAAACCTCATTTCGACCTACAAAAAGAAGCATGCATGAGTCGGATAAAGGCAAAAAAAATGCAAAAAAGATCAAAGGAAACAAGACAGCTTTATGGTCTACCTTTTCGGGCGTCCAAAATGCAGTTGTTTGATCCATAGAAATGCAACTAGGGTTTCTAAAAGATGCCGGAATCATAGCCATCGGGTGAATCATGTCGAAGTACGTCTTACTAGCTACTGATCGATGTAGCTACTGATCGATTTAGCTAGGGTCGCAGGCAGCAGAAGCGGCCTGCTGCACAAAGAACGTGAAGGGCATGACGGGGGAACCTAAAATAAAAAAGTATTCAAAAAAAAAGTTGTAAAGGGTGCTTAGGGGGTGCTTGCCCAGCGCAAAACTGTCCCCCAGATACACGCTTTCACCCATTAGTGAGAATGCGGAGAGCATTCCACATAGAAGCAAAAAAGGAAAGGATGATATAAGGGAGAATATTCGCGAACTTCCTTCCATCCTTAATAAGAAGAGCATACATAAGGAAGTGGGTGCCGTGGTGGAAGAATTGACAGGAAAGAGTGTAACCTTGCCCTCTTTTTACAATATTTGGAAGAAAGAGTTTCCAGACGTCAGCATAGCCAAAAATACAGCATTCTTCAAGCGTAACATATGTGTCATCATCAAGCAGAAATTGGAAAGAACAAAAGATACAAGGGAGAGGCGCAACCTTTCAATTCAACGGCGGGCACATATGTTGGAACAATGTTCCTGTAGGAGTCAATATTGGCATTGGCGTGCATTATCACATCATTCACCAGAAAGTCACCTTTGCATAATACATGATAAGATGGATCAGGTCAAAACACTCACACCAAGAAGTCACCATCTCGCAAAGTCTGTTTAGAGAGGTTGAAGAGCAGCTTGACAGGAGCATTGACACATGGTCATGGTGGACGGGCTTATGGTCATTTCTCTCTTGATCTTTGAAAGATGACTCAAACTTTCATGTTGGATCACTTTCTAGGATCCTACACTATCTTGAGTTGCCGGACGAAGACAAGTGTGGTGATCTGTGCAGAAGCAGGACTACAGATTGCAAATTGATGCAAGCCTTAAAAGACACTCGACCACTGCAGCATAAGCTATCGCAGACACAAGAGATGATGCCTTCATCTTCTAGTGCCTACAATCCTCTTCCTCGAAATCTCTACTTACAGTTGGATAATGCATCGGGTCAAAATAAAAATAGATATGTGTTCTCCTACCTCTCTTATTTGATATGGCTTAAGGTATTCGATGAGATTCAGGTTGGCTTCATAATGGTTGGACACACTCATGACGATATTGATGCATTGTTTGGGAACTTTTCAACGTTAATGAGTTCATCGGATGCTCTAACTTTGCCTGAGTTGTTTTACTTGTTTAGCAAGTGCAATGCAAAGTCTCCTGTTCCATATTTTGTGGATGAAGTTCCAGATTGGAAAGGCTTTGTCAAGAGATACATCCCTGATAAAGGCCAACATCTAACAGGCCATACCGACCCATTGCTATTCCGATTTAAAATGGATGGGAAATGGCCCATTATGCAATATAAGATGCGGCCAACCCATAAAGAGTGGATTCCAGAAAAAGGAATAAGAATGTGGAAGGAGGATGAACATGGTGAGCCAATGTTACCAACAGGGGTGCCTAAAAATATTCCTCCAAGGAAGACATTGAAAGATCTCCGGCTTGGCGCGTGACAAAGATCGCCAAGTACATAGCATTATGGAATTCCTTCTGCAAAAATCAAGAAGATAGTGTGTTTGCACGACAGTACAAAGCAACTATGGATATTTACTGGAACGAGATTCTTTTATGTTTGGAAAATGTATCTCCAGGACGACCTCAAAATTATACCTTTTGGTTGCGTACAAGGCAAGAACCTCTACAAGCTGCCTTTACTCCAGAGGTCGATGAAGCCGTTGTGCTTGTAAGACCTTTGCCTACGTATTATAGGCCAGCAGATGGGCGTCCAGTGTTACCTATGGATGAGTTCGACCCTCATGCACATGTTACGAAAGGTATGTTCGTTTTAGTCCGACCTGGAGACGATGAAACTCCAATGTGGTTGGGCTTTACAGAAGAAGATGCCATCCTGGATCCAGAGTCTACCAATTATGGTCACATTTATGTATCATGGTGGATGGCTGTTGGTCGTGACTATACATGTTTCTTAACTAAACGTTGGCGACCCAATCCATCAGATCCATCAAGGTATGAGAAGTTAGATGCCATACATTATGCATGGGATGCAAATGGCAAAAGACCGAAGACTGTTCAGATTCCAAAATACATTGTTGACATGTGGGGGGACATAGCATTAGCTAAAAGCTCTCAATCTCAGTCATGTTCTCGATAATCATGTATGTAATTTCTCTTTCTATAATACTTAAGCACTTTGGACAATTAATACTCAGTCGATACATCAAATAATATTCATTATGGTTATACATCCTTACATCTTTTATAATAGGTGTTTAATACACATCATTACATCTGATGCACACATTATTGATGGCATACATATAATTTAGATGCACATATTATTGATGGCATACGGTCAATGATTCACTCATCATGAATCCCTGCTAACGTGATCGCATTCAGCTCGTAGGTATGGCGCTCAGGAAGCCAAAGAAGATGGATCACAACACGAGTAAGGCCGGGGCAATGACACTCGCGACCATTAGCTTTGGATTGCAAGTAAGGATCCAGCTTAATACCTCTATGTATGCATCCAACAAGATCATTGTAGCTCATGGAGCAAGTAATGGTCTCAAACTGAAGATCATGCAGATTATAAGCCATGGGAGATGAATGACTTCTACCATCGAATGGAGCTGTTTTTATAGTCGTTATAGAATTATTGGTATAATACTTCAGCATTATTAGTATTATACTTCAATATTATTGGTATTATACTTCAACATTATTGGTATTATACTTCAACATTATTGGTATTATACTTCAACATTATTGGATTCGTAGCTATAAATTCTTTCACCTTGCTTTCAGTTCTCACCTTTGTTCCGTGGTTTCACTTTGCTTTCACTTCTCACCTTGTGTTCCGTTTCTCACCTTGCTTTCACTTCTCATCTTGCTTTCACTTCTCGTGTTCTCACCTTGCTTTCACTTCTCACCTTGTGTTCCGTGTTCTTTGCTACTTGATCTTGATCCTTGCTTCTTGCTCCTTGATCTTCCTTGTTTCTTTATCTTCTTGGTCCTTGATCTTCCTTGTTCCTTTATCTTCTTGGTCCTTGATCTTCCTTGTTCCTTGCTTCTTGCTACTTGATCTTGATCCTTGTTCTTTGCTACTTCATCTTCGTGCTCCTTCATGCTGCTTGATCTTGTTCCTTGCTCTTGATCTTGCTACTTGATCTTGTTCCTTGCTTCCTTGCTACTTGATCTTCCTTGTTCCTTGATCTTCTTGCTCCTTGATCTTCCTTGTTCCTTGCTTCTTGCTACTTGATCTTGATCCTTGTTCCTTGCTACTTGATCTTCGTGCTCCTTGTTACTTGATCTTGTTCCTTGCTTCTTGCTCCTTGTTCCTTGCTCGCGCTCAGTGTTCCTTGTCGATGCCGGTGATCCTTGCTTGCTGTTGCAAATGATTGGACCCAATCATCCCCGGCTACTCGGAAGCCACCCCAAGTATGCCCCAAGCATTCTGTGTGGCCTGATCAAGATGAGCTATTTGACCATTTCTTGGAGTGGAGGTTGTGCCACAGTCCCACCAAGGAGCTTGCAATGGAGTTGATCAACTTCATTCTGGAGCGATTTGATTGTGGTCATGAGCCACTGATGGAAATTAATCCATCTGAATGTTATAGGAGACTTGCAATAAGGGGAATTCTTGAACCCCCTCCTCATCTGGACGAGATGCTACAGCAGTTGAGGCCTCTTCTTCGTGCTGGTTATTTAGCACACTCTCTGGATCAATACATATCAGAGTTCATTCATGAAATTTGTAAGGGACAGATGTATGGCCTTATTAGGACGTACTACAACGAGTACAACAACTTTGTGGAGTTGGGTCCGCTCTTCTTCCGTGAGTATCATTATGTGAAATTACTTTTTGCAATGACTAGGTACCCCATATGGTGGGAAGAATCAGGCTGGGATATGCGTGAGCTCCGGGGTTCCCTAACCCACCAAGTGGTTAGACCTCGCAGGGGAAGGGAAAGGGGAAGGAGAAGGGGTTAGGAACCTAGGGGAAGGTTACTAGGGACATACTGCCGTGGTCTCTAGTAACCTTTGCTATATATCATACATAGTTCATATTTCGGTCTCTATTGTGTTTGGAAGTTGGTATATGATACTGTGTTAATATGTTCTCTAAATATTCATGTATGTATGATACACCTGCATCGCGTGTATACAACCCCGCATAAGGTCTATGATACAGATATCGTACATGTATACAACCCCCCCTCAAGATAAGGTCTATGATACAGTGGTACCAGACACGCGTGTATACAACCCCCATAATAAAAAAATTCCAGTTTACTAAAAATTTTCCCATTATAATGAAATTGTGCTTTTTGTCGGGCATCTCATGCTTCTTTTCACTTGTTTCTTATTGCAGAAGCGCAATACTCGCTGCTCATTAGGGTTTTTTTTAGATTAAAAAAGGGCCTTCAAAATATGCCAACTAAGCCAAATGAAGATAAATGAACTACCAATCAGAAATCAGAGTCTGACGGGTCCAGTCAGCAAAACTGTTACAATTAACTCACTGGATCACATTTTCTAGCATAACTATTGATAGAAAAGTCCAAATGAGCTCTCATTTAGTGCAATGGATAGATCGCATTGAGATCTTTCCAATCTTAGGTTTTTTGCACATATTTTAACCACTTATGATTGTCAAAACTCTAAAAAATATGGTTTTTACCATTTTTTACTATCTTCACCAGGCTAAAAAATATGCAAACCACCAAGATTGGAAAGGTCTCAATGAGATCTAGCTATTGCACCAAACAAGAGCTCATTTGGACTTTTCTATCAAAACTTATGCTAGCAGCAGATGGAGTAGCAACAACAGAGGTAGCAGTAGCATTGGCAGAAGGGACAACAGAGGGCAAAGGGGACACAACAGAGGTAGGAGGCATAGAGGAAGAAGGGACCATTGCAGGGCGATCTCTCTTAGCACGAAAATTTGCAAATAAAGCAAGTTGAGGAAATAAATCAGCAAGCTGAGGGCCATTGAGCAACTGCAACGCATACTTCAGAAAGATAGGGCCACTTTTCACAACCACACAATCAGGAAGACCGCGACCCGGAAGGAAGAGAAACACAAATTTTAGCATCATCAACAATAGAATGGGCCGGATGAGTACCCGCACCATTAGCAATACGATAAGAAACTCCGGCACCAAGAGATCGAGGAAGATTAGGAATAGAAAACCAACATGGCATCCTAAGAGCGAGTTGTACCGTGAGAAAATCCAAAGCAGTAAGGCGGTACAAAATATAATCACTCCACATTGGGTCCACACCACGTGCCACCAGGTTGCTCCACAAAGATAAAAAACGATCAAAAAGAACTTCTTATCCAAAGATCTTTAAACCCTAATCTCCGAAGATGACCAAATAACCAATAGCCAAGCTTCCTACCGCCAAGAAATGCTCCAAAGATATTGACCAACCACACTAAACGACAACAAGTTACTAATACACTTCTTATGTAAGTCATGATCAATCTCACCACATTGTACCCGCATCGCTTGAAGAGTATTCTACACATTTCAGCCGATAGACAACTTCAAATGAAGGTAACCAAGCTCCAACCGGTCTTCTTTGCTTGCAACTCACCCAAAAGATTATCGAGATCTCTTTTATTATCCCAATCATCACATCAATAGCCAGAAGCAACACGCACCAAATGTACGTGGTTGATGACAAGTCCTTCTTGATCCAATCACTAAAGCGCCCCCTCGCTAGCATTAACTCCGGTTGAGGACCTCCAAGGAAGTGGGCGGAACTGATCTTTGTTACAATTGGCACCACCGGGCGAGGCACCATCCACGAAGCATTACCACTATTCAAAGCACTTGTACTCTTCGATTGCACCAGTAAAATTTAGGTGCCAAAGCAGAAAAAATCACCGCCTTGAAAGACATTCTCACTATAAGCCGGAGGGTTAACATGCAAAGCCAAATTTGCCCCCTCGCACCAAAGATGGATACGTGAGGTTTTGCGGCAACTTGGAAGTTGATGCCATAGAGCCGAAACTGCCGGGGGCGAAAAGGCTATCAGTACTTAACCTAAAACCCGCGATGCCACACACCTTGGAAAGAGCTCAATCAGCTTTCCAATGAGCCAAAAACACCATAATCCGGAAAGTCCGTAGCATAGGCGGTGGTTGTGCCTCCGGTTGGATCGGTTTGTCCAATCGGGGTTAAATCGCCTTTGCATTTGTTGTTGCTCTGGTTTTCGTTGGTGAATAAAGCTTGTCGCCCTTCAAAAAAAAAAAAAAAAAAAAAAAAAAAAAAACTTATGCTAGAAAATGTGATCCGATTGAGTTAGTTATAATCAAGGGGTCGACCGATTACCGCCTGCTTCGATTGGTAGTTCATATAGCTTAGTCGGTAGTTCTTAGAAGGCCCTTTATGATCTCAAAAAATCCTAATGTTCACGCCTTGAAGTAGAGTATTATTGTGCGAATCTGGCGGGGTCATGAGGAGAAGGCCCAAACCAACAGCTCCATGGAATCAACGAGCTTCTATTCCGCTTTATTTTGCCTCTTCCTGCTACTACTTTGCCTTTTCATGCTTCTATTTGTCCTGTGTGATTAAGAGCATTGGCATGCCTAATCTTGCAATGAAATGGGAGGCAATTGATGTCTTTATGAAAACCTGAGCATGCGCAACATGAGCAAGTGAGGTTTTGAGCATTGGATTGGAACTGGGGTTCAATTCCCCATGTCATCTCATCTTTGAATGCCAGTGCTGTGTTTGAGTTATGCCATGCCGTAGATTGTGTATTCATGTGCCGCTGTATTGTACGGGTATCACTGTGCCTAAATACTATCTTAACCCATGGTATTTGGTCAAGGAGCGCCCCTTTAAAAGCTGGTGAGTTTGACTCCACAAAGACCTCGCATGAGCGAACAGGATGTATGCAGAGGGAATGTCCTGTCAATTGTGCCACGATCCAAGGGCCCATAAAAAATTATGCATTTTGGTAACAGAGTCCTTTTTTTGTTGGCCTATATTTTTTGGTGCATGTCATGTTGGGTGGGAGATGAGATGTTGGATGGGTTTCTTTTCTAGGATTGAGGAGGAGTTTCCTTCATAATTTTGTTTTTTGGGAAGATTTTGGGATTTTGGGGAAGATTTCGGGGTTTTTGTTTAATTTGTTTGCTTCTTTGATATTTAAATGTCTGTTTCCTGGACTTGCCCATGGGTTTGGAGGTTTGAATTTTCTACTGCCTTCGATTCTTCTTCTGCACAATTGGACTGGGCAAGAGAAATGTTAAAAACGAAGGTGCATCTTTATGCTCTTTATGACGGTATTGCTTATTTCCTTGTTGTAGTAACAATCTATGTTTTCTTGACTGCAAACATCAAAAGTACAGATTTAGATTGCTTGCAAGTGATGCTAATACAATACATCTTTAGATGTAACTTATTCGAAGTTGAAACATTTTTAATTGCACTTCTTAATACCTCGCAGTGAGAATATAAGAAGATAGCATTTCTTCTATGTAAGGATTGTAAACGTGACTATTTGCTATTTGTGGCTCATTGCTAAAATAAAAAATATAAAAGTTGACCTATGATTCTTTGACTTGCAAAGTGCATTTTCCAAATTTCTAACTGAAGGAGTATTGAAATAGTACTAAAACTATTTTACATTTGAAGATCGTCAAACCTTGAACATAACTAGTTTCAAATTAGATGCAACAGTAAGAGATAAATACCTAATTATAAAGTGCAGTTGTGCTAAATGTATTTGCAACTTCCTCGAGACTTAGCAACATTTCTTCGAGAAATGCAACAAGTGTGTGCGGCTATAGTTGTGCTAAATGTATTTGCAACTTCCTCAAGACTTAGCAACGTTTCTTCGAGAAATGCAACAAGTGTGTGTGGCTATTATACAATCTTGAAGATACTTACGGCTTCTCGTGGACATCTTGTACAACACAATCTTATTGTATGTTCCAGCCCTAGACCTTAGGGTCTATACGAGACGAAAAATTATCTTGTCTTATTGAATCTAAATAGGCAAGCCTAGGTTTTCTCGTTCATATAGAGGACAACTACAATATAAAAGTTAACAATTACTTCTATTTCTCCACCTATTCCCTGGATGCCAATGTCTAGATAATATAACTGTATTTATTTATTTTCTTTCATTTTGTTTGATATTCGAGCAATTTTACCCCATTCTCTTGTTTGGTCTTCATGCCCACATTTATGTTCCATTCCATGGCCCTTTATTGGTCTCTCTGGACGCTTATCTATCTATCCATCCATCCATCCATCCATCCATCCATCCATCCATCCATCCATCCATCCATCCATCCATCTATCCAAGCTGAGCTACAGAGTCACAAATGTGGCTATGATAATTGTATGAGCATGTTACATCCCAGACTGTGCCACAAAGTCACAGATGAGTTAAAAGTGGCTGTGGTAATTGGATAAGCATTTTGCATGACTAAGGGTAGCTTTTCGTTCAATATTAATTGCTAACCTATATGTTATTAATAAAGTCAAAGACTTACTTTATGAAGTTGGTTTGACGAGATTTTAAGCAGAACTGTGAATTTTGCTGTTTGCTGATCAGTAGGTGACAAAAACATCCGTAGAAAAACGTTTATGAAGCTACAAGGTCTTTGATAATATGAACTGTGATGGGTAACATATGAAAAGCATGGATGTTTGTACGAAATATCTGCCTATCCATAGGTTGAGTTTTTAAGATAATTTAGCATTTTAGATGTGACGTTAAGCCGAGCCGTGGGTTACATGCTTTGATTTATCTGCCTATGAATACAAGTCAAACGGAGATTGGGTTTTACGTATTATTGTTGATATAATTTTAAGACCTATGGGTCATTCAATTTTTCGTAGGGAATGTTAAGATCCTAAAAACATCCTTACGTGATCGTTTATTGACCTTTTTCAGGAAGTGATAAAAGGTTCCTTTTTAAAATAAACAAGGTGCTGCGCACGGAGGGTTGCCCTCCATGGCCGGAGAGTGAAGTGGCTTAAGTTGTAGTTGTAGAGAATAGAGTGTTTGAGTCGAAATTGCTATTTTGAAACATTCACATTTTGTGAAGGTGATGGTACGCATTTGCATTACTAAGTTCTGCTTAGGTGTTGAGGTGTTGTTGGAGTAGGATGCAGTTGGACATATGGACTTTGGGGTTTGAGTGCAAGGTATTGGCGTTTGGTGCTTGGTATGGAACTAGGATGGCGGAGGCATAAGGAGAAGTGTAATAAAGGAGAGAATGGATGTACATGTTTTGTGAAGTGGCTTAAATCGTAGTTGAAAGTTATGTTTTGACATTTTATTGAAATTGGTACTTTTAGACAATAGAGTACTTGAAACCATGACTTTATTAATAGGATGATATACATTGGAGTACTTGATAGTTGATAAGATACGAAACAATTTATGAAGAATCGAAATAGAGGAAGAAGAGACCGGGGGGGGATGATGCAAAAGATGTTAAGATTTATAAATTGTTTTGCATGTGAATTTTGTTTAGGGCATGAAGGAAGAATTCAATACTTTAAATTGAAGAAGGTTGCTGAGAATTTAATAGGATGGAATACATGGAAGTTACAAGCAAAGTAAAGCTGTTTAAAAATATGAAGGGATGTCTTTTGTTGTTCTATAGTTATGGATCATGTTTGAGCCTAGATCCTGTTGAAGGCAATAATTTGGAGTCCGTGGTTGAGCTGAAATGTGCATTTACTCCGGCAACAAAATAATTAGTGGAACCAGTAAGCTAGGCAACCAAGAAGGTATTAGGACAATGAGCAATACTTTTTCAGCCAACACATACGGTCTTTGTATGCGCCACTGAGGACTTGATAGCCTTTGGTCTGCAATATGCCTCAGTACCTTCAAACACATGCATCCACGTTTTGTAAATACACTCATCCATTGGACATCTGCTGTAAATACTTTAGAGTCCAATGGGAGCTCTGCATGGAATGCCGAGATAGCTTCCTTTTTAACTTCTGCACGTTTTTTCAATCCGACCTCGTGTAGACCCTGAATAAGCTCTACCTTTAGAATTTGGAAGACAAGCAGAATTTCAAACCTAAATGAAGCTTAGCACTCTCACCAAAGATCAGACCCATCACAAAGAGGCATTCCTTGAGCCCGTAGCATTGACAAGGATTTCTTTCCTATTTCATCAATGCAACTTCCTTTCTCCACATATGGTCGAAAGGCTAATGCAATAATATCGCCACCAAGAGTTTAGACAAAGTAGCCATTAAAATTAATATAAACACAATTTGATCCAACCGATATACAATCGTTCACTACCTTTGCAACCTCAAGGCATGCTTGTAGATCTGATCGTGGAACATTTGCAACCTTCAAAATGGGAAGAGTTGTCAACAATCAACATATCATTCTTTTATTGAAGACAAAGCACACCGCCATTGGCCTCACCGTTAATCTAAGCTTGTACTTTGGTATAGATGATGTGGTGAAGTGGGCTGCCCTGTATCCGTGAGCTTTCTGATCTTATTGTTCATGATCTTCAATCTCCATCTCATTGGATTCAGTGTCAACAAAACCCATTCACTTGAGCAAGCCAATAGAATACGCCTCCTTTAACTTTTTACCTTCCTTCAAGAAAGGGAGAAAATTGCCTATGCATAACAAAAAAATGACATTACCAACTGTTGAGTTTGCCACACATTGATTTTGATATTCAAAAACAAAATCCTACCAAAATCTTCTACGGACTCTTTTCGTAATTGTTTGCCTGCTTTGCTTCCAAAGAATGAGGCCCGCTTTATGGTCAATGAATCCAATTGCACAATGCACTGCACCACATCGATAATAAGTCAAGCAAACATATGCACAATAACTTTTAGTCATATCATGCGCCTTTACGTTTTTGTTTCACTACCAGACCGCGCGGTCCGTATCGTCACATTGTTGTTCTTTCCAAAGATCTTGCCACGGGCTTAACGCCCGCAATTCCGGATGGTCCATTTAACAAATACATACCCATGAGCCATGCTTTTCTCATGATTGAACCTCCATAGTAAATTGCTCCTTGAAATGCAAAAAGAAGCCTTAGAATGACTTGGGAACTAGACCGGCCCTCGCACCCACAAGTTATGATTGCACAAACATGGGTTTGATTTTTTCTGTGGAGAACTCAAATACATCGAGGTTAAAATGATAAAGAAAATAATTATGCTTGTGCACATTTGCGTAGGCAACCAAAACCCTCTTCTTCATATTCCTGCCTACTTATCCAAAAATCCGGAGATCCAAAAATCCGGAGTATCCTGCAAGCAGTATATTGGTGATATAAAGCCGTTGCTATTATTAAAGATAACCTCAATAAAATAGAATTATACCTTCATAATTCCTGCCAGAACAGCCCCTCCCAAATAAACCACGTGCTTTCTTCTCGGAGGATCCTCAATTCGAAGCCCATTACGTAAGCATTCAATTTCACATGTTGATAAAGGACAAGCACATAGGGAAATATGGATTGTGCAACATGTCAATCTCACCAACACGTTCTACATGTTATGTTATGTCATGTCATGTCATGTCATGTCATGTCATGTCATGTCATGTCATGTCATGTCATGTCATGTCATGTCATGTCATGTCATGTCATGTCATGTCATGTCATGTCATGTCATGTCATGTCATGTCATGTCATGTCATGTCATGTCATGTCATGTCATGTCATGTCATGTCATGTCATGTTATGTTATGTTATGTTATGTTATGTTATGTTATGTTATGTTATGTTCAATCTTGAACATAACATGATTTTGTGATCAGCTCCTGTCTAGTTTTTTCTAACTACTTGCAGATTGCTAGAAAATACACAACCATGTGCGCAGAATGTTATGTTATGTTATGTTATGTTCAATCTTGAACATAACATGATTTTGTGATCAGCTCCTGTCTAGTTTTTTCTAACTACTTGCAGATTGCTAGAAAATACACAACCATGTGCGCAGAGAAAGTTGCTAATGATGGAGATCATGTAGAAGTTTGACAAATGATTCCAATGAAGAATCGGTAGAAGTCACCGATGTTTGGCTTGTACACCGAGCAAACTAGCTCTTCTGATGCTTAGACCAGCGGGATCATCACTCATTATTAAAGCCACGGCCTTTTCAAACTCTTTGATGGTCTCAAGTAATACCATTTGAAGCTTTTTAATCTCCAAACCAACTCCTAGACCCTCTTCCACCATTTTGCGGTCCCAAAGATTTGGTCAAACAAGTAGGGCAAGATCAAGAAAGGCACACCCATGAAAAAACTTTAAAGACATGAATTCCGACCTCCGTAGCTCAAGAATGCTCCTATTGCACTATCTTTTTAAGATTTGAAGTCGAGGAGCCCACCCACATACTATTCTTCCATACCCTTGGCTCCTCTCTAAAAATTCACAGCGACAACTTTTCCACTACCATGCGGCCCGCTTGGGTATGGTCGCCCTTCTTGGAGATTTCAATGCACCTGACAGAGTAGAGCAGCCCATGCGACTTGACCCCCTCACCGATGTCCAGCCTACTTCCCCTTGATAGCCCGGCCGCTGGTCGGATGACGGACCAAATGTCACTTTGCTTTAGGCGCATTGCTCTGCTATGTGGCATTTTTGACTTGATAATTTGCAATGGCCTTTCCGCAAGGGCGATTCTCGCAAGTGCACATGCGGGCCGTGGACAATCGGGGGGAGGGTCTAGTGTGGTGGACTATGTGCTTGTAGTTTCTTGCTAAGATATGCATCTCATCCCGTGCCTTTCCGGTGGCCACGAGCATACCGGGATGAGGAGGTCGACTTCGGATCACCTCCCACTTTATTTGGACTGGTTTGGCGAGCCGCCGAACCCCCACTATGCCCGACCCTCGCCCTCGGTTGAGACTTCGATTATGAGCCGAGCCCGGAGGACTACGGCCAAGATGCTCATGAACGCCCTCCCATTAATTTCAGACCTCCACACTAGAGCAAATACATTGCCGGTGACTTCGCTTATTACGGGATCTGCAAATGGACAGTGCTTTGGCGGACCCGTCAGCCGGGGGTCAGCAACATTCCCGTAAATCGATGGTTTGATGCGGTTCAGAAGAACGCATAGCGCAGTCTCCACATCCCGGATCCAGTGCAGCTTACGGACCACCACGCACTGGCATGCATCGGAAGGACACAAAGGCGGTACCTTTGCCAAGCATCGGGGGAGATGTTCGCTCTTGGACCTCATCCCTCGAACCTTTGGCGCAGAGTGCTTCAAGGCCAGCCCGACCTCACAGGGACATCACGGGGCGTTAAAGAGATGGTTAAGAAATTTGACTCTATGACCCAGAGACGGGCAGCGTGCATATACCCCACGATGGCCCCCATTGGTTCTCGTGGATGAGGATGTTGAGGAGGGCCCGCGAACGGCTAGCTAATGGGAAGGCAACCGACCTCGATGGTATGCGTGCCGAAGTTACTCAAGTGGGCGGCGCCATGAGCTTTGCCCCTCACTACCTTCCAACGAGCATTGCGGGAGGGTTTCCCATGACAATGGACCACAAAGCGTGGTTGTTCCCATTCACAAAGCGGGCGACCCACCGTCCGCCAATTCTTAGGACGATCATGGTCGCTCAAGATTTGCCAAAGCTATCGGCATTCTCGAAAGCAAAGCTTTGACCGGGCGTAGGCAAATGGATGTGCGAGCCCTCACACAGTAAAGCTTCGACCCCGCCACCAACGATTGACCATATCTTTACGGCTAAGGGCACCGATTGAAGACAGGAATCACCTACCGGACTTGTATTGTCGCTTGTGGACTTCGCGAAAGGCTTTTTGATACGGGTCCCCCGAAAAGTTGTGGGCTAGATCAAGTCAACCTGGGGCTCCGGCTGCGTGCGTAATGCCATATCTGGTTGTATGAGAGTTGTTTTGGCAGGGATGCAAATACGGGCCAAGCATTTACCAAAGAGTATCGGGTCCTAAGAGGTTGCCCCTCTCGCCGACACTTTTGGCCTCTACATTGATCGGGCTTAGAGCCGGCTTATCGAAGGCATGGGGATGGCATACATCTTTTGCACTGGTGTCATCCGCCAAACTCATCTATGCGACGATGTTGTTGGCCCATTAACCCCCCGAGATATGCGGGCCTCTCCCGATGCCCTAGACACATTTTGTCGCTACGGACATGCGCGCGTCAATCCGCCAAGACCGTGGTGGTTCTCATATCCTCTTCACGCCACCCCATGCCTCCCCGCACTCACATATCGGGGGCCCCTGTACGCCACGCCCACCTACAAGTACCTAGGGTGGAGTTCCCCTCCTCGCTCTTGAGGCGCCTATCCGCGGGTGTGACAAGGTGGAAAGCGCTTTTATGCAATGCGAACAACAAATACCAGGCCAGCTATATGATTGGGGCCATCAGTCACATCTATTCCGCACCGGTCGAAATTGGCCCTTCCATGCGGGTCGAGGTTTGGGGCCCTGGCCGCCTCTTTGACGACACTGAATGACTTGAGCAAAAGTGTAAGGCATTTTTGCACGCACTTGGTGAAACCTTCGCCCCTATCGATGATTCGGCTTTGCGGGCGATTCTTGCCGCTTTCACGGCAGCCCTGATAGACACATCGCCTATTTTTTCAAAAAGTGGTTACTATGGGTGATGCTCTCGGCCCCGCGACTGGGCTTACACCGTGGGCTATGAGTCCGCAGCGCTTAGGGCCCGCGGAGGGTAAGAGAGATCGCTGGTTCGCCCAGATGGAACGCGCAGAGCACAGATGCGATACCGGCGCAAATGACCGATCGTGATGTCGCGGAGTACCCTAGATGCTTGTTTCCTTGGCAAGCTCGGGACCCCATTGCTCTAGAGCAGGTCAAAATGGCCCATTACAAGGAGCACATCAACCCGTGTTAGCCCGGGGCCCACAGCTCTACCTCGCTGCTCCTACCGCCCGAAAAAGCGCAGCTCATTGCCTCCATTCGGCATTGTGTGCCCACCCATCTTCGCGATCGACGACGGCAGTGGGATTGGGAGCCCCGCCAGACTCATGTCGCCGCCAAACGGGTGCCGTTGAGGATGAGTCTCATACTTTCCGTGAGTTGCCCAACCGCTCTCGATTCGGGCCGACACGCCCCTTAGTACTCTACTGGACGGCGTTCTTTGCATTTGCCGATGAACACACCGGGCGATGCGTGCCCCGGGTCATACATCCAGAGGTAATCGACCCGCGAGGTCACCTTTGCCCCCTACCGGTCAGTCCACGACTAGGCACTCACGGGTGGTGCATGATCAGATATATTGGGATGTTTCGCATTTTATATGATTAGCATAGTTGTCGTACAGGGTCGATTGCGCCACGTTTTTCCCTCCAAAACCCTCGGCGGGGGTTTTAATCCGGGCAAGAATCCGCTTGTCGCGCTTTTTGTATTGGGTCCCATAGACCGATTGGTCTCCGTGGACGATAAAAGTAACTTCCTTCCTTCCTTCCTTCCATACCCATAAAAATGGTTGCTTCAAAGCTTCTAACCCTGTTGCAATCTCTACCGCCTGCTCATCGTATTGCAACCACACTTCCAAACGAAATGTACAAAAAAGAATCGTGAACCGGGTTAAGGTTACCTAAATTAATGGCTTGCATCACCCGTTTCCACTTCTTCAAAGTCGTTGATTAACATAGCCAAGCCCTTCAAGCTCTCTCTGCAAATAAGACTAACAAATCAACCAAAGGGGATCCCTCTCTAAGGGCAAGTCTTTGCCGGATTGAAATCTTACCTTCCTTTCTGATTTGGGACCTGGAAGGGTAGATGCAAGAAATGTGGTCAAGAAGTGTAAAACAAGAACCGGGCATCCCAACCCTAGTGGCAATATCTTCATAAATCCCGTATGAAGTCTTCAATCTGGCAATCGAAGTTGAGGGATTGACCCAACATCCATGTAATAATATTGTCAACTTTGTTGGAGCCTCGCTGTGTAGAAAAGAGGAATCAAGTTCGTTTGATGGCTCTAGATAATGAGTGTTAATGAACGGATTCGCCATGAAGGAAGATCGAGCATTAGAGTGGGACAAATCTTCTGATTCCTCTTTGAGAATTATGAGCGTTGCGTAAATGCCAAGGGAGGCAAATCTTTGGGCGAGCATAGTGGCTGGGATGAAATGGCCCTGTGCAGGAAAAGGGATAAGAAGAATGTGGAGAGGGGCTCCATTCAAGGGCTTAGCTTCAAGCGCCATAGCCATAGCCGCACAAGTTCATCCCCAAACCTCACAAATCCATATCCTTTCGATCAGATCCCTGCCCGATCAGATTGAAGCGCCGATCCCTGCCTGCCAGTTACCCGATTCGCTTCAAGAAATGAGATGTTGAAGCTGACCGCCAGTTTACAGGAAATAGGAGGTTTTGAGCAGTCACCAGCATATCCTAGGGATATTCAAGAATATACCTAGGATATGCCAAAAGCCTACATAAACAAGGGTTTGCCCCCCTAGGGGCAACCCAAAAAATATTATGGGCCCGTTACATCCTTTAGTTATGTAGAGGGAAAACGTTTGAAACAAAAGATATTGAGTAGTGACCTCAAATAGTGGTCTTTAGTCCTAACAAATTAACAAATCAAATCATTCAAGCGATATGCGTTTCCCTGCGAAGAAAAATACCGAGACTGGTATCATTACAAGACAAGGATCATAACAAATCTCGTTAAGCCTCTGTTCTTACAGTTCTTGAAGCATGCCTATCCAGATTCATGCTCCTATAAAGTCATGCCTCGCCACAGACTCTGGGTATGCACAGTACATGCTTGCAAGGCATTGCTTTAGATTCTACCTCCATTCAAGGAAGTCTAAAATGGGTAGATCAAAGGGTTCTAAGAACTTGTCCAAGGCAGGATGGGGTTTTGGTAAGAATGTGAAGCCTATGCTAAAGAAGGCTAGCAATGCTGCTCAGTTGTTGGCTAAATGCTTGAAGGTTGGCCAAGAACCTGTGGTTACTGAAGACCAGCATCAATCTGGAGGTGAATCTGGAGCACATATTCATCTCGAAAATCATAAGGTACACTGATTATTTATACACAGCCATGAAATTTTTCCACAGCATAATAATACTAGAGATTTAAGTCTGAAACTTGGATCTTAAATTTCTATATCTTTGTGGATTCAAATTTAGGAGCAGGATAACAACTGAAGGGTGGCCTATGACACCTGGCTCCCCATTGCATGCATCAGTTCTAACTCATGTTTTGTCTTTGGATGGTGGCAAGTATGCAGGCACTCTTCCCTGGTCAAATTTGAATGTGTTCAGGTTGAAGAATTCAAGCTTTTGTTTTCATGGCATATAATGCTGAAGTATAGTGTTACAGGTGCTTCCAGGGATGATTGTTCTTACGGACTCCTGACGGATACCCATGAGCACGGGGATACCATCGATTGCATGCTGGGGGCATAGTGGCTATGCGGCAGACCATAAGCTTGTAGTCGGGCTATGGGGACATTCCAGGGTTAGCAAAGTTGGCCCTAGGGGCACAACCTTTAATGTTTATTGAATAAACATCAGCTATGGATGTGAAACATTAATGTTATTATTAATGGAAGCCACATGGCGCCTTGTGAGTGGTTTAGATTGGACCAAAAATGGCAAAGGCAAAAAAAAGCTCAAAGCTTTTCTGATTTCCCTAATACACGGCTGGTTGGGCGCCCTTAGGTGATGATCCACTACAAATTGTGCATGCCAGAGCATGGAGACCACCTGGGAATGGTCGGAATTGCATGGAAAAGCATGCAGCAGAGGAAATCGGGCCTATTTAAGGCTGTCTGAGGTGATGGAAGGACCCACGAAATTGGAAGGGTTTCAAAATTGTTGGTTTGTCTCTGTTACAGACTAGTCAAGGAGGCTTTGGTATTCTCCAACTCAATCCGACCCCTTTGAGCACAGTTTTGGTCTCTGAAGCACCCTAGGGGTGGCTTGATATTAGGGAAGCAATCTGAGCTGATTGTTTCCAAGTAATTGCAAGAGATTCATTTATACAAGAGTGTGGATTGCATTTGATTGTAGTATTGCAATACTAATTGCAAGAGGGAGCTTGCATCAAAGGAATTATCTCCGGGGGAATAATTCACTGGGCCTTGTGTTGCAAAGGCTATTCGATTCTGTTGGAAAGAATCAAGAGGAAGCCAGACTTCCTGGTTAGTCTCTGAGAAACTAATCCCATCGGTCGTGGGGAACTCTGGGAGTTCGTAGTGTGGGCGGTAGACCGTTGGAATTTTTCCATTGTTTAGGAAGCTGCAGAATTTGTTGCGTGACATTTTTGGTATCAGAGCATAATGGAAGATCAGGGACCTGAGAATGTTTCTGAGAAGGTTCTAGAGGGTGTGGGGCAGCCAGTGGATGGTATGCCAAAAGTCCATCCTGCTGGTGAGGGAATACTGCCAGCTTTGCAGGACAACCATCTGGATGATGATCTGTCTGAATTTAACTTCGAGACAGAGGTTGAGGCGGCCAAGGAAGATGGCACCAGAAATGAACACAGAAAGTGGTTATCAAGGAGACTGATCCTCAGGGAGAACCTCAGCCAGATAATATAAACCCTTCCGTAGAAAACCACCAGGGGCAAAACAATGCAGTTGAGGAACCATTGGAATAGAGATTCCATCGGCTCAATGAAGAGTTTGAGAAAACTCATAATGAGCAAGTACTGCTCAAGGAAATTTTGGGAAAATTTCAAGAGCAGTTAAGCACTTGGGCTTCCGAGGGAAATGCCCGAGAACATCATCTACTGTCCACCCTGGAAAAGTACGTGCTGGAAGCAACGGGTGCTCCCGTAGCCCCGGGGGGTGTTGGAGGGGTTAATAGCAAGCAACTTGGAGTTGCAGCTGAGATCCCTCGGGTAAACATAGAAAATCATGAAGATACTAACCCATCTGAAGACAGAAGAAGAGATCAAGTCTCTTGAGCAGGTTAAAATGCCAAATTTCTATGGGAAGGATGTTACTCCAGAGCAAGCTATGCTTTGGTTTAACCAAATGAAGCTTTATTTTGCGACAACAAAAAAAAGCGAGCCTGCTCGTTTATTATATGCCACATTGAAGCTTAAGGGTCGGGCAACCGAATGGTGGGATACCCATACTATGGAAGCTATGCACTTGATCTGAATTTTGCAAACTATTCAGGCAAGAGTATGCTCCCCACCATGATCGGCGACATGCCTTGATACAGTTGAAAGAAACTGTGCAGACTATGACTCTGCAAGATTATATGGCAGAACTACGAGCATTATTCTCGCATTTGCCAGAATTGACAACCGGAATGAGGGTTGATTTTTTGTGAATGGGCTAAAGGATGCAAAAGCATATGCTTCAAGTTGAGCCTGCGGGCTTTGAGCTTGCGGTAGAACTGGCTAGGAAGCTGGTTGGTAGGGAGAAATCATGTAAAGCCCAAGGAATTGCTGAATGGAAGGCAAAGAGGATTGGGGGTGCCTCTCAAATTGGGTCACCTTCCAAAAAGCAAAAAAAAAAATCCGGCTAAGGAAAAGCGGATGGATAAGCCTAAGGAGGCTAGTGCTAAAACTAAAACATCCAAGGGATGTTATAACTGTGGCATTGTGGGGCATTATGCTCGGGATTGTACAAAGCCACAGAAGGATAAAAAGTTTTTAGCAGGTATCTCCAAGGGCGAGAATGAGGTGAAATCATTATCGATGATTGCGATGCTGCCTCTATGGTCATTGATTTTGATATTGCTAAGCTAAACCGTGATGATGTGATTCTGGGAATCCAATGGTTGCAAAAAGCTCAGGCCATCATTCTATGGCCATCCCATACTGTAATAATCAAAATTTCACCTAAGAATACAATTACTCTCCATGACTTACCTTATGTGGAGCCTGAAAAATTGTTGTCTGCCATTGAGGCAAAGCGATGTTTTCAAGTAATAAAGACAGCTTTTTCTTGATGTATATCATGCCTGATAATGACATGGTTAAGTCTTGTAATTCTATAGATGTGAACATTGAACTAGGTTCAGATATAAATCAAGAATTACAAAATCTTTTGGAAAGATTTAAAGACATGTTCCCAGAAGAGTTGCCGAAAGGGCCACCACCTTCTCGAGGAGTTGAGCATGAAATTGTGCTTGAACCAGAGGTTAAGCCAATGGTGTGTGCTCCATATTGTCTTAATTTTCTAGAGTTAGAGGAAGTTAAGCATCAAGTTAAAGAACTGCTCGCAAGGGGATTTATTAAGCCTAGTAAGTCACCTTTTGCAAGTCCAGTTTTGCTTGTTAGAAAAAGGATGAGACTGCGCGAATGTGCATAGACTATCGTGCTCTTAACAAAGCAACTATCAAGGATAGATATCTATCACCTAGAATAGATGATATTCTAGATCGATTTGGTGGAGCCAAATGGTTCACTAAGATTGATTTATGTAGTGGATATCATCAAATTAGGATTTGGGAAGGTGATGAACCTAAGACGGCCTTTAAAACTCATCAGGGGCACTATGAGTTCTTAGTGATGCCGTTTGGTCTCACAAATGCTCCAGCAACCTTTATGAGGTTGATGAATCAAGTATTCTCAGAATACTTAGATAAGGTTGTCAAGTTGTTCGTCGATGATATACTTGTGTCAAGTTGTTCGTCGATGAACGTTAGAAGAGCACTTTGCTCATTTGGAGCAAGTATTGCAAACTCTTCGAACTCAGAAACTTTATGCTAAGATATCCAAGTGTGATTTTCTTAAGCAAAGGGTTGCATACCTTGGACACATCCTTTCAGGGGAGGGAGTATCGCCGGATCTCAGTAAGGTGCAAGCAGTGCAAGACTGGCTACCACCTGAAAATGTTTTCGAGTTGAGAAGTTTTTTGGGTTTGGCTACGTACTATACAAAATTTGTGCCAAAATTTCAAAAGTAATCGCTCCACTCACTAAGTATGGGAGAAAACACAAGAAGCTTTTGAGCTTGTCAAAAGGTTGTTGGTTAATAGCCCCATATTAAAGGTTCCCGATCTCAATGAATCCTTTGAGGTTTATACCAATGCTTGTGGTTAAGCAGTTGGGGCTATATTAATGTAGCAAGATCGGGTAGTGACTTATGAAAGCCGAAAGCTTAATTCTACCGAGCAAAATTATGCAACATATGAGCAAGAGCTATTGGGAATACTTCACGCTCTGAAAACATGGAGGCATTACTTGAGAAGTGGTATAAGTAAGGAACCACGCAAGTTTGTCATCTATACCATACAAACCATAAACCGTTGAGATTTTTGCAAACTCAAGCTGAAATTAGCTCTAGACAGACTAGATGGCTTGATTTTTTCCATGAATTTGCCATAGGACGCATCTACTATGAGGCAGCTGCACATGAAAGATCTCAAAGCCCACAAACTCTTACGTCAAAAATTCAATCTGGCTTCTCTCTATGTATCTCGTTGAAGAGAAAAACAAAAACAACACAAAATCTCGTCCATCGCCTTCAACTGCTCACTACCGTGCTTTTTGCGAATTGTAAAGGCTCCATAAACAACGGGCAATTCACAAATCAATGGCTGGGGTATGGCTCCTCCCTAATGTCTAGAATATAACTCCTGCCTACTGCCACAACATCGCTCTTCCATTTCACTTTCCCTGCAACATCCAAAACCATACCATGTCAAAACTATGAATATGCCATGTTCGAAGGATGAAAAGGTACATCTTCTACACCCCTTCATTTTCTTAGCGGTTCAGATCATACCATATGGCAGGGACAAATCTGGGTCGTCGATCGGGGCAAAGAGATATTTGCAAAATCTCAACAGATCTATGCCACGTGGCACAATGTGGGTATGTTTCCAAGACCGATTTTCCTCACCATGTCCTAAAATCAGAATTTTCCTGAAAGCATGGCAAAAGAAATAGAGATTTGAACAAATTATCAGAAGCCAAACAAAGCCTTCAGATAACAAAGCCTTCCATCCTTGTGCTTACCATCTTCAGAAGACTGCATCAAGAAGTAATGAAAGTTGCCCACTTGAAAATGAAATAAAACGAAATGAAATGTTCATTTGCATCCATCAAGGCAATCATGTCCAGGTCATTTGACACAAGAGTGATCTCCAAAGGCAAGTACCAATTTGTTATTAATTTTAGTAACTTGCAAATTATTCATAGGCAAAAATTGTCCCAAGCAAACCCAGCTTTTGTGGCATGTGCAAGATGATTCATAGGCTAAAGGAGTGACTCGTGCTCCATACAGAAACCTCATCAAGTAGAGCCAAACGGCATATAATATTGTCATTACATAAATGTATTGCCAATGCAGCCTGAGTAGCTGCAAATGTAGCACTACTTCTACTAAATCTTATAGCAATTGAGGCTGCAATGAAAAAACTTGGGAGAAGATCCTGCAACAAACATCTCAACTTTAATTCAAACAGCATATGTGAAAAGTATAGTAGGATCTCCTTAAGTTCATAGTCCTTCAATATGCCGCCAACCACATTCAAGGTCTAGAGGAACTATGTACACTGGAGAAAATCTTTCGTATCATTCTTGTCCAGACATGTTTCACAATGCATCTTGGACATCAAGGCAAGGAAACAGTCATGCTCTTGTGCACCATGCAAGGTATAGTCTGGGCCATTACTTAGAGAAGGGAAATCATATTATTCAAAAAATTCACCTGGAAAAGAACCTCACAATTCATAAGAACAACTTTCGCATCAGGAAAACCCTATTTAGCAGCTAAAAAAAGTTGAATTGAAAAAAAAAACAGCATAAAGCTAAAAGAGCTAACATGAATTGAATTGGTTCTTCTGACCAATGGCAGACGACATCCTGTCAGAATGTGTAAATGAAAAATAACGTAAAATGCATTTCGATTAGGTTTTTTTCTAGCAACAAATATGATAGATCAAAACCCTCATGATACCTGCTCTACAAACACACTGTAAAATTAGGGCCAAGAAAGATTAATACCTCAGAAACGGTGATTCATGGATGCTAAAGCTTGAGGAGCCTATACCGCCAAACGGAGGCTGTTGGTGCTTCCTGTTGTTGTATCAAACTGTCAAATTTTGCCAGAGGACTCCTACTATCCCTAGAAAAGTGGCGTGAGGATTTGCCTTCATAGCCTGAGTTTGGTTTTTTAAGGAACACTGAAATGCACAAATGACAAATGACGTGCTAGCTATACTCGCCACCCAACCACGAGCTCAGCACAGATACTGAATGCCCCATGAGCTCTCCCCCGAGCCTCTTTATAGCTAGCAAACCCTCTATGCATGCATGCAACCCCTTAGGGATGCATGCAACCCCTCTATGGATGCATGCAACCCCTCTCTGGACGTCCACGTCCAGTGTCTATTGCATTCCCTCCCCCTTGACATCGCAGCAGTCCTCTGCTGCAAGGGGACTAGAGTCCTTTTGCCATCTTAGCATAATCGTTTCTTGGCCCTCGTTGAGGCCGGCTACTAGAAGCCTCCCCAATGGCTTGTGCCTTCCGGCCGTTATATTCATGCAGAATATCGGAATAGGCCTCTAATAAATTGCCACGAACCCATGAAGCGTCCTCCAAAGGCTTATTGACAAACTTAACCAAATATTGCTTAGAACCACTAGTGGATTTATCATTCAGAATGACTCAAAAACTTCGGAATCTTCAATCAATTCTGGTTCGCTTATTCGCCCTACTTGGGGCAAATCTTTTCCTTGATAGGCTTTTAAAAATGAGACGTTAACAACGTCACGCATTTTCCAACCTTGAGGTACTCGCAACTTATATGCATTCTCGGGTCCATGGAATCGAGGCGCCAACTTAAGGTCTTTCTTGCGCGCGTCCTTCTTAAAGTGGCCTTCGTGAATCCTCATCCATACCCAATCACCTTCCTTAAAAGTCATTGTTTGCTGTATCTTAGATGATTTCTTGAGAAAAGTAGCTTGAGCATCCTGAATACGAGCCTGAAGCAAGTCTATAAAATCTTTATGCTCAAGAATAAAATCATCAGCAGCAGGAACATCATCACACACTCTAAAGAGTGGTTCCCGAACCGGCTGAACATAGACTGCCTGTAAAGGTGCCATCTTAATGGTAGATTGAATGGTGTTATTATAAACAAACTCAGCAAGAGGCAAGTAAAGTTCCCAATGTCCCTGATGTTCATAGACAAATCCTCTTAAGATGGAAGAAATAACCTTATTTACCACCTCGGATTGCCCATCAGTCTGTGGATGAAAAGCAGTGGAAAACCGTAATTCAGTTCCCAATTGCATAAATAGGGCCTTCCAGAATTTGCTTGTGAACTTAGTATCTCGGTCTGAAATAATGATCTTAGGGAGACCATGCAGACGAAATATCTCTTTAATAAAAATAGTTGCAGTATCATAAGCTTTTAATTTATTTGAACAAGGAATAAAGTGTGCTTGCTTAGTCAAACAATCCACAGCTGTCCAAATCATATCATTCTTCCGAGAGCTCAGTGGAAAACCTACAATGAAATCCATAATAACTGCAGTACAGGAGAGTTAACCATAGCATCCTTCAAAGCCTGAAAAGCAATTTGTTGATTATCACCCCATAAGAAAGACACATCCTTTTTTATTAATAAATAGAGTCCTGAAGCAATGCTAGCAAAATTCTTAACAAATTTTCTATAAGAACTGCAAATGCAAATAGTGTTCTTCCAAAGACTTGCAATACACATATGCCCAGAATTGTCCTTTTTCCTAACCAATAAAACTGGTGCACCAAAAGGTGAAGAATTATGCCGAATCAAACCAGCTTGAAGTAACTCATCAAGTTGGCGCATAATCTCAGCTTGTTGCCCATGCATTCTCCTATGAGGAGCTTGATTTGGGGGAACCCACCAAGTAAACAAACTGAGATTTCATTGCCAAACGCGTAAATGGACAACAGAAACCATTGGAATGGGGGCTATCACAAGATCCTTAAACAACTTAAAGGTCCTTTTCCTGCCATCCAAGGCTAACAAAAGAGTACCAGAAACCCAGTCAACCAAAGGATTATACTCTTGATGCCAGGGCATCCCAATCAAAAGATCCACACTGCCAAGGTCAGCCACCAAAAAAGTACGCTTGGCGTTAAAACCTTGAATGGAATATTCCAAATCTTTAACAACCAAGGCACAAGGTGAAATTTGACCACGAAAAGCAGACGATAAATCCATCGCATTGGTCAATGGAATAGTGGACAAGTCCAATGCCTTCACTAACCTGTCAGAAATCACATCAAACTCACTACCAGGGTCAAAAAGAGCATGCACTTTCTCGATCCCTGACAAGGCCCAAAACGCAAAAAGCTTCGACTATGTTCGTGATGGTCTAGTGTATAGAATGACCCACAAAAGCCACCGCCTTTGTCCCACTGTCTTTCTTGGATTCGGTGGAACTTTAGATGTACCGGTTTTGAATCCCCTTTTTCCTTTGGGGGTGTACCTGGAACATTCAAAAATTTATGGTCGACTAGAGCAAATAAAACACTTATGCTCACGCACGGGAGGCGATTCTTCCGAGCCATATAGGATTCTTTAGGCTCCCTCTCTGGCGAAGACTTATCCTCCTCCCGAGAATGCTTTGCACCGACCCTAAGGCGTAAAAATAGTAGGAACATGATCTCCATTGTTACGCCCTTCACGATGCCACGGGTTTAACAAACTTGTGAGAATGACCCTTTGGAATCATACGACATAGGTTTAAACCCCTTTTGTGCATTGATGGCCTGAAGTTAATGAAAGACCCTCCTCTTCAACTTTTTCTCGCTAGTTTGCGAGGGCCCCAAAAAGAAAGGTTTGCAGCTTGAAAGATCCAACTTGGCTCGATCCAACGATGGACACCGCCCATCAACCTACAGATTTCTCTCGCATCATTTTTGCCAAGCCGAGACCTTTCTTCAAGACTCTTGCCGAAAAATCACGAAACGGACTCCTTGTCTTCTTTGGGTCAATCGGTTCCATTCTCGAGAGCAAATCCCGCTCCCAATTATGACCCGAAACCTTTCCTTAATGAGTGTTTCAAACTTTGCAAATGTTGTGATCGGAGTTTCCTTAGGTCGGGTGCTTGAGTAGATCAAGCCACCAATCCTTAGCGACCCTCCTAAATGACGTTCAGCAAAATAAAGCCGAGTGTCATCATCATCTTTGGTCTTGGCGAAATATGAGTTCAGATCCCGCAACCATGCAAAGAGTTCCTCCGCATCTTCCGTGGCTGCCAAATAAGGTTTGAACTCAATTTTCACATTCGCGCCAGTCTTAATACTACTGACACGTGGATGTCCTGCATCATGTGACAGCTTCAACTGCCGAACTTCGGCCCGAAGCGAGTCCATGTCCTGAATCTCCTGTATGCAAGCTAAAGCAGCTTCCAACTTTTCGCTCAAAATCGCATTGTCGGTCTCCAACTCCATTATCCGATCCACTTCCGCAGCGGATTGGTCCATCACAACTTGAAGCTCTGATACCACTGAAATGCAATAAATGACGTGCTAGCTATACTCGCCACCCAACCACGAGCTCAGCACAGATATTGAATGCCCCAAACCCCTCTAGGAATGCATGCAACCCCTTAGGGATGCATGCAACCCCTCTATGGATGCATGCAACCCCTCTCTGGACGTCCACGTCCAGTGTCTATTGCAAACACCCCTATTACATTAATTCTGCAGATGGAATAGAAGCGCACAAACACACTGGCCCGATGCTGCATCATTGCTGCCGTGGTATCACCTCGTTATCTGCAGGGAAACACCGCCCTCTAAATTTTTTCCCTTCATAGTTCATATGCTTTTATGCTTTTGTATGTCTCTGCACCCATAAACTTCTTACTAAAGTTTGAGTTTTGTATTTCAGGAGGTGCTTGTGGAAATGGTTTGTGCTAAGATTTTAGCCGATATCGTATTAAAAATCGTATATTTGGAAAGATTTGAGCAGCTTATTTGCATTTAGTGGTGATGTGCATTTATATTGAACAGTTTTTTAATTTGCCATACATGGCATCCTTTCACTAAAAGGACACTTTTAAAAGGCACACAAATTCATTAAAGATTAATGCATCTCTCCATTGGTCTTCGTTTACGCTTTGTGGATCCTCATGCGGAATCAAGATTGGTCACTTATGCTGCATAACGTGTCTTAAATAGCCTTTGCACATAGCGAAAAATGTTTGACAAGCCATGTACTTGTAAGAAAGGGCTAAGCCATCCATGCAAGTAAAAGGACATTGGGACAATCTCGGCCGTCGATAGGGGCGAAGGGACAGACAGACGCCACGGTTTTGTAATATAGGATTATTGATATATCCTGATATAGTGCAAGGGGGCATGTTGTAGAGCCAAGATAGTGCAGTCTTATCATCACGATCGTAAATTAGGTTAGGGTGTTGGTGCCATCACTTCTCTCCACAAAGGACAGAATGGTCTACCGCCGCTTCTTCCTATTATAGTGCTATATAGAAATTTTACATCTATATAAAATGTTATTTTAAAATGGACCTTGACCAAAAACCAGAATAGTCGATTCTACTGCCGTTGTTGGCAACATCGGGACAAAGTGTGACTATCTGGCTAAAATTAGTCCACAAAATGAGTGCATGACAAAGCAATAGTGTCACTGATACAATAACCTTGGGACTATTATCTCAAAAATTCAAACACCCAAAAATTTTGCAGTTTAAGGACCTACTCAAGGTCGCATAATAGGTCCATATTATGTAATGGAAAGGCAAGGGACGATCAACATGTTTAAATGGGAAAGAGGTAGGAAAGGATGTTTTTTGAAAATAAATGGAATAGTGGACAATGAGACAATAGATAGCAACATGACAAAAGCTGAGTGATGGATATGAAAGAAGATAAATATAACTGTCATTGTTGCTCAAGCAATTAAGTATGTTGCTAATCACTTCCAATAAAGTAAGATGCTAGTGAGTGCAACCACTTTAGATGTCTATAGAAGCATATGTAAAGATTGATATGGGACAATGAAACTGCAAATTTTTCTTCAATAGCCATAAATGGTAGACAAATTTTGAATATATCTGGAGCTTTGAGCTGACAATACTAATAGATCTAGACTATCTTGGTTCATCATACCATCTACCTGTCTCAATTCTGAGCTGGTGTGCATATATGTAAATAGCTGCACTTCTCGACGTCTTTATAGTCAAGCGTGCCAATAGATATACTTGTAGTTTAGGGGTCACGGTAGGTTAATCTATTCCTTGTAATTAGTTGGTTATCCCTTACGAGCATCCTAGAGTTTGCCCAAGAAACATATATCCATATATTGCTCCAATCGCGTAAGATCTGGATTGTCATCCATCTATACACACATATGTTCCTGGACAACCCATCTCCATAGCCACGACATTTCTCCTTTTTCCCAAGGTTTTAGCCCTCTTGACCTATGGCAAGTATATAGGCAAGCTTGGCATGAAAGGTTTGGTAGTAAAGCATATGGTGTTCCATTGCTGCCGTTCAAGGGGCATAAATCTAGTCTCCTGCAAGAGGATGTGATATGAGACATAGTCTTGAATCCTAATGCATGGGTCCAAAATGCTTTAGATTATCCAATGTGGCAGATGTTATCACATGATCTCAGACCTCCACACCATATAGTTAAACTACACATAAAACAAACGTGCTTAATAGGACCAATTGTAAGGCTCTGCTTTGAGAAAATTATTTTGCATAACATATATACCTTATAGCCTATAGTTACCATGTTTCTAGATAAAAGTTTCCCAATGCATGTTAGTAGCAAACTTCATCCCCCCAACTACACAATCTTCAAGAATAATGGGCAGCAAAAATTGAAGTGAAAATATGTTAGCAAAGTGAAACATGAAGAATGAAATAATAAATCAATGATGTAATATTATTTTACCAAGTGGAAAGTGGTCCAATTCACATAAAGACAGTAGAATTATTAAATTAGGAAACAAATCTGGCCAACCAAAAGAGAACTTCCAATTTTACAACCCCAACAGATGTGGAAGATGACTTGTTAATGAATATCAAGAATGATGTTGTGAGGTGAAAATATGAAGATTGTCATAGCCCATGCAAGTGCACTGTCTCATGCGGTACAATGCTACCTATCACAGGAGAAATGGCACCTCTTCGAGATGTTGTCTTATGCTACCTGCCATAGTAGAAGCACCACCACGAGATGATATCTTACATTACATTGTAGATAGATTAGAAAAGATAGGATAAGAAGACGAAAAGGTATATGATGAGGCAAAAAGATTCAAAGTAAAAATGATCCTGAACTAAATGACTAGAGATGGATAGGAGAATCTACATAGAAATTATAGAGAAAGTAGGACAGTATGAGCAGTTTTCACAAGTGTCAAAACACTGGTCCTTGAATAAGAAAGAGAGATATGTACTAAGGGAGATAGGAGAGCTCACGTTCTAGAGCTTCTGGACTATGGAACTGTGAAGAACAACAACTAGCTAAAGTTTGTTATAATGGATGGAAGAGCTATGAGGCAAATAAAATTAAGATGTTTAGATGGCTAGTACTACCTCTGGCAGGTCGAAAGCTAAGAAGAAATGCTAAAGATCAAGCTATAAAGGACATAGTTGCTCAACTCTAGTTAGATAAAACAAAACTGTCACCAAAAGTCAGAGATCTCATGAAGAAGAGGATTAAACCAATTTAATGCATTGATATTATACATGTATGATAGTATTTTTTGTTTAAATAGAATAGTCTGTCTAGTTTGGGAATGTAAGAATCGTGTAGATATGTTCTACATTTAGTCTAGAGAACATCAAATATACTTTAGTTACGACCATTATTCCTACATAACCATTACTTCTACACTTATACTTAAAGTCCCCCCGAAACCTGCTTTGGTTTGGGTGCATATTCACACGGGGGGTGACTCCGAGCATCAAGAGTTGTTGGATGAGCATATTTGCAACTTATTCCTCGATCTAAACCATAGATAGCAATCCTCGTTTGTGGGATATGCTTATACAAGTTTTGGTATACTATATAATGGGGTTTGCGAAATACTATGAGGTTTGGAGCAATTTACTTAATGGTGTTGATTTTATACATCTACGACTTTAGGGAGTACAAAAGAGGCTCTGCTGCCCTACGCCACCTCCCGTGTGAATATGCACCCAAGCCAAAGGGGGTTTCAGGGGGATTTTAATTATAAGTGTAGGAATAATGGTTGTGTAGAAAACAATTTGGGCCTTTGAGAAAAATATTGGCGACACTAAACATAATAAAAGTTCAATAGAACAAACATAAGAAAAGTGCAATGTTGCTACATATTCTAAACGAGGTGCACTTTGGACTACCACAATCATCGGATTCGTCGATCCTACGACCCAGATCGCATGTTGGGGCCTCTGGGCACCTCTCGTTTCGCTTATAGTCATTTATGATTGGAGGCGCCTATGATTTTGAAATATGAAATACGATTTCGCCTAAGGTTTTAAGGGAATATCGAACCTCTATACAGCTTTACCTAAGATTTTAGAATATGAAATACGGAGGTTCGAACCTCTACCAAAATAACTCAATGTCCTAATAAGACTACTTTAACCAATGTACCCAGTGAGCTAATGTATTGAATCTATGATTTTTTCATAACAACCTATTCAGTGTTTTAGGGATATATAGTCTATGGTTTTAGGAATTGTTATTTTTACATCCATATCAAATCCCCCTGGAACCCCCTGTTATTTTGCTACATATTCAATAGCAACTTTACAATACGGGACTTGAACCCAATGTATGCTTGCAAAACCATACTCACTATATCTTGCAAAACTATACCATCTATATGTTTGCCAAATAAGGATGAGATACCAAACGAATTGATATTGCAACCACCATAGATTGCAACCACTATGGATGGTGAAGCTTCATATTGCAACACAGTGGATAAAGCAGTTCAGGCATCTCTAGATGAGCATCTAGACTTACCACCCTCTCTCTTTGGCCATAACGCGTTGTCATGGGTGATGAAAAGCCTATTCTGGCCAACTTTGCCGCCTTGTATATTTGGTTCATAGTGGCCTTTCATGATTGATGAACGTGGAGACATCTATTTCTGATTTGAAGAGGGTAGATCTTCTACTCAAATTTTAGATGAGAACTTGTAACAGCATGACACTAAGCAGGTATAGGATCTATTTGTAGAACACTAAATCTACATGTTCTCGGGTGGAAGAAAGGAATAATTGACTGGATAGATGAGGGATCATTTTTTCATAGAGGTGATGCTATACATGCTGGTTGCATCATCTCAACTAAGCATGAACCGTCCATTCTCGACATCTTTGGTTCACTTTAGGACGCTTTTTGAAATGAGACAATCATCTAAAAGGCAACATTTTTCTTAGTCCAGGGAAGATCTTATCCCAACTCAACTTTGCAGGCGAAAGATGGTATACACTTTGAATTATGTAGGGTAAAGGAAGCACTTTGAATACTATGCAATTAGATGGTATACGAGTTATTCTTAATGGATGCCAAACATCATAGACATCCCTAGTAACTTTAGTTAACTTTAGTTGTCCTATTATACTTTAGTAAAGGACCACATTGAAGTAAACAACCATACAAGACAAACAACCACAACTAACCTAACTGAAGAAAGGGAGACCTTTAAGGCATAAACGTGTGCCAATGGGAGGGATTTATTACCTTGTCATACGAGTAATGGTTCAATGGTCAAGTTATATATCATGACCAGGGTGTTGGAATCTAAGAATGATAAAAATATATATGCAACTTAATGAGGCATTTATGTTGTTTGGACTCTTTGCAAGTGTCATAATGTAATGTTGTTCATGACCTTTGTATTTAACACATATAATAGTTTGATTGCATTTTCATATTTTGTCACGATATGGTCCTTCACTTAGGAGCTTAGATTTGGCCAATTTGTGGATATTGACATTACACATGAGCATGCAAACGTCATATGTGGGCATCAACGTATAAAACACAAGATTCTAAAACCATAGCTTCTAGATTTGTTTACATGAAATGTTGCTTAAGCTCACTCTGAAAAAGGAAACCCCGCATGTGATCACGTGTGCATTCCATGTGATCCATCAAAACCCCTGAGAATGAATGTCCAAGCCATCTCTAAATTCAACTACACTTTGGTGGGAGTGTTGGTTCAACTTCAGATGCATTTTGAATTCGCCATAGAGATGCTTGCAGGAATAGAGACATTGAGCAATCTCCCAGGCTGCGTGTTGACATTTTTCGGGGCGGCAAACAAAGATCACATGGAGAAGAGTTGATACTGCAAGCGTGTAATTGGATACCAAGAAAACTTGCGAGGGGCACGTGGGAGGTATCGAGCCCTCGTTCTGTGCGGGGAACTGGGATCGAAGGGTGGATCGAGAGGCGCGAATTGGGAGGGGGCATGTGTCGAATGGGGATTGAGGTCGGGACGAGGGGAGGAGCACTAGGCCTACATGTGTTCCAAGGGGAACAACCTTACTTTGCAAACAAAAAAGGCCTTAAGTCAAACAGTCCAGTATTCTTACTCAAACTAACAAGGCCATTAATAGAAGGGATTAGAAAATTATAACGTTAGTACCAACAAGCTTTTTTTAAGCAGAAAGGCAAGCATTTTAAACAAAGGTCAGCCATGCATGTATGGCCATACATGCCATGGCCATAGCTCTTTTCAAACAAATATAGTAATTAATTCAAAATACCCCAAAAGCGGGCCTCAGATCGATCCAAAACCCGCAGCAGATGGATCACATCGTTAGAAAAAGACCCACCTGACGAATGCTGCCCAAGTTCTGGCTATGTTTCATCCTTCTGTTGCAGAATTAAAGCTTCGATTTCTGTCTGTTTAATCCGGTAATGAGCGTTTGAGTTGGAAGCGGGTTGTTGAGAAGTAGAAAGCGAAGAATTCTTTCGGGTTTTGTTTGATTTCTGGTGTGGGTTTATCCTGCCGGAATGGAAGGCAGTATTTCTTCGATTAATGGCAGCAATGCCTGTTTTGGGCAGCAGTATCAGGCCCAGCAAGGCGACGGTCGTAATTTTCTGGTAAGAACTCATTAGTTGGCGTTAAATTTTGTTGGGTTTATTCGCATTGTGCTAGGAAAAAAAATCGTTTGTTTGAAGGAAGAATTTGGTGTCCGTTTTGAAGATTTTGTGTTGGGTTTGTGTTGATAAATTTGTTGTGTTAATGCAGAGCATAGAGGAGTTGAGCAATCTGCTAATCTGCACTTCGATGGAGTTAGAATCGACAAGAGCGGCTGCGAAATCTCAGAGTCAGCTGCAGGAAGCAAGGATCAGGCAGTTGGAAGAGCTCTTAAAAGGAACGAGGCGAGAAAGGGACGAAGCAAGGCAAGAATGCATGCAATTGCAGGAGCTTCTGGGCCGGAAATGCGGCATGGATTCGCATTTTTCCAACGCAATATCATCAGCTCATCCGCAGAGCTCCGGGGCGATATCAATAATCCAAGAATCGGCATTGGCAGAGGCAGAGATCAGCCAAGAGCAAATGCAGCAGAACGGGCAGTTTAATTTCGCCCAGCAGCAGGATCAAATGGGTTTACAGAATTCGGCCCATTTGGGGCAACAGGGGGATCAGGGCCAAAATCAGAATCAAAACGGGATGCAGATGGGGATGCAAATGCAAGTTCAGATGGCGCCGCTGCAGCAAAATGGGAGGGTGGAGGATCAGAATTCGGAAGAGAGAGCCTATCGATGCCGCTAAGCATGCAATCCGGCAGCGTGGCAGGGATTGAAAATATGATTCAGCCATGGCAGGGGCCTTGCTCTGCCGGAATGGTGGCTATGGAGTCCAGCTTATCGGCCGATTCAAGCCTTTCGCCGGTTTCGTGCTTCCAGATCGAACAGGGGCACCTCTTCAGCTCGGAGATTTGCTCCCCGTGATCGCACAAGAGGCTTCCTGCTCCCGGGTTTATTCCACCCCGTGATCGCCCACGACGGCAATGGTTCTAACTCTAAGTGTGGTCCTCTATCCACTGCTCCAATGTTGATGGGTCCTCTCGATCAAACCCCATCTCTCCTCAACTATGAGAGATCCCGGCACCTTCCCGAGCCCCCCGAGGCCGATATGCAAGTTATGCTCCGATCACTTCCCGAGAAAGGCAAGCTCCTCCAGGCTGTTATGCAAGCTGGTCCTCTTCTTCAGACGCTCCTTCTCGCCGCTCCCCTTCCTCAGTGGAGACACCCTCCCCCTAGTCTTCACTCCCTTGAAATTCCTCATGTTTCCATGCCCCTTCCTCCCTCTTTTCACCTTCCTTTGCACCCCAAGAACAATACCCCATCTTCAGTTTTTCCTTCCTATCTCAACTCCAGACCCTCTCGTGTCCCTAGGCTCGATGGCCACCTTCTTCCCCATGATTTCAGACACTTTGGCAATGCCCCTAAGTATGCAAAGATCCATTGATCTTCTATGTCCCCTTGAGTGTTCATAGTCATAAGTTTCATGTATAGAAAAAAAAATGGTTTATCACTTGGTTCTTTTAGCTTGGATTTCCCTATTTGAAAATTGATAACTAGGCCAGTTGATTAGTTCAAATGTCACTTTGAAGTCTGGATTCTTGTGCGTCATGTAGGCAGTACAAGCAAATCGAGTTTATGATTTACGTGAAAAAATAGTGTAAAATGATGATGAGTACTATGTGATTGATGCATGGAAACAGTGATCTGAGTGCAAGTTGTAGAGTGTCTGATGCGTTAGATAACTGTTAACCAATACCAGAAATAACTGCTGTGGCGATTTTGTTCGATCCATTCGGATTATCTAACTCCGAAGGAAAGAAAAATATATTGTGCCTACTGACTGACCCATGTCACAACATTAAAGTTGCGCCTTCTCTAGGGGCCCTCCATCTTACTTTTGATTTTGACCCTATGTTGCTCCACAATGTCCACTCGTGACTTCTCTACAAAAGTGCCCTTGTGTAAGTTGTGTGTAATACTCCTCTTAAGTACCATGCATGATATTATAGTCAAATTCCTTAAGATATGTGTTTCCCCCACCGACCTCTTACCATGTAGTATTACAAGAAACTTATGGCCCTTACGGCCGCCGCGAACGTTTCTCTTCCCCTACTCGTGTATGCAGGGGAAATTTGTGTAACTTTGGAATGGTGCCAAAGTTCTTAAAATGTGCTACTTGATGTTTCTATAATATGAGAAGGCATTGCACAAGTAGACTATGGGATATCCATCTAAGAGCGTGCATGTGGATCTAGCAAAAATAGCGAAATTGCAAAAATAATAAATTGTAAAAGAGTAATTATAACATTCTAATTACCTGGATCTCAGACAAATTCATTCAAATCCAATAGGGCATGCTCATTCAAGTGCCACTTTGGCAACGTCTTGTGAATGGTATTCCAAAGCATTTCAGAACTAGAAAAGCTAATCAAAAGCATTATAGAAAATACCAAAGGCATAGTGGTAGTGCACAATATTTATGAGGAGACTTGATTAATGCTACCTTGTAATATTCTTCTTGAGAATATGTACCATTTTAGAGCAATCAAGAGGACTTTATTTGCCATTACCTTCATGCCTATTTACAATACTCAGTGTAGGATCCTGCATCCCATTGTAAACAAAATCCTTACAATCCGACATTTCACATTTCTAAAAGGGAGAACTTTAATCTATTTTTTACTTTAGATAATTTTGCAAAAACTTTTATTGAATGCAAAATCGAACAAAGATAATTGAGATAAACTTCGTTGCCTTTTTATTGGCATTCCATTAACATGCTTGATTCCACAACGTTACTTTGCACAAATTCCAAAACCATGGACCGAGATTAATTGTTACACGAAAATACGGAGTCATTAACCACATTTCTCCATTACCAGTGGCTTATTGTTATGCATAGAACACTTAGAACACTGGGAAGTTGAATACTTAACTAGACTCTTCCTTCTTCTCCTTCTTAGACGAGCATCTTCCTTCTTCTCCTTCTTAGGCGAGCAACAAGCTGCAAGATTTCGCATTGGTCTCCAAGAGGCTCCTCCGACACCGGTTTAGTCTTTGCTTGTGGATTCCGGACAAAACCTCACTAGCAATACACTGGGCCTAAAATTCAAAACACTAGGAAAATAAAAACCAAAGCATGAGAGAGCAGACTTACTCCACAACTACTTTGAAGCCTAGTCATGACAGTATATCTGTAGTTGAAATCATTGACCTGCAAAATGTGATGCACAATAGATGTTTTGCCTTCCAAGCAACTACATTCTGATGGTTCAAAATCCTTGCAATGGTCATCACCAGTTGGTACCTGTAATGAAATGCTTATCGGCAATAATAATGTTCTTCTTGTGCAATCAGGTTCCACCTTGGCTGATATTAGATTGTTACTTTGAATATTAAGGAAAGGCTTTCAAAATGGGATGCTTAATGTGAATCTAATATAATATTAAAGAACCCTTGAGTTTCTCAATCAACGATGTCAACCTTTGAATCATGAAAACACACACACCGCCCCCAGCACAAGGATAGAACGCAATATAGCATACCTTCGTTTTGCAAGCTTTTCCAAATCGCTCCTTTCCATTTTCTATACAAATAAAACATTGTTTGAGGTTTAGCAAAGATATACTTGAAAGTTATCAAACCTAAAGGATACCGATCATTTAATAGGGCAAATTGCAACATAATAGAAACAAAACTAAGACACGTAACTCCCTCTACATTAAATCTGAACATGGAACATAATATCTGCAGGTGATCTTTAAACAAAGAAAATCCATAACAAGATAATGGAACCATGGAAATAAAAAGAGGAAATGTTGCAATCAGAGCACATTTTAAGAAAGAAGTTGCAAAAGTTTCTAGAAAATTATAATGCCGAATCTAAGAAGAAGGACTCGAAAAATAAAAAGAGGAGAGGTAGATTTCATAGCAAACCTTGATAGACATTTTCAAATGGCTTTTTCTTCTTAGCTCAAGACACGCTCTCCTACTAAAACTTGCTCACCGGGATCCTAAAAGTGAGCATTTAAAGGCGCCTAAGCTCACCTCCTAGTCTTAGTGGCGACTGTGAACATCGCCATAGTTCGTTTCTAAGGAATTGATAGGATGAATGCTTCTCTTGTTTTCCACTCTTCCCAAAAATGCCTTTAGATAGGGCCACCGGCATAGTGATAGTTACAATTATGGCCTTTGAATACCTTAAGGTAGCAAAGCCAAAACAACCCGATAATCCGCTCTAATGCATTCTCAAATGCTCATACTGCAGGCCCCTTCTATGGGTGTAATGCACTTCCCAACGAGAACTGGAAACATGATAGGGGGGGCCTCTTCAAAACATGTATGGCGTCTTTCACGCAAACCACGGGATGGACCGGGGCAAACATCATCAAGAAACCTCAGTGCAATAAATTTGAATTCTGTTCCGGCACCTCAAGTTGCATGCATTATTGAAGTCAATCCAAGCAATTCTGGAATGACCCCTTCAAACATGCTGTTATGTTGCATAGAATGGGCTCAAATGCATGTTAATCTCTGAGATATGAAAAAGAACGTAAAAGCTCACGGGTTCGCTTTGCTCCTCTCACCATATTCTACCAAGGTCCTGTTCTCAAAAGAGCGAGAATCTCAATAGACACGGCCATGTCAAAGTTCGAGCTTCGACTAAAAAAACCCCATAAGTTAGAACCCTACCCTTGCAAAACGGAGGCCGGTCGAACAGCCCGACCCACGACGGCTAGGAAAATTTGAAGCCAAAATCACCATGCGGAACTTGCATTCATCAAGACGCCTCAATCTTGCAGGAGGAAGATCTTCCCCATGTCGGTCTGGCAAATACGCCTTCGGAATTGGGCGAGTCTGTAGCGAGCAGGATGAAGCCAGCATTCAAAAACCCCATAAGCATATTCACAACCATCGCCCTGTTTGCAGTTTCCCTTTCTAAATCACGGCAAGCAGTGCCCAGATATGGAACCCATCTTGGATACCTCCTTCTTGCCTTCTCTCCAGGATTAGCAAAGGGGCATTCCGTCCAGTTGTGGCTTCTTCCTTTCATGCACTTTCATACCTAAATGTTTTCTGCTGAATCCTCATTATTTGCGGGCAAAAATTTGTGCAGCACTGCTACAGCATCTGGCAAGGCCGGAAATATGAATGGGCGCAACATTGCCCATGGCATGTCGCCATAGCCGGAAGATCGGTGAGCTTTCCTCAAGAAACCAAGACAGGAGATCCATAGCCATGTATTGCTTGTAGAGCAAGAAAGGGGAAATCTACGTGTCAACCATCAACATTTGTTTTTTTTTAAGATTTTAGAAATGAAGAAAAAAAGTACGTGTCAAGCGCAAAGTTGTTCTCAGCCCAGAAAAAATACTTCCTAATTTTTTAAGAACAGAAATGTTACTGCTTTATATATGGTATGAATAGTTTCTCGGTCCTTGCACCTCCTCATCCTAAATAATTTGGTCCATGGTCCTTCTAAATATGTGTACTTGCTGGTATATGCCTATTTGTCATTGTCAAACCTAAGCATCTTATTCGTCGTTGTCAAGCATCTCAAAGTTAGATCTTGCCCAATGATGGTCTTTCAGTGGACCAACCCTTGTAAAATGCTCATATTCCTGTGTTTATTTCTATGTATTTATACAAGAGTCTCAACGTGGATACATTGATCCGTGCTCTGGCACTTGCACTGAGTATCAATTGCTAGTGGTCATGGTTTCACGTCCCTGCCTTATTTGTTCTTGCCTTATTTGTTCTCGAATCCTTCATTTGATGGCTTCTACATATTGTTTGGAGAATTTGTAGATTAAGTTCATGCGCCTTTCTTTATTCTCTTAGATAGCTGACCCGGTTGGGGCCTCTAGCATTACACCCCTATCTAACATTTACAAACCAAATGGGACGCATTGGTCATAGCCATGTATATGAAACTCAAGTAGATATATGGATCTCGTAATGCTTGGCTTTATAACGTCATTATCAACTTGCTCTTTCATTCTAATTTGATGTGATTTGCAATTTTATACTTGATCGATCATCGTACAAACATCATTTCTTTTAAGTAAATAGCTATAAAGTCACACAATCTAATAATACATGTCACTTGGCCATTTCTACTCATTGATATTTTATATTTGGGCTATGGAGTAGATATAATCAACATCTCCCTAAAATGGCGGGAGGGGTGCTTGAAATGCTACATTAGCTTTTTAACTAGCTAATAGATCTTCGTCGCTCGAGGAGACCCAAAATGGTATATGGGACCCAATACAAGGAAAAACTATATGATATACCATGTAGAAGAATAGAATTCTATTTGTTCTATTATTGTGTGGCAACGCGCAAGCATAATTGTAATTGAATAAACTTTTTATTGCAATAGAATTGTCTTCTCGAGTTCTTTCTACTGAATGTACAATGTTATAACTTTTGGAATATAATTATAAAAAAAAAAAACTAGCAAAAAGGCACGCCAGAGGCTATAGAAAATAAACTTAGCCATTTATTGTAGGAGTTGGCAAGGTGCAATTTGCTTAGAAACTTACAAAACACTTTTAATATAATTTAAAATCCAATCTATAATGTGGAAAGTTTGAAGCAGGCCCGCGGAAGTGATGGCTGGAAGTCCATAGTTGTGGGTGTTCTATTTATTAACATAGTTAGGTGCGCTTATACAGGACTGTAGTTTGTAAATAGGGTTTGACTAAATTATTGCTAATGTTTTTTCCTTCTTCTGGGTGATTGTTTTTGTTGTTGGAATTGGGTATGCCTTTCTATTAGGGCATGATTGCAGGTAAAAATGAGTCATTCCTTATGGGCTTTCCCTTTCAGCCAATGGCATAGCTCACGTTTGATTATTGGGAGGTGATTGGTATGAATTTGAATCTATTGGTTTTTGTAATTAAAATAGGACTAGAAACGTGTGCCCGGCGATGCCGGGCATTAGTCATAGATGTGTGAAATGGGTAGATGTAATGGAGTTCATAGGTGAAATAGATAGTTATAGGTTTGTTATGTCCGTAGATGCGATGGAGCATGTTGAAGTAGGCAAATAATGGATATTCCTATAAAGGATAAAAGTTGACCTTGCATTTAGGTAGGAACAAAATATTAAAGACAATGCCTACGAAACCTATTCAGATTTAGTTGTCAAAATGTCAATTTTTAGATTAAAGAATATCTACAAAAGCTATTCAAATTTAGTTTCAAAATGCTAGCTTCAAAAATTAAAGTAGATGAGCAGAATGTTAGGTGCACGTACACAAAACATGCACATCTTCAAATTCCAAATCTACTTTCAAAAGTTATGAAGGTGGGCAGGGATTTCATACACCTCACCAATGACAAAACGTTCTATCATTATTATTGAATGATCGGGAGTAAAGGGATAGGGGTTTGTAGTTCTGTTTGAAATAATTAGTGCATTGTAGTTCTGTTTGCAACCTCCTTTCTTCTGGAACTCTAAAACAGAAGGATCGATTTCCATGTTACAGGGAAGGCCAGTTACATGCCTTCCTTGGCATGTCAACCTGCCTCCACGCTGCCGCGCATCGCCAGGTTTCCATGCCAGGAAAGACATGTAACTGCCCTTTCCTGTATATATAAAGCAATATTCGTCAATTGTACTTTTATAAATACACCTTTTAATTAAATTGCAATGGTGGAAGTTGTTGAGGTTAGATTGGAACCCATGGTCTATGAAGATTAGTTGGTGTGTATAAAATATTGCCCTAAGCAAAGTAGTGTTGCCATTTATTACCCTTGCAACGATTTTGGCCATGACCAAGGATTGTGAAACGTGGAACTAAAGGATGTTCAATTATTCCAAGGGTTATCCAATTTTGGCCATGTGCAACGTCGAACTAAAGGATGTCCAATTATTACAAAGGTTGTCCAACGTAAAGGATGCCCTTATGCCTAGAACAAAACCATGTTTACATTAAATTAAACACTTGGACATTCTTCTAGATTATATTGAATTGACACCTAGTTTTATGCTAAATCAACCTCCCAAAGAAGAAAACATGGACAAAAAATTACGTGGAGATTGACACATTCGTTTGGATGCTCGACAGTCTAAACAAATCCGGATTATACTTTGAGATCAAAGAGAGACTCAATAAATTTTATAGTTTTTGCTTTGGAATAGCAAAGATAAGATACATCTTGGAAAAGGAATGTTAATGCAGCGCATTCATATAGGGTTCAAACAAAACGAATAGGACTCACTCAATTATTCTGCCTAGCAACTTGGCTTTGAATTGGGCACCATACATCAATAAATGCAAGCAAATACCATGACTATTTTTAGGCATTGCTTCTGTAGCATTTGTGCATGAAAAACAATCATAAATATCTCAAGAGTCTGTAGTATGCAGAGATACACAGTATGGCAGCAATTTCATGTGCGAAAATGATCGAACAGTAACAACCTTTGCCTTGAGACGTAATATTAAGAGACGTCCTATAATAAAAAGGCTAGGTAAGCAACAAACTCTACAAAGGAAATAATTCTGTGTAGCTCATGCACCAGCATCTGTACTCATTCAATGATGGATTCTAGGCCATCTGATTCCATCAGTGATGGCAACTTATTCTAGGCCATCAAGTTTGTGGTGCTGGCAGATTGAATGTTGATGAGGTAGAACACATAGCTTGCATTCATCTTCTGACATCAGTTGCCATCTGATTCTATGGTCAACTTGATAAATTTTTAAATTCAACATCCAGTTCGAACATTCTTACCCTGCAGTGATATTTGGGCACATTGTCATCATCACATTATTGAGCCAAAAGCTATTTCCATATATTCAGCATGGGAGATCTAAAAGCTGCAAGTGTTGAAGCAGTAAATCAAAGCAAAAATATAACTCAAATAGAAGGGTTTACCTGTTGTTGTAAGCTCAAGGCCTTTCTTTCACCAATGATTTCTCTCAAAGTTAAAGATCCATAAGTGCAGAGGGTTATAAGCTTCAACATTCTAAATTGATAATCTGTACAAAGTAGGAGGTTGCACTTGTTCAACGTACCTCTGCAACGGACCTTCTAGACTGCTGCACTACTGCTGCAAAAGTGTCTAAAGTGCACCATGCTGTATATATCCTGCTCATTGAATTTTGAGACTGCATTTCTAGATGGAACATTGCTAAGATTTGGTATACCTCTACCACGCCCCAAATCTTGCAATACATATCCAGCCAAGTGCGATATCCTCAGACCTGACTTGCATGGTAAGTCTTCTGCTAAAGTTTTATACAGATTCTGCCTGGTTTTCAGGCATGGCAGAAGGCAACATGAGATATCTGTCGCCTTGATTGCAGCGTCATATTAAGCAAAGGAAAACATACTAAAAGAAACTCTATGCAAGGTACATGACTACGAAAAAAACGTTAAACATAAAAGTTCTAAGCTCACAATGAGAGGAAATAGATTTGGAGGAATAGTTCTTGATCAAAGAGCAAGAAATAAGATTCTCAAATGGATCTGCTCACAATAGCATGTCTGCAGATTCCTTTCTAGTTGAACGGCTTCCGATCTCTTCCTTGATCTGCAAGAAAAAAATATCAAGCAAAATATCTATGATTTCACCTTGATTGCTAACCTAAACTATTATTCTCAATTAGCTTTAAAGCACAATCGATACGTCTAAGCCAGATTAAACAGGATCTTGTTAATCTGTATCAACAACCTGCATTTGTTCTTTGAAAGGAAAGATAAGAAGCAAAATTAAACTACTTACCCTGCTTGCTTATGAGATATTGGCACCAAGAAATGCGATGCCAACATGCCTTGCTTCTCAAACTGGACAACTTAGCAAACCATTATAGAAAATAAAATATCATAGTTTTATCAAGATAGTTTAATGCTAAAACATGTGTCTAACCGGAAAAGGCAACCACTCCAGCATGCACATACCCAGCTATGGAGGCCGAAGATACCATCTTACCATCTGCCAACATGACAAAAATAGGAAGAAAGCAAGCAAGAAAGCAAATAAGTCAATCCATGTCCTTGACTGAAAATACGGACAGGCATTAGCAATGAAAGTTCCTAATGCAATCCATAGTTAAAAGATAGGCAAAAAAAAGCATAAATTAAGGCAATGCACCATTGCCAGCTAAAACAGAAGAAAGCAAGCAAGAATTTATTGCAATTTCAAGACCAGCCCAGGATCTCGGGGAATACAAACAAGGCGACACATACCAAAGGTGTTGCAACCATAGAAAAACAGATGATGATAGTAAGCAGAAGATACTTGTGGCGGAATGCTTTTGTGAAGATCCATAGAAGTTCCAGGCAAAGCATAGTTAAGGCAAGGCAAAGCATAGTTAAGGCAATGCACCATTGCAGCTTAAAACAGGAAGCAAGCAGACTGTATTTCTGTGCAATTTCAAGACCAGCCCAGATCTCCAGGAATACAGCAAGCTGACACATACCAAAGGTGTTGCAGCCATAGAACAGATGATGATAGTAAGCAGAAGATACTTGTGGCGGAATGCTTTTGTGAAACATAGTTAAGGCAAGGCAAAGCATAGTTAAGGCAATGCACCATTGCAGCTTAAAACAGGAAGCAGGCTGTATTTCTGTGCAATTTCAAGACCAGCATACTTATTCTTCATTAGCAGCGGTATGCACTATTGAAACTTTTCAGTTCTTATCTTCCCTTAATGATGCTTATGAGTAGAAAAATATCCACAAAAAACCAGCCAGCTTGCCGCCATATCTACTTCTAGTGTCCATGTCCCTGTCAAAATTACATCATCTAAATTGCTGAAAGCCATAGAGATGAGATGAAGTAAACCTCTTCTGCAGATGAAGGTCTTCCGGCCGTCTATTGGCTTCACCCTTCTGCAAAACAATGCAAGTATTAGTCATTTCAAATCAATGCTCCTTAAAGGCTGAAATCAAACCCAAGCAGCAGAAATCCAAGCAGCAAAAATCCGAAACCCAAGCAGCAGAAATCCGAAGCAGCAGACCGAAACCCAACCTTCATTCTTACCGTGAAGAAGAAAGACAATGAACTGGCTCCAGAAGAAACACAATGAACTCCAAACCGTGAACTAAATCCTGAAAGAAAAAGGAGGAATAGTTCACGTTCACGAATCCGACTTGTAAGCATGGCAACAACTCGAACTTGTAAGCATGGAAGAAAAGGAAACGAAATGGAAGAATAGCTCACCTTTGCCGGAAATGAGAGCTGAGGCGGAAATGAGAGCTGAGGTGCCGGAAATGAGAGTGAGGCTCCAAGATGGAACGGAGGAGCAATTTCGTATATGCCTGGCAATTCAAATTTGCCATTCTATCTCATTCAAGTCTGGCGCCTCCCTTCTTCGAGATCTGGGCATTCAATTTGGCCAGCCTGCGTCCCGCAAGGGGGAGGCAAAGCGGAAGGGAACGCCGCATGCGGCGTAAGATGCGGCGTTCCCTTTGGCACGGAACCCAACACCTTACGAAAATAAAAAAGAAGATTTAAGCGTGCTTTTAGCCTTTCAATGGATTTTTGTTTAGACTATTGTGTATTTCTAGTTTTGCATTAGGTTTTCTTAGTTGTCATGATTTAATGATTATGAGCATGTTACAAAATATCCCTTGATTTTGCAAAATTTTCGAGCTTCAATTGAAGCGCCAATACTTTTATTGCTATTGATGGTCCTAATTGTAAATTAGAAGGCCAACTACGACATCAATAATACTATTTGTTCTTGATCAACATCTTAGCCTTTTACTTTAAATAACAAAGGCACCTATAGATTTGTGAGAATTGGAAACTATTTACTACTCTGAGCATTGTGCATTTAAAGCAACATAGATGTTGAGAAGTCACATTTCCAAGTACTATTTCAACAAAGAAACAAAGAATGCCCAAAAGCCAACATAGGTTATTATACAACCAGTCGCATCATTAGCATAGAGATGACTTTGAGTATTTTTTCAAGGTACTCGTATGTATGAGTACATAATATAGTTCTCCATACAAGCAAAGTTAGTCAAATTAATTTTACTTCCATCAAACTATAGAACATTGTGAAAAAAACATATTACATGGTACATTTATGCATATATTCAGAGATAAAGTCCAATTTATTTTTTATTTTTTAGCTCACAAGAAAAGGTACTTGGATGTATGGCGTTTGTTGGTTTGTGTTTTCCAGTGGTAATGAAGATATTGAATACTCTCCGGATGATGGTACAGTTCATCTCATGAGCATGAATAAAGAATCTATTATATCTGTAAGTAGTATCTGGAAAATTGGGAACTCAAAGAAGCAGCGGCAGTTTTTCAAATAATGCTTGATTATGGTGTGCCATTTTCATCATGATAATGTATTGGAAAGGCAAAGTAGGGATGCATTATTGCTTCCATCTACTACTGCTTGCAGCTCTTCAAAGTCAATGCCAAGTTCAGATCAAGTTCAGACAACCTTACTTAACGACCAAAAATAGCGGATTTGCCCAAGAAGCTACATAAAGGCATTCCCCTGTGCAAATTGAAGAACCAAGAAAGCTTAAGGCATAACCCAAATCTACATCAATCAGGTTGCAAAACAGCTCAGAATGCTGGTTCTACATTACAAAGCATAAAGTTTCTTTTTGTTCTAGAATGGATGATTTTGTAAAGAGGGTCGATTCTCCTACAGCTTAGAGTGTACAACACAAGATTGAGAACATGCTCTTGCTTCAACAGTTACATGGGTAGGCATCATATAGGTCCCAACCGTTATTCTACATGCAGTAGATGGTGAAAAAGGCTCTTCTCAACATGTGACATAGAATTCTTTAGGATCGCTGAACTACTGCAAATAGAGATATCTCAACTGACTTCATCACTAATACAGAACTCATTACAAATGTAAAGAAACTTACCTCTAACTGTAATCATGAAATGACATGGCTCATTTGGCAGATTTCTTCACTAGGGTATGGACTGTGTATTTGGCACAGCCAGCACTCTTATGTGTACTGCAATAGCAACTAATGTTCATTTCACAGCATCCAAATGGGTATGAAGTATATCTGCAGCTTGCTAAAATGTAGTGTAGAAACTTAAGAAACACAAAGGTTTGAGTTGTCAGTTACTTGTGCCATGTAGAGCAGAGAGTGCATGGACAATTACTATCGATTTAACCGTCAAAATAGGACCTTATGTTCTGAAAGAATACTAATTGCAGCGTCTAATGATCCATTCTAAACTTGGGTAAGCAGCTCTTAACTTGCCTTTCGTTTTTCAAAAGATAATGATGGCATTACTATTCAACAAGCAGGAATAGCCTACAAGAAGCTCAGTGTTGAAATCTGGCAAAGAATGACAGAGGTAATGTGATTATGTTGGATTGGCCAAAGCCACATGTGTTGGGCGCATCCTTCTGATATAAGAGCAAAAACATTGCCGAAATGCTGGTCCAATGGGGACTGGTCTTGATTATAGCAGAATCAACGGCCGGGTCGAATGTGTGTCGTTACTCCACTCAAGTTATTGTTACAGAGGATCCCTACAAAGGAAGATAATAGTAGCATCAGCTTCAAGGTCCCCTTTGAAACATAAAATTATATGGGTAAAGATGGTTTGCATCATGTAAAATGCTAAAATTGCTATAGCAGAGGAAGGATTGAAAAAGGTTAATTATCAGTATGGGCCTAATCATAGCATTGTACTTTGTCAATCCACAGCTAATCAAAAATAATTGTAACAAAACATGGGCATTAGGCTACTTACCTGATATACATGCTTATTTTCGTGACTCCGTCCATCCAACATGCAGTTGTCTTTGGAACATATGCATCAAGTACCAGAAACCCAAGGTCTGGATATTTTCTTCATGCAGGTAAATCCAAGACAACTAACTATAACTCTTATTGGGTAACATTAGATGCTGATTCAGGCTCTATACCTCAGATGGACTAAACTACCTAGGCAAGAGGTGAGTACAATTGCAAAGTCTGGCTAGCCATGGACAGATACGTCAACTGCGATTGTGGGCAATGAACTGGACCATTTGGAGAATGTACACCATTGAATTTCATGATCAGAGCGATACTCCTATCAACAAATCTTGGCAAAACAGAACATGGAAAAAGCACATCAATGGGCAGAAATTTGGATTTTAACTTTCTATTATAAACAGAGATTCTACCTGGAATTGGGCTCACCAAAGGAGAAATGGAACTTTGCACGAAAGATGGATTTGCTGATTTGAATGCCCCATAAAAGCAGAAATGCTTGTTGCACAGGACTTGTTGAACTACCTAGGCAAGAGGCGAGAACAATTGCAAAGTCTGGCTAGCCACGGACAGATACGTCAACTGCGATTGTGGGCAATGAACTGGACCATTTGGAGAATGTACACCATTGAATTTCATGATCAGAGCGATACTCCTATCAACAAAAACTTAGCAAAATAGAACATGGAAAAAAAGCACATCAATGGGCAGAAATTTGGATTTTAACTTTCTATTATAAACAGAGATTCTACCTGGAATTGGGCTCACCAAAGGAGAAACGGAACTTTGCACGAAAAGATGGATTTGCTGATTTGAATGCCCCATAAAAAGCAGAAATGCTTGTTGCACAGGACTTGTTGAACTACCTAGGCAAGAGGTGAGAACAATTGCAAAGTCTAACTAGCCACGGACAGATACGTCAACTGCGATTGTGGGCAATGAACTGGACCATTTGGAGAATGTACACCATTGAATTTCATGATCAGAGCGATACTCCTATCAACAAAACTTAGCAAAACAGAACATGGAAAAAGCACATCAATGGGCAGAAATTTGGATTTTAACTTTCTATTATAAACAGAGATTCTACCTGGAATTGGGCTCACCAAAGGAGAAATGGAACTTTGCACGAAAGATGGATTTGCTGATTTAAATGCCCCACAAAAGCAGAAATGCTTGTTGCACAGGTGTTGGCAGAGACGAAACCGTCCAGAGCTCAGACCTAATGCATTGTATTGTGGAAACAAATAACGAAGCATAACTCTAAAGGCAAAATCGGAAGACAAAATATGCAGCCCTCGATGGAAAATAATATTAAAAAATGATGGCCTCCCTCGGTGTAACGGCATCTACAGGTGCTGCGTTACCCACTACAAAAAAATTTGCTTGTCGTTTTGAAATGGCAAGGCGAAGCCCTACATCATCTGAATAGAAGCAAAAGAACTAAAGCATGTCCAAAAAACCAGATCAACATTTTCTACAAAGGGGTCTGGTAGAGAGAAGATCCATCAGCCGGATGAATGCGAAGAATGGGGTTCGATTGGACAACGAGAGGAATTGGTCGGGATAATCGAATCGATGTAGGCAGGCGCCTTCTAACGTCCTTCCAATTCTCCAGGTCAAATTTTAGCCATTTCTAATTTCTATGGCCGTCGATTTAAGAAAATACAGATCCAACGGCTTAATGTCATGCCACCTAAGGTTTGGCTGATTTGGAACTGCTACGTGGATAGCCTAGAATTGCAAGGAGGGTTGCACCCTTGGTTAGGCTGGCGTGCTAAAAAAAAGGAAATTTTGATCTTTTAAAGATTAATACATAAAGTGTAGATTGACCATACATCATTTTATTATACATTCATATAATACAATATGTGGATCAAAAGTTTGGGCCAGAAGGTCTTTATATTGCATTAAATAGATAGTCGTGGTTATTATATTCGATATTCTAAACGAGGTGCACCTTGGACTACCACAGTCGTCAGATCTGTCGATCCTATGGCCCATACCCTATGTTGGAGCCTCTGGGCACCTCTCGTTTCGTTTATGGTCATTTATGATTGGGGGCGCCTATAATTTTGAAATATGAAATACGCGTTCGCCTGAGGTTTTGATGGAATATCGAGCCTCTATACAACTTCGTCTAAGGTTTTAGAATATGAAATACAGGGGCTCGAACCTCTACCAAAATAACTCAAAGTCTTAGTAAGACTACTTTGACCAATTTAACCAATTTAACCAGTGAGCTTACATGATTATTTTTTATCTTAAATCTACGTTTTTTTTCTTTTTCTAACAACTATACAATTACCATTATGTTTGGCAGAACACGACCCTTAAACCTTCGTGAAGAACCAAGTTCCATAGCTGTGCTTTAGGGATATGGTCTATGGTTTCAAGAATTACCATTTTTACATCCATATCAAATCCCCCTGGAACCCCCTGTTATTATGCTAGATATTCTCATGTCAAATTCAAGTAGTTAAATAGATTTCGATATAAACAACCTGGATCTTTTTATTGAAAGATATATGTTGCATAATTGAATTGATTTTTGCATAATGAATCTATAACATAATTTTTCCTATCAAGCTTATAATTTTATCTTTTTGCAAGTATTGTGGACCAATCGACATTCATTTCAAACCATATATAAAGCATGTTCCTTTTCTATTTTGTTTGATGCAAAAAAAACCTGAGAGAGACACGTGTCTTTGCAAAAAAAAATAAAAACGTACCCATCTCGCCTTTCCCATCATTCAAAAAGTCTGATCAGAACAGAAAACGGCCATGTTCTTTCACCATCAGGGCATGCGGCCTTCTTCTGTATGAAGAACACACCATCTTCTGCCTTATCAAAAATACCCAGCCATATCCGAGCTCCCCCATGGTCTTCTCCTAACGCCTCTGTAATGCCTTGCCGGCTCTTCCGTGCAAATGGATTGACGGATTCAACCTGTTTGGGCACAAAACTCCCCTATTTCTGCACTCAAATCCCTTGTTTTTGCTGCGAGATGCTCTGTTTTGCCCCAAAAATACTATGTTTTCCCCCCTTTGATCGCCTGAGTTAATCTACCTTCCATCCTTTTTTCATTGCCTCTTTTAGAACCCTATACAGCATCATATTCTCTGAATTGTTTTCGTCCAGCGGCAGCAAATCGCCCGTCTGCAGTGAAGAAAGAAAAAACGGGCTTCCTACCGAAGTACTGCTTATCCTTTTCGATCCTCTACATGGACTGATGCACAAAGAATCCTCTATTTTCACCAGAAGGATCAGACTGGGCAGCGGATTTTTCTTTCTGGGCATCTTTTCTCAATCTTTTGCTCTTCAATTACTTCTCCAGCCGAAGAATCTGTCTCATCCGATGCTATTCTCAAATAGCTCAGCCAAATTTCGTGTAGCCTGGGCATCTGATAAAGAATATGGCCAAAACTTGGCCGCTATGCATAGACAACGATGTGGCATCCAAATGGTGGTTGGGTCATTTGCACAGGGATCAACAGAGCTTACATAACTGGGTTTGGCATTTAGATGTGGCTTCAGTAGACTGTAGCATTGGAGAGGAATATCTAGGTCTTGGGCAGAATGATGAAGCTATATTTTCATCAGAAAGCAGTCACTGTGTTTAAATTTATCAACGTGGAGAACCATGCATCTATTGCCTCTGTATTTGTAAGTCTGGCAGACATATCTTTGAGGACTGGGCGTGAAAGTGGTGTCAGAATTTTTGGGAAGCATGGGGCTGGTCATGCGCCAGATGATCTTGCAAGTGGCTTGGTAAAAGTTGCATCAATTTATGAAGCCATGAATGAAAGAGAGCAGGCCTTATGCCTGCTTCGGAAGGCACTTGGTATTCTCAAAGTTGCGCCTGGGGGACAGAGTTCAGAAAAGTCGACTTGTTGACGGTTTTACAGGTTGCTTTGGCTTTTTTGCATGCCGATTTCTGTGGCCCCGACATCTCTATTCATCTACCAAATTGTAAGCCACTTTGAGTTTATGCAACTACATGATGTAATATGAGTTCATGCACAGCGTCTTCATTTTGATCTACTTGAAGACAACATATGGACTTATTTCTTGGCAGAGCATTACCCAAATAAGTTTCCATTCTATTCTTCCTGAGCCACTCCTCAACGTGGTTGGATCTGTACACAACAGGGGCTTGGTTGCACTGACTTGAAAGCATGGTTGACTACAAAGAGGTGATTATTTTCTGGGCTAAACTATATAGTTGGAGGACATGTATGTCAACATTATTGATGGATCCATATGAGGTTGTTGAACTAGTGGTAGAGAACACTATCTGTATAAATACAACTTTCCTTGCAGCTATGGCTTTGGCTGTGCAGAATATTGGCATGTTTCCACTTTGTCTATTTCGAAGGAATCCAATGGCTTTGATTGTACAGAATATTGGCAAGTTTCTATTGTCTAGTTAGAAGGTATCAAACTGCTATTATATAGACTTAAAGATGTGGTCTTGGAGAATCATTGAGAGCTGTACGATGACTACAAATGAAGGAACAACCTTTCTAGGAAGATTATTTGGTGTCTCTTGCACATTGTTAGTTGTTAGATTGTGTAATTTAAAAATCTTTTGAGAATAGGCAGGTAAGACATGCCATTGCCATTTATGGTGGCAGTGATTTATGGGATTGCCTCCATCTCACTTTCCCCTCATCTACATTGAATATTTTGCAACAGCATCTGGTACAAATGGACACACTTGTAGTGGATGTGATCAAACACTTATGCATATTTTGCAACAACATTTGGTACAAATGGACACACCTGTAGTGGATGTGATCAAACACTTATGCAGCTACTATTGGGCTTCCCTTAGACTAAAGAACTTATTTAGTCTATAACATGTAATTAAGGATGCAATTCTTGGTTGGGCTTGGTATCTAAATAGTTCAATTCAAGAATTACATGAGTTGCAGAAGCCTAAATTAAGGGGAACATGCTATGAAAATGATTCAAAATCTCTTTGATGTTATGAACATTTCATGTGTGCTTACACTGCAATAAAGCCTATTAAGTTGTCTCATTGTTTTCTATTAATTAATTCTAGATATATGAAAGTGTATTAGAATTTGGTGCAAGAAAAAGAAACTTGCCTTGATGAAGAGACAAGACGGGGAAGAGAAACGTTCGCGGCGGTAAGTTTCTTGTAGAGATTATGTATGTTCCAACATAATGCCACTTCGACCATATGTTGTTATGGTTCTTTTTGCTTGACGTTCCAAATATGCTAGTAAATGTATCATATTATCTTGTTGTTTCTTACTTTCCATAAGGAGATGGGGCAGTTGCCGAACGGTGGCGGTAAGGCGGTCGTGGTCGCGCCCTGTGCATCTAAACCTAGGTTCGACCTAGGTGTTTCCAACTGGGGACCAGGGCCTCCGACAGGCCCTTCGGTGGGCAAACCGAGCTGTCTGGGAAACTCATCCCTGCTAGGGGCAGATATAGGGTTAGGGAAAAACCGCAAGAAACATCCCCGAAGGTAAATATGGGGATCCGCGGTGGGCTCAGTTGATTGGGGAGGGGGAGGGGGGGGGTTCCTCCCGGAATTTCCGGTTGAAGTTGTTAAAATCCGGTTTCTTTAATAGATGCCGGAAAATTTCCGGTCAAAATTTTATAAAATACTTGTTAAATCCGGCAAATTAAAGGATATTTTCTAAAAAATCCGGTAAGTAGTAACAAAGCACGGCATTTTGCTGGTTTAAGCAAAATCTAACCTGGAGGCCTAATCCGAAGGCCCAATCGGCATCTGCAAGGGGCAAATCGGTATGTGACAAGGCTTTTGAGGCCCTGAACCACTCTTCCCCTTCATCTAGGGTTTCTAGTATATTGGCCATAACTCTTGAAGCGTCAAACAATCCATCTGCAACTTATGGGGCTTTAGCTCCGCATGAGGTAAACTACGATCTCTGCTATTGAATTTTAAATTCATCCCCATTAGCTGTAGCTTCTGCCATCGACCATGCCTTCTTAGAGAGGGCTAAAATCAATGCACCAGGGATAGTCACAACACCTAAAGATAAGGTCCCAATAGCATGTGTGAATGCATATGGGGCAATCCAAAAACTGAAAACCGCAGGGGCAGGGCAGGGAAGGGTGCTCCTGCACAAAAAAAAAATCCTCCGAGCTTAGTTTGGCACTCAGTAATGGAAGACATAGAGATAGATGGAAATGGAAAGGATAGACAAGCAGGTGATAAACTAGCAGAACTAAGGTACAAGTCCGCATTGTCTATAGAAGCAATAGAGGAAAGAAAATGGTAGGATGCAACTACATTAGCACAAATAGCATTGTCAGCAAAAACCTCTTTTGGCACTAAGGCTACACCTTGTAATATCGATAAGCAAAATAAAGGCGGAGTAGTGATAGGCTCACAGATCAACACTGGGGATAGTTTTACAATCAGGAAAAGGTCAGGGGTGTAGGAGGTACAAGAAATAATACAAGGGATGCCTGGAAGAATAATGACAGTATAGCAAGGGTGAACAAACCGAGATTTTCAGAATGGATAAAGAATAAGCTACCAACAGAAACAGTCAGGAGCTTGAGAGTTGATGCAGCATTAAAAATAGTGGAAGCAGGATTTGCTTAAGATTTGAGTCGCGACATGCATGTAAAATTTGTTGAGAACCTGGTGACACAATTAGTCATAGGATTCTTTATAGGAGGCTTCCTAGACCTCCAAAAAATGGAATACTGGCTCTTAGCACACCGGAAGAAATCAGGTCTACCTCAACATGAATCGCTAAAGGCGTTGGGAGTTACTTCTTTCTCATCCTTTTTTATAACGAAGCAACGGTAGATAAGATGGTGTCTCGAGCAGTAGACTCTTTCATGGGGGACTACATCTTATCAATACTACTCACCGACTTCTCTCCCCATCAAATCTCGGCCATCAAAATCCCATGCTGGTTAGAGATCGAATACTTGCCTCCAGACATGCTGGTACCTGAGTTCCTAAAATAGTAGGAGCATATATTTCATATTCAATCGCCAAAGGTCCAAAGATTTGTGCAGCAATCCCGGTAACGGTAAGCATACCCAAAGGGATGGTAGTTAAGAGTGGCAAATGCTCTTTCAAGTTTCCTCTGAAACTGACCAATAGGTGGGAAATATACAGAATGTTCCCAGATATAAAGATTGAAAGGCTAGAAGAGAAACCCCAAGTCAGGTCTAGAAAATCCGGGACTCCCCAACAACAAGCGTCGACTGGCCATAATGATCCTCCCACATCCAATGATGCACCAGTCAGCCATTTCATCACTCAGTAAGTATTCCTCCAAGTGCCTCTAGCCAGGAAGGTGAGAACCACTGCTCCAACAACGTGGAAAAGCCAGCTAATGTATCAATAACACAACTCCATAATCTCATAACTTTATCAAAAGCAGACGATCAATCATGGGAAGTGGTGGGATCCAGACAAAAATGGAGGACTAGAAACATTGCTCAGAGGAGCGGTGCTCCTGGGCCAAAACCTCTTCCCCAGGCATCTTCTAGTACTCACATTGTCCAGTGACAAACCATCCTTTCTCTTAGTACATTTTGGAAGTAACAAATGCAGAAAAGGGAACGCTTTCAGAAAGGAAAGGAGAGATTGGGTCAGATATAGTATTATATGGGTTACTGGATCATATAAAAGGAGTCATTGCTCCAAATCAAAATAAGTAGGCAGACCTAATGGGAGGAGGATAAATGGATGAAGACCCCCTATCCTAACAAGGAAAAAAATAAAAAGGAAACAGGAACAGGTTCAGAAGCAGAAGGGTTGGATAGCACCAAAAGGAAAAAGGGTTGTGAAACATTCCCTAACGAATTATAAAATTCTCAGCTGGAATATAAGGGGAGTAAAATCCTCTGAATACAAGAAGAGCAGGTTAACAAGTGCCATAAAGGGGATTAACCCAGATGTGATATGCTGTCTATTCGGATACTTGGAATAAGTTGTGAAGCCAAGCTTTTCACTTAGCATCAGGATGGTTGTTAAGGTCTATCTGGAAGCGCAGAAGATTATGTGTTTGAGGGTTTGGATATTCCTGCTACTGCTACTATCCTTCAGGACATATAAGATAGTATAATGTCTCACATTGTTCTTCATTTGCTCCTGTCAAGCGACAACTGGTCTTTGAGATTTATTTGGATGTGTTGTCTTATGCATAGGCTAGTGGTCCTACACAATGGATCATGATTGTCCTCTGGGATTTCAATCTCACCCGTGCATTTATTTCTGTCGTTTATCTTGTGAATATGCCCATTTGACAGCTCTTCAGTGCCCGAACCTTGTATGAATATGCACCCAAACAATTTTTATGGGGGTTTTAATTTTGAATATTATAGATCATATGTAGTATTTGGTTTGGGTTTATGTTATACACTAACCACTAGAATTAAATAAATCATCCCCCCTCCCCCCCTCCCCCGAAACAAGTATGCAAAGGTTCAAATAACATACATACATAAGTCAAAAATCTTAGTCCAACCGGAAAAAAGAATAGAATAGCAACATATATTGTTTGTTGATTTTCATGAGTTGCACCCTCGACCCCACGCCGGACCACTCTAAATTCCCATCCAATGGTCCTAATCAATCGTTAGATGCCTCGCATATAAATATGCACCAAAACCATCAAGGTTTTTTTTTTTTTTTTTTTTTGGGGGGGAGGGAGGGGATAATTTCCCATGGTCGCATCACACAAACCATATATTACTTATGAACTATCCCTCTAAAAACCCCTTTCGTTTGGGTTTATTCAAACATTTAATTCGCTGTGTCCAGCAAAGAGAGTGCAGAAGATTTGAGCTACTATATGTAATGTCTCGATTCTTGTCCCAAGCACGACTGGTATGTAACATGGAGTTTGACATATTGTAAACCCACTTGTTGCTTAGGCAAATTAGAAATTTCCTTTTTTCAATTGCATTACACTTGTTGTTGTGAATAACATGGATTTTTTTCTTTTCTTTTCTGAAGGACGACAAATATACTCATCATTAAATCATAAAAATACTGACATAAGTTTGAGGTATAGGTTTGAAACCCAGAGGAAAAAATAGTCCTTCGATGTAAAGCTACCTGGAGCCTCAGATTATCTATGTGAAATAAACTCATATTCTAAATCACTAATATGAACTACTGGAGCTCGTTTTTGCAGTGCTACCTTCAAAAGTGAAACCTGCATCCAACTATCATTGTGACCCTTAGCATGGCCAATGCCCTGGGCAGGCCCAATGACAAGGCAAAGGGAGCTAGCTTGTGGAGCTTCCACATGTGTATAATGGGTTTTCTCTATAGTGTGTGATGCCTCTACTACTATACTAGATGCTACACTGTCTTGAATACAAGACTTAGTCACAGGAGCAGTAAATGGGACGATAGCATGTGATACCTCTTTAGACAACATTGGCATTGAAGATACCTTGGGTAAAGAGGACACAATAAGCGATATGAAGATCGGGGAGAATTCACTGAAGGAGAGACAAAAGATAGTGTAAATATGTAGCACAATAATAGGGGGTTCTAGGGGGATTTGATATGGATGTATAATCATAATCCCTAAGGCCATAAACCATTATTACTGGGAAAAAAAAAAACACACATTGGTTCAATAGAAAAAGTAGGCACGTTAGTTTGCTGGTAGTATTGCTTAAAGCGTTTTTATTAGAATATTGAATTATTTTGGTAGAGGAGGTTCGAGTCCTTATATCTCAAAATCTGAAACCTTAAGCGAACCCGTATAGAGAGGAGTCTCGGTATTTCATATTCCAAAACCGTAGGTGAACCTGTATTCCATGTTTCAAAATCATAGGCACCCCTAGTCATAAATGACCATAAATCCATAAATGATCGAGGCACCCAGAGGCTCCAACATACAATCTGGGCCATAGATGAACATATTTGACGATTGAGGTAGTCTAGGGGGGCACTTTGTTTAGAATATATGGCACACTAATAGGGGGTTCCAGGGGGATTTGATATGGATGCATAAATCACAATCCCTAAGGCTATAGACCATACCCCTAAAGCATTTTAATACGTTGTTATTGAAAGAAAAAAACATAGAATCAATAGAAAAAAAATAAATATGTTAGTTTGCTGGTAGCATTGGTTAAAGCGTTCTTATTAGGATATTGAATTATTTTGGTAGAGGTTCGAGTCCTTGTATCTCAAAATTTGAAACCTTAAGCGAACCCGTATGTGACGCTCCCAAAATCTATACGATGCTCCCATCATATAAATATGGGATGTCCCCTCCCATGGCGACTACCTCACCATGGCAAGGCCCTCCATCATACTCGGATCGCTTGGGATGGCCAAGTGTCCAGGCGAGGAACACGGAGGTGTCATTCGTCCCACGTCCTCTATGGGAAATCCTATACAGCGAAAGCATACATACGTGTTAGCATACAATCATCATGTAAAATAAGATGCCACCACGAAGGGTGGCCCATCCATTATCATCAGGAAAAGATAATACATCCATAATAACATGAAAGGACACTATAGCAAGGCCCTACCCCGGGCTCAGACTCCAAGGGATCAACAGACGGCCAAGGCCTCAAGATATCAACAGACAGAGGTATAACATGGCGTTGGCTGGCATAAGACAATGACTGGGGTTGTCCACTCCATCCGCCCCTCCTGTGCACACTTTGCGGATAGGTTGAATCATGCTATGACGTGCTTGTAGTCCTCCGGAGATGCAATCCCAAGGAATCACCCTTCGGGACTACTCCGGGTTACATCTCCCGGTCAGATGAGGCAGGTTAGAGAGGCGTCTCCTCCCCGAGTATGACGGATCCCTGGGTGTGCTAGAGAACACGTGCTGCATCAGCGATCCCCGCATCTATACCCGGATTACTCCCCTAAATCTAAAGGTCAGCTCACCAACCCGTTCGACCCCAGGACGGCCCTCTGAGGCCCACGCCCTCCGGCCCAGAGAGTGTCAGACCCATACCCGGCCCACACACAGTGACGGCTATGAGTCTAGCACACTGTAGGGGTCACGTAGCTGCACTAGGCAAGACCCCACCCCCGCTTCACCCTCATACTCGTTATCTGGTGCTGAACCACATCATAACATCCACAGCCAGGTTGGCTCTTGTGCACAGGCCGCAATTATTGGGTATTAAGGGATTTAGCTAGAGACATTTCTAATGCTAAAAGGCCTTTAGGTCTCTACCCTTCCCTTAATTCCCAATACACGGAAGAAGCAGAAAGAACTATTGTCTTGGCTAGAGCCATGGTCACGGTAGGCATCCATAGTTCGAGGCTGGTGGTCAAGTGTTGGCAAATACAAGTGTAAGCTGTTGGCTGCTGCTCCCCTTCATTCCAAATTCGAATTTGGGGTAAATTGGAGGGTAGGACCCCTATTCCTTGCCCCAAAATGGTAAGTCCCTCCTGGCCAATAATCCATAATTATCCTTTGGTTTTATTAGCATAGCTAATAAAAAACCATTATAGGCGACCCCTCACTTGGGCCCTTAGGCCTATTATGTACTGGTGACGTGTCATGGTATGCATACGTATACCGTAGATACCGAACGGCACATTCCCAAGTTAATGATGTCCTCGGCATTAGAGTTAGTGGAGAGTAACTATGGTAGAGATAACTTTAATTTATTGAAAACGTGAAAGGGTTACATACGGAGATAGCAGGACAAGAAGTCCTATTTTCAACAAAACAGCAGGAAATTACATTGAAAAGTACATTGGAAACACAAATTTATCTTAAAAACACAAATTGGCCTCCGAAGCGAGACCTTGATTCCTCTAGCAGACTTAGCAAAGATCTTCCGGCCCCGCAGGTTTAATAGATTAGTATTTAAGAGATAAGTTTAGTGTGGTTGAAGGGACCACCCCTTTAAATAAATAAAAATATGAATGCAAGGGTCCTATCATGTCTAAGGCTGGCATATCGAGACGTAAGGAGTGGCAGTAATCCTATAGTAGCCATAGACGAATGCGTCCTATCATGAATGCCTATATGCCTGATTCCCCATCTAAGATGCATGTAACCCAATCCCTAAAATGATCCCTGCCGGATCCCGTTCAGATGACCCCTGTCACACTAAGAGACCACTATGCTTACCATCCGGGTTGGAGATGATTGCATCTTGAATGGTACGGCCCTGGCATTCCTTCATAAAGTCCGGGTAAGTCATCCAAATCCGCTTTAAGAACCCATGTTGCGTCTTCTGTGGGTAAGTGTTTCCACTTGACCAAGTATTGCAAGATTTGAGTTCGACGGGTTCACTTATAGGCACGATCAAGGAGAGCTTCTGGCACAATCTCCAACTGATCCTCAGTCATCTCCAGAAGTGTTGGTGTGTCAAGAATCTCTTCTGGATCCGAATGATGCTTCTTGAGAAGACTTACATGGAAAACTTTATGGATCTTTAAATGTGCGGGTAGATCGAACCGGTAGGCCTAAGAACCTATCCTTTCGGTTATATGAAATGGTCCCGCCCATCTAGGTGCAAGTTTCTTACAGTTGCCAATCTTAAGTTTGGCTTGCTTCACCTTGATCTTTAGCCAGACGGACTCACCGACCTGGAACTCCCGGGGAGTATGGTGTCGATCTGCGAAACTCTTTTGCCGAGCTCTTGCGGCTATCAAGTATGCTCGCACTTCCTCGACTAGTGCTTGCATATCTGTAAGCAGTTGCTGCGAGACCTCCACCTTTGATACTGGATTATGCCACGTGTCTGGTGTGAGGCACTGATAACCATAATTTATCATGAAAGGAGACATTATTGAGGACTCCCGTCTAGTACTATTGTAAGCAAACTCCACCAAATGAATGTAGTCTGCCCATTGGGATTGTTTGTTCCAGACGTAGTTACGTAGCATATCCTCAATGATGCGATTGGTACGCTCTGTTTGCCCATCTGTCTGCGGATGATAAGCTGTGCTCATGGCAAGCTTAGTTTGAATAGTGCTGAAGAAATCCTTCCAAAATGCACTAACAAACTTAGGATCCCAGTCTGATATAATGGTACGGGGCATCCCATGCAGACGAAAGATCTCCCTCGTGAAGAGTAAGGCAGTATCCAATGCAGTGTCTATGGTACGACATGGCAGGAAATGTGCCATCTTGGACAGTTTGTCGACCACAACCATTAAGGCATCAAACCCTCTTAAAGTGCGCGGAAGCCCCACAATAAAATCCATGGTAATAACTTCCCATTTAGCATTGGGTACGTCGAGGAGCTGCAATTCTCCTGGAATACGCAACTGTTTTGCCTTTGTTTGTTGACAAGTCTGGCATTGCTTAATGTACCTGGCAATATGCTTCTTCATGCCTGGCCAGAAATAGCTGGAGTGGATTTTGAAATATGTCTTCATAAATCCCGCATGCCTGGCTATCGGACTGTTATGTGTATCATGGAGAACGAGCTTACGAACTCCAGATGTCTCGGGAACACACAATTTGTCTTTGTAATAAAGGAGTTCAACTTCCTTCTTATAATGGCGGAAGGTCTCTCTCTCCTTATCTGTTCTAGCTTCCTTAGATACACTTTGCCATACCTCTCGGAACTCCGGATCCGTGGGAAGGGTCTGCTGGATCTGCTTCCCGAACTCACTGGAGAGTGTGAAGATAGCATTACAATGCGTTCGAGTGATGAATGGATGTCGAGAAAGGGGGTCAGCAATAACATTATACTTGCCTGGTTTATAAATGACCTCAAAGTCATATTCCTCGAGGAATTCCATCCACCGTCTTTGCCTCAAATTAAGATGGGGTTGCGTAAAGATGTATTGGAGGCTCTGATGATCCGTGTCCAACTGGAATCGCCTTCCAAGCAAATAATGCCGCCAAATATACAAGGCACGCACGATGGCGAGCAACTCTTAGTCATGCGTGGGGTGTCGTTGTTCCGCGTCGTTTATCTTTCGAGAATCATAAGCGATAACCCGACCTTCTTGCATTAAGACTCCCCTCGTAGCAATTTTACTGGCATCTGTGGCAACCCATTTATCCTTTTGAGGATCTGGCGTTGTAAGAACAGGAGCTGTTCTGAGCGCATCCTTTAATGCTTGAAATCCGGTTTGCACCTTATCTTTCCAATGTGCCATCGATCCTTGAACTTATCATGCTTGGTCAGGTCGGTTAAAGGTGCGGCGAGCTTGGCAAAGTCTTTGACAAATTTACGGTAATAACTCGCCAAGCCCAAAAGGCTTCGGACTTCCGACACATTGGTTGGAATTGGCCATTCCTTGACTGCTTCAATTTTAGCTGGGTCGGCGGCTATTCCCTCTGTGGACACAATGTGTCCCAGGTAATCAACCTTGGTGGTGGCAAAGCGACACTTAGAAAACTTGGCATATAATTGGTGGCGTCTCAATTTCTGTAATGCCAACCGAAGATGCCGTTCATGATCCTCTAAGGTCCTACTGTATATAAGGATATAATCAAAGAATATAATGACGAAATCATCAAGGTACTCGCGGAAAACATCATTCATAAGTCTCATGAAGGTGGCCGGAGCGTTGGTCAGGCCAAATGGCATGACAGTGAACTCGTAATGCCCATAACGAGTCCAGAAAGCGGACTTATGGATGTCATCCTCCTTAATCCTTATCTGGTGATACCCTGAGCGAAGATCAATCTTCGTAAAATACTTAGCCCCTTGCAACTGATCCATAAGGTCATCTGCCTGCGGCAAAGCATACCGATTCTTGATAGTATGCTTGTTTAGCTGACGATAATTGATGCACATTCTCACGGTGCCATCCTTTTTCTTAACAAAGAGTATCGGGGCTCCGAAAGGTGAAACACTAGGCCTAATGAAGCCTAATTTGAGGAGTTCCTGCAATTGCTTCTTAAGCTCAGTCAATTCAGGAATGCTCATCCGATATGGTGCCTTACTAGTTGGCTTGGTGCCTGGTTCCAAGGTAATTTCACATTCCACCCCTCTGAATGGTGGTAGCCGATGGATTTCATTAGGAAAAAGATCATGGTATTCCCGAAGAACCACGGCTATCGCTAAAGGCAAGGCATCAAGGATCTCATCCTGTTTGGACTTAGCTTCCACTGAAGCAAGTCGAATCATGCCTGTGATCTGTGATTTCCTGAGAGCCCTATGCAACTGGCGTAATGAAATACATTGCATAATAGGATGAACCGGCTTACCTGCTATAGTGACTCGGGCTCCATTGGCTGGATTGAAGGTGACCTCCCATTTCTCACAATCAATGTTAGCTTTGGCAGCGGCCAAGAATTCCATTTCTACAATGAGATCATAGCAGCCAATATCCATTATTTCTGCCCCTAGAGCAACAGGGGCTCCTGGCAGCTGGATATTCAAATTGATACGACAAAAAAGGGTGTGGCGTATGGCCCCACTTGCCAGCGTAACCGGACGTGGCTTAGACCGCAAAGGGGTGATCTGTAAGGCTTCTGCCATTCTAGGAGATGCAAAGTTATGAGTACTACTCGTATCCATAAGAATGACAAAAGGTTTACAATCTACTTGACCAACCGTAGAAATGACAGAGGGCTGGTGGTTGGCTTGACCTGTTTCAATGGCAGCATAAATGTGAGGCTCACCTGTTATATAGTCAGGCGCGTCATCCTCAGCAGTGTTATCCGGATGGCTCGGGTCCCCCCCGTTTTCCCAATCCATATCAGCCAGGGCAGCCTGCACTGTTTGTGTGATGTATGGACATTCTTGCATGCGGTGCCCGGGGCGAAAGCACCGATAACAAGCCCGCTCCTTACACAGCTGTTGATGGGTCTCCTTAGGGATAGCTTGGAGGATATCTCTGAAAGCTCCTGCAGTGTTGGTGGGCTTCTCTGGCATGGTGAAGGAAACCTTCTTCTCAGTCTTCTGGTATCCAGTAGAGGCGGGAGGCCCGGGACCAGGGATGCTTTTATTTATTTTCCCAATGCAAATTATATAGAATGGTTCGCGAATCTAAGGAGAATTAGATTAGTTTTAGTGGCGAATATGCTAAACTACCCATTTTTTTTTATAACTATTTGGCGAATTTGTTTGTTGTTGAAGCTTTAAAGTTTAGAAATATAGGCTTGCTGAAGCTTTATAATCTAGAACTAGTAAACGTGTGCCCGGCGTTGCCGGGCTAATGTCTTTGCATGTGTTTTTACGCTGCCTTTAATGTTCATATGTGCAACTTCGACAATGTCGCATGTCGATATTGGCAGAATGGACCTTATTTGCTTTTGTAATTATTTTTGTTATTGAAATTGTCTAGTGATAGCATCATCAATGTATTAACGATATTGGCAGAATGGACCTTATTTGCTTTTGTAATTATTTTTGTTATTGAAATTGTCTAGTGATAGCATCATCAATGTATTAACGTTGCATTTATAGATTTTAGTAGAGAAAATAATGCTTTATAAGGAATGTGGAGGGTTGTTAGATCTACCTCTAAAGTTGAAAATTTGGAAAAGACAAATCCAAAACTTATGCTCAAAATGTCACCCTTAGAAGTAGTTAAGTACATCAACAAAAAATAGGTACAAAAATGGAAAATACAAAATTGTGTCCTGGTTCATTGGCATACTTTAGTTCATGATGGAAGTTTAAATATGCATCTCCACATGGCTCACATCACCAAGGATCTAATGTTGTACTTTGTTGGATGCTCCCGTGATATCTTCACTTCTCCAACATATAAAGATCTAGTAAACGTGTGCCTGACGTTGCCATGTAAGTTTGAACGCATATATGTTTGGGTTGTGTATTTATGTAGACACTCAACCCTAAAAAAAGGTATATTAATCCAAAATCTTCTTTTTAAGATTGCCTTTGCCATAGTTTGCTAGCAGAAGTAAATGTCAACCAAAAATTTCAAATATATGCATAAAAATCATCCTATGAAAAGGGAAAAGTTGTGTATAAGCCAAAGTTAAAGGCAAATTCCCATCGCCCTAGTGCATTGCCTACTGGGACTCATAAAAACTTCATGACCCATGTGCATTTATCAAATAGGGAAAAATGTTACAACGTGTTTGATGATTGAAGTTACTGGTTGACCAACTTACCTATCTACTTGAAGCCAATGTCATACTTAGTACAGTTGTTTTTCTTTCTTTTAAGCATTGCGTTTGTCTTATAAGGATCGAGGACCCTGAGCAATTTAAACAACTAATTTACTTCCCTCTCTCTTATGTGTTGCAGTTCTTACTGGTGTTCAATGTTAAAGAAACACTTGCACCAACCATAATTAAACAAACCATCAATTTCCATGTATCATCGAGAGTGTCAATCCAAATAAAATTGGAACAAAAAGGGAATCCATACTTTTTTCAAACCATTTTTATGTTGGATCTGGGTTTGATAACCCCAATGTTTTATCTATTTAAATGTGGCATCACATTATTACATTCAACACATTTCTCAAGTTTATGTACTTAATTCTAGAAATACAGACACCCTGTGCCACAGAAATCTACCTTTAGAATGTGTGAGCCACAGAAATCTACCTTTAGAATGTGTGATTGGCAAAAAAGATATTAAATTTTTAATTTGGATATTCCAAACCAGAGAAAACAATGTTAACAACATTTCGTTTGCATTAGAGCTATTGCATGATAGCTTTCAATATATACCTCGCAATATACTTTTATATACATCCACGTGGCATCTGCACTCAATTACACATGTAGGAAAGTGAAATTGTCCCCTATTGTCCCTTCACAGTTTAGAAGCCATTGATTCCTAGGAGGGCACATTACGATAGACAAATAACAATGATTTCAGTATTTGCAGTTTGCATAAAGAAAATGAGCCTGCATCAAGAAAACTTGAATAAGTTGAATAGCTGGTGGAGACCAAATGCTTGAAAGCTAAATCGAAAGACAAAGAAGAAACCACTTGCTAGCAAAAGGAGAATATGGAGTAGCAAATAGTTTAAGAAACATCCTGCCCTATAAGATGAAAATGCCCAGGTTCTAGTATATGAATATATGTGTAACAGAATCTTGCATGGCCTGCTTCAAAGCTCACAAAAGGCAGGGAATCAAGAATGGAAATAATGCAGAGAATAGCTGTTGAAGGGCTTCTATACCTTCGCGAGGATTGTGAGTATCATTTTCTTCACAGAGATCTCGAGTCATTTAATGTACTACTTGATGCTGATATTCTGCCCTGTAAGACAAACAACCTGTGCGCCAAATTGATGAGTCAGAAAGATATTAAAGTTACCTTTTGGACAACTGCTATAGCAGCTGTAAGGGACTCAGAAAATCGTATGGAATCTGCAAAGATCAAAGAGGCATATTTACCTTTCCAGACATGATTCTAGAAAGCCCATGCAAGCACTCATAATAGTACCTGCCAGTTAAAAGTTCCCGTACCATTGTTCTAAGATTGAAGATATCAGATTGTTATCATATGGCTTGTTCTCAACGACCTAAAAGTAAAACCACATATGTTGTAGCAATGATGAATATGAAGAAAATATAAAATAAGTAAAAAATACACTTGGAGCCATCGAACCATATGTTCCAGTTTCTGCAGCCATTATTCCACTCTGGTCCTAGATACATGCCATTCTTTGCACTCCGATTGATCAGATGGTACCTTCTTTGCCCTATGTTGCCCATAGTCCTGCAAATCCTTTGATCCAAATAGATGCTAAGAACCCTCATAGAATGAAAAACCAACTGTAAAAGCTTGTAAGTCAAGATCGCTTCTTCAGTCTAACTTGTACATCAAAGAAAAAATATGAAAGCCATCTCTCTGTTTGCCATTCTCGGGATTCCTTGAGCACGTGGGTCTTCAGCATCAAACACATTCAGCTAGAGAAGAACAAAAAAGAACGGAGCACATCACACACACTTTCATGCTTTTAGGTTTCCTATTGCTATACTAAATTGGAACTACTCTACATGTAGATCTTCAAGAACCACGAACTTCATTACTATTAAAGTGGGGTATATTCAATGGCATGGTCACTTCTGACATATAAATGCACAAAGTAACAACATTGTTTAAATTGGGTTTGACAGTAATTTGTCAAGAACCCTAAATATATTTGGCCAAACCATCCAATTGAATAGTAAATGAAATGTGCAGAGATTTTATTAATGATTTCGCAGCATCCAATTGAATAGTAATGAAATGTACAGAGATCTTACCAATGATTTTGCAAAAATTAGTACTGCACTTCGCTGTAGGTATTCGTGCAGGAATCCAAACTCAGTTTGCAAACGAATAAATGTCTTTGAAATTCTGCCCCGACAACACTAACTTACTTAGGATTTTACAGAATCAATATAAAAACTAACAAATTGTTTACCAAGTAAATCGGGACACAAAACCACAATATTTTAACACCTATTTTACCTTGCTATCAGATCAGATGACAGGAAATGAAAGAGAGTTACCTTTAAAAAGAAAGCAAGGAGCAGTATTATCCTTTGTATGAAGTTGTCAATGCAAACCTCGACCTAAGAATATTGAGCAAACACAAAGTGAATAGTTGCATACATGGCTGAGGCATACATACCCTTTTATGCTCTGAGCTCTAAACGAAAATCATTACCAGTTTCCAACACCAGAGCTCCATGATATATATGCCAATAGTGTGAACAAATGTTTTAACGGCAGAAAAAAAAGGATAAGCCACGAACCAGTCTTGTACATATTTGCTTCTTCTTTCTTCAAATATATTGCAAGGTGCTGGAAAATGTGTCAAAAAATGAATGCAAGCTGGGCGTTCTACCTCATAAACTTTCAATGTGCCAGCACCAAAAACTCTGCATGATAAAAATGAAGCAGTATTTGAAACCAGTGCCGCTGGCCAAGAGAAAATTTCTGAGATTAAATAATACAGGTTCTTGGGTATCAAGCTTTTACCTTGTTCTTTAGCTCCTGCTTGAAACAAATCGGACTGGCTGAACCAGACTCTACACCAGAACCTAAAGCAATGACGAAAGTATGGAGAGAAAATTGATCAGAATGCCGGAGGAGTCCTTCGAGAAATCTGCCAGAGAGGGATAGTTAGTCATTTCTTAAACCTGATAGCCACATTAGAGAAGGATCCCAAAAACGTTACATTAATTTCCTGGAATTCAGAAAATGATGATATAGGGCAGAATCCACTGCCATATTCAGTGTAAGGCAGCCCTGTTGCGCTCCCGCCGAAAAAAAATAATGTCTGAAAAGGAATAGCCAGCGAAAAATCACTTTCGGGTACCAAACAGCTGCAATCGATCAAGTTCATATCCAGAGAGGTAAGAGATGAAAGTATGGGCTACAAAAAAATTACCTGAAGCTCCATCCAGTTGTAGCTCCAGCCCGTTGCCCGTTGCTCCAGAAGAAAAACCCATTTCGCGATTCAGTGGGCATGAAAAAACTACTTGCCGAAATAGCTGTGTTGTCCTGATTGAACTGCCATAGCTCCTCCCCGTGAAGAATTCAGCGCCCCTAAATTTGGAAAAGGATTCTGCAAAAAACCCATCCTCTTGAGAGATCTGCCTGCGCCTATGAAGCAAAAATCAATGAAGAATGAACCGAAATTATTTTACCTCTGGGCGCTAGAATCTGTGATAGCTTGGGCGCTAGAATCCGTGAAAGGTAGGGTCACTGTGAGCGTTGAAGCTGCATTTTGAAGGAATGAAGAAATGAATGAAAGCGGAAGGATCCCGGCTATGGCGGGCATTTGCCAGAAAAATGATGCGTGCGTTGAATTAGCTGTGCCAAGCCAAACCTGCAAAAATTGTGCTAAACGTGTGCCCTAAACGTCTGCCAACCCTAAACCGAGCCAAACCTGCCGGATTATCTATTCACTTCAAAAACTTCCCGCTCCCAAAAATAATTCCGGTGCCAAATTCACGCTTTTGGCCGGAAAACGGAGTGTTACCGGCGACGGAAAAAGGGAGACACCCCACCCAAGAAACTTTTTAAATAAGTAGATTATAGGCAAATACCACTCTTATACTGGCAGTAAAACACAATATAAATCATATTTGTTATTTGTTTTGCTTCTACTCATATTAGTTTAAAACTCAATTTTCAACCACAAAACAATATTAAGTACTAATTAGTAAAGAATAAAGATCTTGGACATAGATAATATATAACATAAAGTTTTGCAATGACCTTAAGTTCATCTCCAACCACTTGATTCAGAAATATTCACAATTGTCTGCTTATCTTGACGACCTCTTCTGCATGATAATGAGCTCCAAATAGCTAATGCACGGTCATATGGAAATTCTTCCACGGTGTACTTACATGCATATGCTCGAACACAAAGGTCTAAGTTCTCAGTTAATCTATTGCGCACCTTGTTTTTTAGCCAACCCATCCAGCTAAAGGTTCTCTCATCTTCTACAGAACCTAGGATCATCGTTTGACATAGATCTGCCAACTTAAAATATTCTGACATATGCTCGCGAAGTAGTTGGCTACTTCCAATTGTCCTCCACAATTTTGTAATTGCACCAAACTCTGAAAGCTTCTTCTTTTCAATCTTTAAACATTGCTCCCACATAGTCTCACGTAGTTCTCTTTAATGACTTCAAACAAGGTTTCAGCAGTTGCCTCAGATTCTAATCTTGTGAGACTAACAAAGTCTGCTTGCCTCACATGTCCTTTCACATGGTAAATGGTCATACAGACCCATGCTGTGTGATCATTAGCACTAGCTTCATCCAATGATATTGCAAAATAATCACAATCACTTATAGCTTCACATAAATCATCTTTAATCACATGATCCAACACTTTGGCAAATTCCCAGCCACTACTCCTAGACCAATGAGATTGAGGAAAATTTGGATTACCTTGAAGTGACAAGAGATCCTTTGATTTTGGGTAGTCCACCATGGGACTTCCACGTTTCAGAATGTCAAACACAGATTGCAATTGAACCAACTTCAATTTCAAACTTTTGTCCACAAACTGTTGAACAACGCTTACAATTGTTGGACCTGCAGATTGCTCCTTATATAGAACATTCTTTTCATATAATTCCACATTCTTAAGGTGAAAGCATTCTTCTGCTGTTTTCCATTTTGACGTTCCTCCTTGCCATCAACAATTTTTTTCTCATACACCTTCCCAGTGTGCTTTTCAATTGTGTCTAGCTTCAACTGCAATGTGCAATCGGCTCCACGTTTCCAAGAACAAACCGTGCAACGAGCAACTTTAGGCATCTCACCATTTTGTGGATACACGGGCTCTATAAAAGGAAATCTTTTAACCCAATCTAATTGGAACATTCTTTCCTCATCCCATTCAAATCCTTTTCTCTTCTTCCCTTTTTTCACTGTCACATCCTCTTGGGTGCCATCTTGGCGCTTCCTCTTCCTCCCCTTCTTTGTGGCTGCACTCACCTGACTGTCACTTGCCCCACAGGATACATCCAACAGAATTGGAACATGATTTGCATTTGAGCAAGAAGACAGGCCTGCATGATGAGATGTGTCATCTCCACCTACATGATGAGATGGTGCTTCATCGTCTCTATCACTGCTACTTGATACTCTTTGGATGCCACCAAAGAATGATCGTATGTCTCGCTTTAGAATTCCTTTGTCCATTACATACCTGCATCATGAACATATTATATCATTGCATGTGGAAGCAAGAAAAAAAATCAGAAATTAATATCCAGTGCTTAAATGTTGCTAGCTAAACAACTGAGATAGAAACCACAAGGATTTGATTCATTTAGGAAATATATCAGCATTCATTCTGACCTCTATACAACCATAGCAAACATACATGCGGATAGATCCCATTTTCCCATTCTGTAACCCAGACCCCAATGGACTCACCAGAGCTCTTGATCCTGGCCGAAATCCTGGCTGGAGCATTAGGGAACAAGAAAATGGACATATTGGACCAAGTCCATGATCCTGCCAGTCTTCCCACTATGGTTCAGTCCTAACAAGCATCTGCGGGCACTTATGGTATTGCTGGTACTATTATAAAAGTTATGCCTAAGATGGACTTCACATTATAGTGTTCTTACCATTAATCTGTACTATCTCGTCTCCTGTAAGAATCCCAGCACGTGCTGCAGGACCACCTTCTATAGAAGAAAGCACAACCTGCAATTGGAGGATTTTATTAATGTCTCTAAAACTCAACACGTAACACCACAGTCATCTTCTTAAAAAGGCAACAAATGAAGGCAAAGTGTTAATCCTCACCAAACGACTACTTTCATCCGTACCTAAAAAGCAAACCAACACCTTGAAGAGATCCATCATTACTGATTCTGAATCTCTCATATTCCTGCAAATTTAAACTTACAATGTCAATGAGGACCTACTACATGAGCGATGAAGGAACCACAATTGCTTCGGTTTATAAAACAGCAAAATCTTGTAAACGCAATATATACACCTATATTTAACTTCCAAGCACCACCTAGTTGGACCAAACATATGGTGGACAAGCACTGCACACAGAGCACAAAAAATGGTTGATTCCAATAAAAAACATCATGGGATTGATCCCATAAAAACAAGTTGTACCAGGCAATACATAAAATGTGCTCCAAGTCAATTGATGGCGTATCTTCAACTAAACTCCTTTGATTCTATGGAGAAGTGTTCAAAAGCATCTGAAATCAAACCCGCATTAGAGAATGATGGCATGTTAGCTTGGTGTATGAGCATGTGACGAGATTGAAAGCAAAGAAGACCATGTACCTTGATCAACCAAACGATTCCTGTTTGCATCAAGAAGTATCAAGGAGCTGGCAATTACTTGTTAAATTGGTGGGGCAGCCAGACCAGCCCTCCCTGATGAGGGAGATCTTTATTTTGTACAGCTGTGATGCAACCTTCTTGTTCAATCATGAGCATTGTGGTCAGGTGCCTCTACGCATCATAATACTATGGTTAGAGACTTGGCGCTTTGGTAAAGTTAATTTTTTTCTATTTTTGTATCATGGTCGATCCTTTCTAAACCCTCGATGGAAACCTTACAATAGATAGATAAGTGAATTTGAATTAGTAGAATAATTTGTCAATGGACAGGCTTGGTATAAAGTTTGCCTTTATGCTGATATCACTTCTCTTACATTCATATATTATGACCCAGGTGGTTCTTCCTGCTGCTCTAGGTCGATCAGAGGTTTTCATTGAAAGAAAAAACGTGGAAAACAGAACCTAGAATTACATTCCCATCTCTGTGTTGTTTGTCAGAATGTAAATGGCATCTCAATTCTAAAACTTCTTGCTTTATTTTTTCTCTAATAAGTGCTCCCTCCTCTATTTTGTATCCTGCAAGTCGAATTTTGGAGCACTGCCTCCCGAAAATAATTGCAGTATACTTGACACAATGCAGGTAAAGATCCTGCAAAGCACGCAAGCAAAATGGATAGGCATTCCGGGTTCATGAGCAAGTCTTCCTTAAAAAGTTCTATGAATTTTGGCATACTGAAAACGCAAAAGGTCTTAACGAACTGGTATGGACATGATATAGGTACTTTCTGATAAGAAACAGTTATATAACCTTATCATGAATATCAATTTGAAATTGCCTCAGAAATTTCATTACAAATAAAAAGCCAACTAGTGATGGCGTTAGTTCTTCCGAACCTGATTCTGAGTTTGCAGAAGATTATGCTTAGTGTTTGCCATGAAATCATCGATGTCAAGAAACAGTCTGCTAACGAAAATACTTTTGGAAACCAGAATAGAACTTGATCAGGATACGAAATGAAAGCCATCAATATAAATGGAAGCCAAAGAAAATCGAGCATTTCTAGTTCATTTTCAACTCAAAAACATCAAATTGCTGAAAATGCAGAAAAGAAAAGCTCTTAAATCCTCAAGAAAACTACAGATAACTTTTTTTTGATGCTCTAAAATCCGTGTGCTTGGATTGATTTGGGCGAATACTATACCTCCGGGGCAAGAAGGTGTAGAATGGAGGCGAATCCACTCCAATCAAAGTTAGATTACAGGGCGAATACGTTCTTGGCAGGATGGCCTCCTATCAACTCGGGGCGAATATGCCAAAAATAAATGGGCCACGTACACTACTCAACATTCGTATGCAATTTTCAAAAATCCCTAAAAATTCGCTTTTTGGCGAATATTCGCCACTAAAATCATCACTGCCCAGGACTGGGGGAGCGGCCTCTGTAAGGTGTATACCCCTTGTTGTGAGCGAACGAAGAGGGTCGTGTCGGCTGGTACTTCGGGGTGTCTTCTTCTAGGTTAAGTGCTTTAGCCTCTTCTTCTGCAATGGTCTTAGGGTCTATGGCTCGAACCATTTTCCTTAGGGCATGGGATAAGCCCTCTATGTAGCCTTCAACTGTCCTACGCTCATTTATTCCTGGGACATACAAGCGTAAGCACATAAACTCATCTGCATAAGACTGGACAGTCATATTTTTCTGCTCTAGGCAGTAGAAGGTTTGGATCTGCTGGCAACGATGGGCCCTGGGCACATAATGTAACTTGAAGGCTTTAGCAAAGACTTTATAGCGGCACCTTCCCCTTGTGAGTCCATGAGCGCGGGCATATCCCTTCCAACAGATTCGTGCTGACCCCGTAAGATTGGTGGTGGCAACTTTGCGGATATCCTTCTCAGCCATTCCATAGGACTTACCGAACTCCTGCATTTCATCCAACCATGATTCTGTGTCCACTCCATTCCTGGTTTTCCCTGAGAACTGAGCGAGCTTCCGGATCTTCCAGATGCTAGTGATGGTCGAATCCACTGTTTTCTGGTAATCCTTTTTGTTGGTCTTGGCATGGTCGGCCTCATCCTTAAAGGAATCGGAAGAGTCAGAAGACTATGAGGCAGCATTCGAGGACGAACTAGGGCGTGTCCTCTTAGATCGACTGGCAGTGACGGGCACAGGTGCAGGCACAGGTGGCAGCTGTGGGGTCCCGTGGCGCAGGAATCTCGGGTCCGTACTCCTCTGGCACCTGAGGTGGATTTATTTGCAGCACCTAGGCTTGGAGCTCAGTAAGCTGACGCTTCATAATAATGAGCTCTTGTTCCGGGGTAAGACGGCCCGGTTGCACGGGTGTCGCCGAAGGGGGAGGGTGTGCACCATCTAGATAGAAACAAATCAAAGATAAGCATACGCATTTAAGTAATTATGACAAGAATTATACAACAGAGAAACGTTTCTTTTTATTATATCAAGGTCATGGTTACAAAGAAAACATGTTAACTCACACACAAAACTGAAGTTGCATCTAGACAAGGAGAACCTTTAAACAACTCGCTTAGGGCTGTGTGAAGGGGTCTAGGATAGAGTATCGAATACTCTCCCTCACTGCCCGGACCACTTTGTACCTAGCCCAAGCTTGAATTATGACGTACTGGAAGTCCAAAGTAGGCTAATGATTAGAGATCTCGGAGTGCATAGTATATCTGACAAAGGTGATCATTAGCATCAGCAAAGGCTTCTTGCTTAGTGCAGTCCCAATAATTCCAAGTGCGACGGAGCGTAAGCTGTAAATGCTCAAAAGCGTGGTCGCGAAGGATGTTAACGATCTCGAAGCCCTTGATGGGGTCGTATGGCTCGCCTTCATCTTCGTCTTCCTCTTCTTCATAATCTTCGTCATCTTCTTCATAGTCTTCGTCGTCTTCTTCATATTCTTGTTCTGGCGGCGGCTCATCCTCTTCTTCTATAAGAAGGCATACAACAAATGAATCATTCCTTATACTTCAAACTCTAGAAAGAGAGAGACAAGTATTGTAGGACAGAAAACAAATTGCTTGTATTCAAAAGTGCATGAATTTATCAATGCAATAATACATAGATAGGAGTGGCCAAAGGCCATACTCTATAATGCTGATTACATCCAGCTAGAAACTAGGCCCCGGATCCTGGTCCATTGGTGTGGGAGGAGGTGGTGGACGCAACAGGGTAACCCCTGGATCAACAGTGATGGCCGCAATGGAGGCAACCTCTGGAGGATAGGCAACTGCTAACGGGGCTGCCGTAAGGAGCTTCATGCTCATCCAAGGTGCTATGTCCTGGCCCAGGGCAGTAAGGGCGAAGTCCCGACGCACCAACACATAAGTGTGGACGTGGTACGACAACTTCTTGTGGCCCGCCAGGGTGGACAAAGCACGGAGGCTCCACCACGATGCCTCGGCCTCCGGAGTCAAGTCTCGGGCCACAAAAAGTACCTGCCCTTGCCGAAAGGCTGATAGGAAAAAGCGGGTAAGATGGTTTCCCCACGCTTTTGCTTGTGGAGTAACCGAAGTGGCTATCTCCTTATCTAGGTCCATAGGGACCTCTTCCGCTTTAAGCTCCTCTTTCTCCTCCCTAATATGGGCAGGGTTATGATAAAGGTCTTCCCCTTCTTCATCTGAATCAGAGGGGATCTCGACCATGTTGATGTTTGGGACTTGGGGTCCCATAGCCGTGAAGGCTTCTGGAGGAGGCTGAGATGGAGGAACTTGAAGTACAAGATCTCTAAGCCTGAGAAGTGTGTCAGCCGGCTCTATGGTCTGCTGGTGGAACTGAAGCAGGTGCTGTACCTCGGGAGGGAGATCCACGGATGAAAAATCAATGAAATCATCCATGCAATACTCGGCCAGCTCATAGAGGACTTGTAGTTTCTCCCGTCCCTTCAATCCGGCCACAGAATATCGTCCAAGAGGAGGAACTCCTGATCTTGGTGACATATAACTGGGAGAACATCCAACCCAATTAAACGTGCTCCCCGCTCCCGGTGTGGCGGCATTTCCTTAGCTAACTGCCTCCACCGAACGAAGTCATCCATCCCAATATGCTCGTCCTCTTCCTCATCGGATGACTCAGGGACCTTACCCTTCTCTGCTGGCAGGGTCTCATCCTCCACGTACTAATCCATGAGGATGGCCAAAGCAAAGGCCACTTCAAGGAACTGCTGTCCCTTATGCATAACGACGGGTGGATTACGGCCCCACCGGAGTTTGCCCTTGAGCACGTCATATACGTGAGTGTCTCCTCCAAGCATCTCCCGCACCACAGCTCGCTCAATGTACAGATGTGTGGGTTCTCCCAAAGGGATGCAAAGAGGAAGCATCTCCTCGGTGTAGAACTCCAAAAACCCAGCATAGTCAGGGTGACTCTGCATCTTGGAGATGAGGTCGATGTGTTGAAGTAAGAAAGGTTGTAGGAGATCAAAGGGAACTTGAGGGTCCCAGTCCTTTCTGTCTTCGTACGGTTGATGGTAGCCATTGGCGCTGGAAGGAATGAGGGAGGAGGATGAACGAAAAGGGTAAGGGATGAGAAATGAAACCCTAAAACCCCTTTAAGTACTCTTTTCTACTTTTATGCTGACGTCAGCATTTGTATTTTAGATAAATATTAAAATCTGGTTATTTTATAATGAATAATTATTTTGTAACAGGGTCACAGTAGACAAAAGTAGGATTAGTATTAATATTCACAAAATCGTTACAATGGCAATGCCCGAAGGCAACTACAGATGGTCTCCCCGGATTCTCCGGGCAAGAGCTAAATCTTTGGTCATAATCGTGACCCTCTTTGCATGGATAGCGCAGAGGTTTGCGTCACTGAAAAGAGCTATCAGGTAGGCTTCAGCAGCCTCCTGGAATGCCAAGATAGCAAAGGTCTGGAAGCGGAGGTCGGTCTTGAACTCCTGAGCTATCTCTCTGACCAGCCTCTGGAAGGACAGCTTTCTCAATAGCAGCTCCGTGGTCTTCTGGTATTTACGGATTTCCCGTAAAGCCATGATGCCCGGTTTGAAGCGATGGGCCTTCCTTGAGGTGGCAGCCTTTGGAGTCGGGCCAGGCTTCTTGGGCAATGTCTTGCCCCCGGAAGTGGGGTGAGGTCGTGCGGCGTCCACTCTCTCCTGCCGATGACTTGAACTTGTGTGCTTCCCTATGCTTCCGACAACTTGCTTGGCTGCTGGACTTGTGAGCTGTGGATTTCCTGCGTCTCTTGATGGCCGGCTTGTCCACCGGATCGGGTTCACGCGGACTATTGCCCAGGATAATATTTCTTTAAGTCATTTAATTAATAGCTGAATACTCTTTTTCCTAGAAAATTTATTTATCAACTTTGGAGATTAATTTAAGAATGTAATAAAATTTTTGAATTTATGAAATATTTGGAGAATTTAAACAGAAAAAACTTATAAATCAGTAAGAATGTTATATAAAAGATTTTATTAACAAGTTTATTATTCTTGAATATTTGTATTTATTTATATATAAAGGGAAGGAACAATACTAGTGTGGTCTTTTGGTAGAATTTCCATGGTTGGAAACACATCAAGATAATCTACTTTGTTAATTTGGGATTTTCAGGTGTGGAGAAAAATATTTTTGAAATTTTTTTTAACTGATTTTTCTATGATTTTGGGGCTTTTAGCCACCGGAAAAAAAAAACGACTTCCAAAAATTTGGCAAATCTCTTGGCTATGATTTTATTTCTCCCAATCTTCTTCTTCTGCATCGATATGCGCATGCATATGCCACGATTCTGATGCCAAAGATCGGCCATGTTTTATGTAGGGATTCTGTCGATCTTAGACTGCTCTTTATCTTATTCGATTGCAAGAATCTTTAGTGGCTGACCGATCTGTTTAATGAGTTTTTGGCTTGCAGGTCGGATTTGAGCGCGAGATGAAGGGTTTTGGGTGGTTCGATGATGCTTTCTGTCTATTCATAATATATCTGGTCGTCTAGGGTTTTGGGTGGTTCGATGATGCTTTCTGTCTATTCATAATATATCTGGTCGTCATTTCAGAATCAAGGAGGCCGGATTTTGCATCACGGAGAACCAGGTGATATGTTGCACCAAATATTAACCCTGTTATGCTGCATGGACTCGAGTTCCGCTATCCTAAATCCAAAGAAAAGGTCAAGTCGGATGTTCCATCGTTGTATTTTGTGTTAAGGCAGAGGTAAACGATGGATACTTGGATATTTACTTCATGTTTTAAGAGTATTAAAGATGATCTTAAGCCCGCTCTCTGCTTCTTTGAATAGTTCCAACGATTTCTGTTATTATATCACTACTATAATGGTGAGGGATGGATGGAGACACAAATATATTACTGACTATCATCTGCCAGGCTATAGTAAGAAACATCTTGAGCTATTGTTGTGTAGATGGTAAATTGCAAAACTGCACATGGCATCTAGGAATTTGATATCTGTATAATCTGCCTAGCATTGGATACTGTTCTTGCCCAGCAATAGTTTGGCATAACAAATGCATTAATTAGCATCTGCAGCTATAATATATTCGATAAGAAAAATATTCTTTACGACCAAATCTCTTCAGGTAAATATTTGAGCTTCAATCCTGCTTAGGATCTTTTTAAACGTGACTGTTTAAACATGCCTGATTATTTGACTGATGACCCCTTTTTGAAAGATGTCTGCTGGTTACTATGCAAATAAGACTGGATTCCATTGTTTATAGCATTCCTGATCTATGCAGGCATTACGTCATTACACCTTCATGTAGAACTATCTGCCATGATATAGAACTTTCTGAGAATAAGGCTGAATGTGTAGACTTGGATGTAACTGAGGCATCATTTCTTCTAAAGGTCAGATTAATCTAATCTATATTTTATGCTCCTTTGCCTAGCATGGACAACCATTCTTGCCCTGCAAGAGTTTGACATGGCAAATGTAATATTTAGCATTTGCGGATATAACCTTTTCTTATATATTTGGTGAATAGTCTTTACCACCATAGCTGTTAAGATAAACTTTTGAGCTCCATTCCTGCTTAGCATCTGTTGAAACATGACTAATCATTTGATTAATGACCCCCTTCTGCAGGACAACTGCTGGTAACTATGCAAGACTCAATTCTCACTGCTTATAGCCTTCCTAACCTGTCCAGCGAAATCAAATTGAGGCTTTAAGGTAATGCGGGATTGGCCCTGATGTGATATGTGATGTGTTTGGTGCATGTATATGACATGTTTGATCTGTTGTATGCTATATACGATTTATTAATTCGACTGAATGCAATGTGACTTGCTTTTTATGTGATAGATTTCTCATTCCCAGTCTATCTGATACTTCATGCTTCTAAATATTCCAGCTCTCAAGGTCAGTAGAGTGAAAGACAGTCTGTCATTTGACCATGTCATTTACATCATTCAACAATGGTGCATGATTAGTCTTCGATGTTGTGAGATGAATTTCTTCAGCTCACATAAATATATGCTTTTAATATACAGAATCCATAAGAATTGATAATCTCATGAACTCGCAGGTTCAAGGAGAGGTGTCATCCAATATTGTATTTATTTGAGGTGCTACACGTGGTTGATGATACTCTAATTATATCTGTCATTTAGTTGAGTGTTTCAACATTTTAGCTACATCAGGCCTGCTTGGATTCCTGCTGAGCTGATGGATTATCAGTTGTGACAGGAACGTGTCTATTTTCAATGTTCTTGATAACATTCGTGGCAAATGTCTTCATATTTCATCCGCTTTTTCTCTTGCTACTTGCGGGAACTAGAATTACGCGGTCCGGACTTCCTACAAGCAGCGTAAAAAATGGCCAGCCAGCTTTTTGAGCAGAGCCTAGCAACAGTCTCTGTGAGAAAAGGTAACATACTTCAGCAAAGCTAAAGAACGCGCTGGAGTATATTTCTGTTGTTATTGAAGGTCATGTCAAAGGGATCTGCTATAGGTACAACAGCAAGCTATGTTTCTCTCATCTTTTTAGTCAGAACTTGCATTCATGTGCTTCTAAGCTGTATGTTAGTTGCCACAAAGAATTACAAAAGGTAAAGCATGTTCCTGTGAAGAATCACATTCGCTTTGCAACTACAGAAGTTCTGTCATTCTATGATGATTTGAAAATTTTGTGCATGGATGCCACCATCATTTTGGCCCCTTGGCTGTGTACAATATGTAGCCGCTTGGATGTGTGATCCGACAAACATGATAGTACCATAAATAATTACAATATTGGGGTCTGGGTACTGACTACCAGAGCTTTTATACTTAGTGGCAGCTCTTACAGGAACATCATGTTTACTTTTAGTGTTCTTAAATAACATTCATAGCAAAGGTTTTTAGATTTAATCTGTTTTTTCATTTGCTACTTGCAGGAACTGAAGTTACACGGTCAGCCTTTCTAACAAGCAACAGAAAAAAAGGCCAGCCAGCTTTTTGAGCAGTGCCTAGCAAGAGTCTTTGTGGGAAAAGGTAAGATACTTCATTTTTGCACTTCTTCTTCTTTATGTATATGGAAGGTTATATGTTCAAGCATGTTAAATTGATAATGGTCAAGAGGAGCAGGTCGTATCATGTTACGGCGAAGCTTGATACTAGAGAAACCGTTGTGCCTTTATATTTATTGGTAGCATTGAAGCTAGATTGACAAAGATGATCATTTATTTGAAGATTGCATTACAATATATATTATTCCTATGGATTCTTCTTCCGTGACACATGGGAGGACTTCACTTGCACAAAATCTGCTTGGAAGTTGCTAAAATCTAGAGATACCTACCCGAATTTTCTCCACTATTGTTTCCTCAAACTGTTATGATTAGGTAATTCAGACTTTGACACATGTTAATGCATTTATAGATTTAAAAGGTTGTGGTGATACCATTGCTTCTAGGTATCTTCTGGTGGAATGGTGGAATAAGAGGTTTGCTGACTTGGGTTTGCATCTTTTAATGGCAATACCTAATGCTCATGGATTCATGACACTAATGCAGGAATCCAAGTGAATTGGAGTTCGCTGAAGCCATATTTGGGACAGTAAAGGTGTTATTGTGCGTAGGATGGTGATGACCTGTGCACCATGCAATGGAAGTGGTCCAAAATTTATCATGCACAACAATTGACATGTGCACCATGGAATGGCATTTATCATGCACAACAAATATGGATTTATGCTCTAGATATCTAAAACCTTTTATGTATAAGAATTAAAGGCATGGATTGCCATCCACATTAAATCCATCAACTACAATTTGCTAAAGTTGACATTGTTGTTGAATGCCTCAAAATTCCATATAAGTTCAACATCAAATATAATACACATGGATCTACAGTGCTCTAGGCATAGCTAATTTGTTGATATGCTCTCCTTGCACAGATTACTCTATAGGCGGTTCTTTGAGAGAGAGATAGCTCTATATGTTTAAGCCTTTAAATTAGTTTGTAAAGGCTTCTTGATACAAGGAAATCCATGCATAGATTCCCACATTTTTGCAATCTAGGAAGCTCTTACTAGGGTTCTTTTGTTCATAGAACTGAATTTTCTAACGCAACAATGTCACATCCATTAGCTATTCTCAATTTTGAATTTAAGGAGAGCATAAATTAGGATCTTTGCAAGTTTATAGCGTGCTATGAAACTACGCAAATTGAGTACATTTAAAAGCTTATCCTAATTCATGATGAACAAGTCAACGAAGTGAATGATAGATGTGAATAAGTTTCAAAATTACTACTTATTATATTGTTAATACATGTAATTGACTATCAAGACCTGAATTGCACACATCCAAGAATTATAAAAGCATTTCATTCAACAAATCTAATTTAACAAATCTAGATCATCCTTCTAGGACATGTGTGCACATTAGGTATTTCAAAAACCTTCATTTTCATATGCTTGAGGGTACAATATGCAAGCATCACATTTATTCTAGGGTTTTCCAAAACAGTTAATTAAAGCTTCACAATCTGGTCGCCCTATTCTGTGCAAAACCATTCATCCAAGATCTTAGCAGAACGGAATATATAGAAGCAGCAAACCATTGCACATTCTGGATAGTCATCAAGTTTGTTCCCACGTAAATCATTTGTACTGGAAACGAATCAAATTATTGCGGTATGTCAAAGGTGGCCTTTGCACAAGGTTTTTATTGAGTGTATATAGAGTTCTTATTGAGTGTATATATAGTATCATGTGTACTGTTAACCCTTAAATCCAACGTCGTGATTTTTCATTGCATATCTACGTGATCATTATTTCAAGATACATTGTTGTGAAGCTGATGCAACATGTAGTAAATCTTGAAACTTGCTGTCGGAATGCCAATCTGCTAGCAGAAGCACATTGTTGTATTTCATCTCTTTTTCTGTGCCATTGTGACGTTATTAGATTCATGTTCTTGAAATGCATCCATTGCTGTAAGGTATATATAGGCAATGCTTAGATAAATAGTTGATAATGTTTTTTGTTGTGAAGATAAGAGCAACAGATTAATATTAGCTGGCTTTCTTCCTTTTCTATATTCTAGCTATGATGTCCACTATTTGGTCTAATGAGGGTATTTCCCATGAGCAGACATAGGCAACCAATTAATATATGTCATTAGGAGTTTGGCAACCAATTAATATATGTCATTAGGAGTTTGGATGGGTAAGCCTATCTGCTCCAAGTGCATTAGAGCCAGTTGTTGCACTGAAAATGCCCAAGCTTTTGTATATGAAATATGTGTGGCAAGAATCCAAATTGTGTGTTCCATTGTTGCACTAGAAATGCCCAAACTTTTGTATATGAAATATGGCAAGAATACAATTTGTGTATTCCATTCTTGCTCCTACAATCTTCAAATGCAAATTTCCATGCTCCAAATCTTCTTTTTTTAATATTAAACAGCCATTCTTTCAAATTGTCACGAGGCCCGGCAACGCCGGGCACCATAACTAGTTCTATTAATAATGAAATTAATAATAAAGTAAGATTTGCTTCTCATCCTGAAACAAGAGTTCCTATGATTATAATGCAAATGCAAAAATTTTATACTTTTCATACACCAGGCGGTGAGAAGATACTTGAATGGCGGCAAATCGAATTTTTACTTTCAATAAACTGCGTCCTCGATTTTTTTATGCGATAACTTGTATTGGATAGGAATACGGATAAATTCTTTCAATTTGAATGCGAAATAGCAAAGCACTTTATGGCTGTAGCTGGCGATCCGGGTTTTGTTCTTGCTCTGTTGCTCCTTTTCTTTGCTGCTCTGTTGGGCCCCTTTACGCATGTTCCCGAGCCTCACGGGCTTGTGCCATGTCGGCTTCCACCTGAGCAAACCGCCGAGCCGCGACCCTTCAGAGCAGCTCGTGATGATAGCGGTCGGGCCGGAGGTGCATATCAATCTGGACCGTTGTCAGGTAGTCTAGGCTAACATGTCCTGGGATCTCACCCCAGGTAAAGGTCTGGGATGCCTCATGCCACTCATATGGGGGAAGTTCGAAAGGTTCACCATTGATGATGGCTCTCCCCTCCCCCAGGTAGACATACTCACGGCCTCGGGCAGGGTGTCTCCCTCTCTCTATCTCCGAATATCTTCCGCATGGGCCAAGATCCTTTATGCGGTGCCTCTCTCCGAATGCCCTTCTCTTCTGAGTATTCCTCACACTCAGGTGGGTAAAACTTGACCAGCATCATTACCTGGTCGGGTTGTTCAACCATGGTGTATGCCTGCCGTTGGAGGTTGAGCTTAATCAAGAAACACTCTGAAAGGTGGAAGATAGGATAGGGTATCCTGATGCCATCACCACCCGGTTAGATTCGTTCGAAGGAGCTCAACCATGTCGAGGTTAGTAGCCAGGTGCTCCCCAAGCATGGCATAAATCTGAGGTAGGGTGAGGCTGGCGAGGTTCAAAGTACTTTTGGAAGGCGCTGACTGAAAGGAAGGCGGGAAGAGGCGCTAAGGGGTGGAGGTAGCAAGGGGCGCAGTGTGCGTGGGTTACAGCCCCGAGTCCCTGGCTATGGCGGGCGCTTAGGGTAGGCTGAGGAGGCACACAAAAACAAGAAAGAAACGGCTCTTTAATTTAATTTTTTTTTTTTTTTTGGTTAAACTTAAAAAAAAAAAAAAAAAAAAAAATTATACCTAAAAATATCGTTTTATATGGTGGGGCGCAAGTCAGGTTATACGGCTTTCTTTTGGGATTCTGGAGCGACCAAACCCGAGATGCGCCCGAGTTGGGTTTTGGGCCCCTTGCTCGACCCTTTGCTGCCGAGTGACGACCCCCCTATGGTATTTGGACCCTGCCCTACATGCTAGAACAAAAATCTCGTCACTCCGAGCTATGTGGAGAAAGTTATGGCGATTACAAAACTCGAACCTCTGGCTCCACTTTCTGACCTTAGCCACTCCACTATAGAACACTTCCCTCCACAACTAGGTCATTCCTCCCATAACTAGGCCAACTAAGACACTAATTACAGAGTTGGGATACTCTAACCTAGGAGAAAATACCGTCAACTAACGAGTTAGACTATGGCCAGTGCAATAATTTTGGTCCACCAAAATCATGCTCTGATACCACTGTGATGCACCCAGAATCTATACGATGCTCCCATCGTATAAATACGGGATTTTCCCTCCCATGGCGACTACCTCACCATGGCAAGGCCCTGCGTCATACTCGGACCGCTTGGGATGGCCAAGTGTCCGGGCGAGGAACACGGAGGTGTCATTTGTCCCACGTCCTCTATGGGAAATCCTATATAGCGGAAGCATACATATGTGTTAGCATACAATCATCATGCAAAATAAGATACCACCACGAAGGGTGGCCCATCCATCATCATCACGGAAAAGATAATACATCCATAATAACATGAAAGGACACTGGGCTCAGACTCCAAGGGATCAACTGACGGTCAAGGCCTCAAGATATCAACAGACGGAGGTATAACATGGTGTTGGCTGGCATAAGACAATGGCTGGGGTTGTCCACTCCATCCGCCCCTCCGCGGCACACCCTTGGGATAGGCTGAATCATCAGCATGGCGTTAGGCCCTCCTGAGACGCAGTCCAAGGAATCACCGCCGGGACTACTCCCGGATTACATCTCCCCGTCCGGGATGGGTGGTCGGAGAGGCATCTCCTCCCCCGAAAGTATGGCCGGATCCCTAGGTGTGTTGCAGAACACGCACGTGTCGCATCGGCCCCCACAGATCTCTACCGACTTACTCCCTAAATCCAAAGGGTCAGCTCACCAACCCATTGGAGCCGGGGCTGACCTTCTAGAGCCCACGCCCTGCGCCCCGAGGAGTGTCGGAGACCCATGCAGAGCCCCACACGGTGACCAGGGTATGAGTCCTAGCACACCGTGAGAGGTCCCGTGAGTCGCAAGACCCCCACCCCCGCTTCACCCTCATACTCGATTGTCCGGTGTGCCGAACCACATCATAGCATCCACACCCGGGTTGGCTCTTGTGCCTGGTTTATTGGGTATTAAGGGATCTAGCTAGAGACATTTCTAATGCTAAGAGGCTTTTAGGTCTCTACCCTTCCCTTAATTCCCAATACACGGAAGAAGCAGAAAGAACTATTGTAAATACCATTCAAATATTCAGAGTAACTTACAAAAGAGAATTTAATCATCCCATCTACTCAAAGAAGTGTCAGCGAAAAAGAAGCTATCTATTGACTAGCCGGTGTCTTGGCTAGAGCCATGGTCACGGTAGGCATCCATAGTTCGAGGCTGGTGGTCAAGTGTTGGCAAATACAAGTGTAAGCTGCTGGCTGCTGCTCCCCTTCACTCCAAATTCGAATTTGGGGTAAATTGGAGGGTAGGACCCCTATTCCTTGCCCCAAAATGGTAAGTCCCTCCTGGCCAATTGATTTGGGCCAGGTGGCACACCCTCATTGGTCACAAGTTTGTTAACTAGACCATAATGGCTTAATTAGGTTAATTATGCCATTATCCTATTGTTTAAATTTGGTTTTTCCGGGGTTCCGAAAACTTTTTGGATTTTTTTTTGGGTTGGTTTTTCTAAGGTTTTTAATGTTTTTGCAGCCGGAAAATATTTCCGAATTTCCAAAAATCGAGAAAATTTTTTTTGGTATGATTTCTAGATTCGAGATATCGTAGTTAGATAGTGTACCGCAGGGAGATCGTGTCCTTAGTTTCCAGCATGGAGGCCGTGTGGAGGACAAGGATAGTAGGTTTTCTTATCTCTGTGAAAATCCACTGGGCAGAATCGCTTTTGTGAATTTGGCATGTCCACTTTCGCCGCTTCTATCATATCGTTTTCATTCGATATTGGATGATGTCCATTTTCGGTTCTTCTATATTACATTTTCATTCATTTGCTTTGCAAAAACTATGTTGTCTGTTCTAGATTTAACCTGGGGCACCAAAAACGGCAAGATGGAAAAACGCCGCCATTTGTTTGTTGCTTATGTCAAGCTTTTGATCGGCGGTTTTTCTTCTCGCCCGCGGGGTTTTATGTGCCAAACATGCACAAAGAACTATGAAGGAACTTGGAGGCACGATAGCCATAGATGATTTCGGAATCCATACATCCGGTTCTATCCAATTCCATTTCGACCCTAAGTCACAGAGCTACCTCGTATTGTCTCATTACTTTCGTCTTTGCAATCTCTTTGCCTTCGTTTTTTTTTCCAATTGATTTGTGCTTCTATTTTCTATTCTTCTTTTTCTAGGAGTCCTAGCTCTCCATGCATGCTCTAGCAAAAGCCGGATTAGGTATGATAATCATACATTATTGATCGTCCTATTTCCATCCTCGCCATTTTCGGTAGCCACAATAATAGACATTTTTCATCCAGTCGTTTTCATTGCACAAAGCTCCTTATTGACTTGCACCTGGCCGGCAACTATATTGTGTTAGCCGAGATCTCGTGGCACGCGTTTTCATTCGGGATATTCGGATGATGTCCATTTTCGATTGCTTCTATATTACATTTTCATTCATTTTGCTTTGCAAAACTATGTGTTGTCTGTTTCTAGATTTTAACCCGGGCACCAAGAACGGCAAGATGGAAAACGCCGCCATTTGTTTGTTTGCTTATGTCTAAGCTTTTTGATCTCGACGGTTTTCTTCTCTCCCGCGGGTTTTATGTGCCAAACATGCATGGCAACTATGAAGGAACTTTGAGGCACGATAGCCATAGATGATTTCTGAATCCATACATCCGGTTCTATCCAATTCCATTTCCTTGCCCTAAGTCACAGAGCTACCTCGGGGTATTGTCTCATTACTTTTCGTCTTTGCAATCTCTTTGCCTTCTTCGTTTTTTTCCAATTGATTTGTGCTTCTATTTTCTATTCTTCTTTTCTAGGAGTCCTAGCTCTCCATGCATGCTCTAGCAAAGCCGGTGATTAGGTATGATAATCATACATTATTGATCGTCCTATTTCCATCCCGCCATTTTCGCGAGTCACCGTAAATAGACATTTTTCACAAAGCTCCTTATTGACTTGCACCACAAAGAAGAACTATATTGTGTTAGTGAGATCTCGAGGCGTAAACATATGATGGCAAAATATTTCCTAGACAATGATGTTTTGATGAGGAAAAGAGCTTCAAAGTGCAAAAAACACAATGAAGGATAAGAGCCCTCCTTTGTAATTGTTGCATACAAGATTCTGCTGTTTGCAAGAAAAGCCTCGGTTATTATTCGTTGCACTAGTTGTATTTTCTTCTTCATGTTGGTACGCACATTAAATTTTCAAAAACGTAAAGTAGAATGCACGAGTGGTTTTGGTTACGCACACAAACTTCTCTATTTGCCTTCGATCCATTTCCTCTCTTATCTGCTTCATTTTGTATTAAAAGCATTAAAAGTTGCTTTCAATGCTACACCTTGCCTCAATCGCCTTCTCGGCACTAATACTTTTTCTCGCCCAATAGCTTCTTTGGACGACTTTACCTTTTTTTAGGATTATGGTGCGATGTTCTTGAGCAAAGTTCTTAAATGCTAGCCTCGGATGTGTGTTACAATCGATATAGAGTTTCATTAAGGCATGTCCCCGAATGCTTTCATTTGTAAATTTCTATATTGAGGCATGAGCCGAGACCAATTTACCATGGATGGCATTACAAGATGATGTTGATGCATCAATTAAACATGATGGCGATTACAATATAGTTGTACTATACTTGCCATATCAAGATAACATTATCACAACCCACTTGAACATGATGGCAAGATTTCTGCGGTAGTACTTGCGTATACGTAATATTTTTGGATGGAATGGTTTGTTAGGACCATGATTGATTTATTTTCTTATTTTTCGTTTCTTTGAATCATTGTATATTTCGTGTTGCAAATTGATCGCTTTAGAATTTTAGAGCGAAACCCTTCCAAAATTTTCAGGACTCTAACCTTATTTTCCCAATGACCTCCAATGGAGCATGACATATGAGATGAAGAATACAATGAATGGAGCTTCTAGAGGTATGCTTGCTTGTTCTAGGAGCTTAACAAATTGTGTCATCGGGCTTGCCATTGGTGCTTGCTTGCGCATTACATGGAGATACTTTTAGCATGCTTAATGCATATGGTTCTACATATTAAACTAGACTTTCTCTGCCCATTCCTTGGAACATCCTCGAATGCGGATATAAAAAAATTATGTTGGGCCATTTGTGTTTTGCACTATCTTTAGTTTCGGTTGAAAACCTTTGTTTCTTCGGTCTATTTGTATCTACATTTCAAAATTCAGAGTTCCATGCATTGATGCTGGAGCATGGGTTATTGAGCAACCTTAGGTAAATGTTTCTTTCGACTACTCATGTTCAGTCTTCTTTTGTTACAGGCAATCTATAGTCAGTTCTCAGTAGATACGCATGTCACAAGTCTAGCAATATTGCAAAACCTGATTGTAGACCAAGACATAATTATAAATGATCTATGATACCTTCTACAGCTTACACAACTATATCATCTATGGATTTCATAGTGCAGGAAGTTCGCAATTGAATGGCACAAAAAGAAGCTTGAAGATAGGAATGATATCGCATTTTGAGCTCATGTATATCTGAGAATATTTTTTTATGAAGGTTATGATGTGATGGATGAGTCTACAAATCATACAGCAAAGCCATCATGCAGGAGTCTATTTGGAATGCTGGAATTCATCCCAGGAAAATAACAGATAATTTCAAAATAGTTGTAATGAGATTGCAGATCTCGAGTGATTGTGCAGCATTTGGAATTTCATCCATATTCATTATGTGGAGTTCCGTGGCATATTAAAAATGCAACTGTTTACATTAGAAATAATATGCATTTCCTCTTGGAGCTTTTTCAAGATGCTGCTTTGTGCTTTGTTTGTGCTGCTTGGCCGAATTGGAGTTGGAAGTCCCGTCTCAATTCCATTCTCAGTCACTCCTTTGTTGTTTGACTATTTGACCTGCAGGTACAGCTTCCATTGAAGCATTGAATCTCATTGAATTATGTACTATAATCATTGTATGTGGATTGTCACTCCTGTAGAGCTAGAACATTATGTAGTGTCCAAAAGATGGAAAAGTCCATCACTCCAAGCTATTATTTTTGGCAATAGATGAAAGAATCCATCATCTCAAGCTATTTTTTTTCAACAATTACCATACCAAAATTTTGTTAATTCATTAACACCGCTTTTTCCAGCTTTGTGGCTGTTTCATTCCCCAAAATAACATGTCAAATCTTCATAAATTTATTTAATGAATGGATTTAAGTCCTAATGGCATTTCTTTATCATTGTATTGCCATACAAAAGCGTAACTTGCATCCACCTAGAAGAGAAGATAGAATAGATAATAATGCTAACTCTAGAGTAGGGTCACTTGCATCCAAGCAACAATAATGTTGTGCAACAATTTCAAGATCCATATAGAAGTTATGCAATAATCTGAACAATAATGTTGTGCCACAATTTCCCATCCATCTAGAAGATATGCAATAATCATGTTGTGAAGCAAACTAAGATAAGATCAAGACACAAATTGTAATATGGCTAAGTGTATAGGTTTGCTCAACTATATAAACAAGACAAAGTTGCTCATAAAACTAGGTTTATAAAATCACTCAACTATTCAAATTGAATACATTTGTCTTTCTCACTTCGCCCAACCATATAGGTGAGTTGTATATCATATTGCTTTGTTTTAAAGTTTGGCAATGCCAATATGTGAAATATTAGTGATAGAAGACTATTTGATCAATATAATTTGATGAAAAATATATTATAATCACATCCTCATGTGCTACAGGAATAATATGAGGTTTGGAAATGATTGCAATGTCAATACGCACCAAATTGAAAAATATGAACATAAGGACAAGAATATGAACTACAAAGCTTAGCTCAACCCAAAGGGCTCAAGATTGGAACCTGCGAGGAAGACTATCGAATCCATTGTCAAACTCAAGTCAATAACATTTTTCTTTTTAGAACGCATAGATTGATGCTTGCCCAAACAACTGTATATTCTTTACACATATTTATAAGCTAGATTTTGACTCAACCTAGCTCAACAAGCAAGCCTAGCTCAACTCAAATCCCATATTGGAAGTACCACAAACCTACATTTCCCAACTCAAAGTAAGAATATGCCTCTCTTTGTAATTGATTAGGTTGGTGTTCACCCAACACCGTATATTCATATTCATTGCGGATATCGAAAAGAAGATTTTAGCTACTTTTGTCAACAAACAAGCATATTGCCCTACGAAGCCTAGCTCCACCCAAAGGGCTCCCATAGTAGGTGCCTTTTGATGTTTTGCGCTAACACTATATATTCGTTGCACACTTTTAGGAAAGAAGATTTTGGTTTTGACCCGCTTTTTGTCAACAAGCAAATCATTTAGCCCAAATCAAGGTAATAACTCTCTCTATTTGAAATCGATAGGTAGATCCCGCCCAATACTCCATAATTGTTGCACGCATTTAACAAACAAGATCTCATTCACAACATAAAAATGTATAATAACTCAACAAATGTTCTTTATGGTGCCACATACGGTGCCAAATCAATGCTATCCACATTGACACTATATTGGTCTCCATGGACAATAAAACTCAGTTCAATTCAATTCAATGCAAATCTAATGATCACCTCTTCATATAGCACCAACAAACAAATTAGGTAAATGCTTCCACCACTATTTCTATCTCATTCCTACATAATACGTTCTAGGTAAAGCCCGGCAACGCCGGGCACCATTACTAGTAATCTATAATTATCCTTTGGTTTTATTAGCATAGCTAATAAAAACCATTATAGGCGACCCCTCACTTGGGCCCTTAGGCCTATTATGTACTGGTGACATGTCATGGTATGCATACGTATACTGTATAGATACCTAGAACGTCACACCGTATAGAGAGGAGTCTCGGTATTTCATATTCCAAAACCTTAGGCGAACCTGTATTCCAGTTTCAAAATCATAGACATCCCAATCATGGACCATAATCAAAACAAAAGGCACCTAGAGGCCCCAACATACAATCTGGGCCATACGATGGACAGATCCGACGACTGAGGTAGTCCAAGGTAATATGATTTGTGCTTAAAGACGAAGAAACAAGTGCATAATAGTGGAAGATGCAATAGGTGGAGTCTTGAGAGACTAAATAATAGAAGTTAGAGACACAAAAGTTCTAGTATGGGATGGAGGACTATTAAATGAAGATGTGCAATTTCTTAGGAACATGGATGCAAGTTCTGGACCATTTAACAAAGTCAAAGTTCTTGTAGTAATTGGCACTTTTGACCACCACACTGTCTGGGATAAAGTGGTCAATTGGAATACATACATTTTTGCAAGGCCCATTAACAATAGAGTGGCAAATGTGCATGTCCAATTTATTTGCAATAGAGACTGATAATTCATGGACCAACATATCCACTGGTAATCTGGGATCGAGAACCAACATGTCATTTTAAGAACTGAAACCGTACCTGTAGAAAAACCAAGAATATAGATAAAGGAGATATGCAGTGCCTATAGAACTCCTCAGAGACTAACTTCTCTACATCATCTAAAGTATTAAACATGATCGTAAAGAAATTCTTACCTAGCATCTTCAAGGACTCATAAACAGGCAAACCAAAATTTGATAGATGGTGAGGAAGCCATCACATCAATCTCCTAAAATCAAGGAAGCTATGGGTATAATAACTAATAACAGAGTGAGGAACTAAGTGTTCTACACATTTAACATGTGGCTTTATCTCAACCAAAGGCACCCCTGGGGCTATGATATAAGGGCTACAATTTGTCTCGTAAAGTACGTCATCCGAGTGAAGATCTGAACGAAGTTGATGCTGCTTTGTCTTAAGCACCTCTAAAATCAAAGACAACTCTTCCTTACTTGTATAAGACAAAATATCAAGTGCAACGATTTGGACTGCAAACATGTGACATGATTTTAAAAAGAATATCATTTTTATCTCACTTTCCACACAAGGGTGATGCTTCAATTGCTAAAGGTTAAAGGTGAAAGCACTATACAATCTTTGTGAGGGTCTTCTTATTGTGAAAAGTTATAGGAGGCAGTGAATGACACTATTATCCCATGAGTCAAATCAAGTATCAGGCAAAAGACAGTTGAGCATGACCAACAATGTGCAAATTGCTCTAGAAATGAAATGACCAGTTGTTCACTCGCAATTTGGATCATTTTGCAGAAAGGATATTTTATGGCACATTAATGTTATTGTAACCTGTAGACTTTGAAAGGCAAATCACACTGCCTCTGATGGTCTTTAATTGAGAGGTGGATGCTTTTAGGTTAGAGCGATGGGAAACAATGTTTTCAAAGAATTGAACTGAATTGAATTGAGAGCGACTATTTATCTATGGAAAATGCCACAAGGGAAATAGAACCTACTACATGTCCTAGTTTTATGATAGTGTTTAGAATATCTAGAAGCATAAGGTGAGAAGTCTTCTTGGATAACACATCTAGGGAATTTCTGAGATATCCCAAAAAATACTTAAAAGTGACCGCGCTACATCTAATTCTTATGCACTCACAATGATCGAGCTATGTCTAATGTAGCATTTGTTGCGGGGTAGATTCATCATAAATTCGAGCATCTTGTTGATATTTTGATGCTAATATACTTTAGGAAGTCAAATTTTAATGATTTTAAAAAGAAAAATAAATACCAAATAACACATCCAATCAAAAAACTTTAAATTACACATTATACCATTTCAATTTTAAGGAGATGGCCTTGTTATAACTATATACCCTTCTACTTTCACACACTTGGTGCACACTACCTCAGAATTGAACATGTAGATGGGACTGCGAGAAGCATGAAAACATGATATATAAATGTTGCCAGATGGGAGCCATTGCATGAGAACGCCATACTTTTCAAATTTGCCCAATGTTTGTGACTATTCGAGCACGATATATTGACTTAATTCATCCTGATTACACCTATTAATGAGCCGCTATATTTTCTCATGCAGATGCTTAGTAATGGCATTGTCATCTTTTATCCTTGAGGTTCTTGACAAGTGAGATGAAATAAGTCATGCATCATCATATTGATATCCATCTTCTTAGCGAGTCTATTACTGTTAAGGTTTTTTACTCGAAAACCCTTCGAGGTGGTGTTTCTTAATCTGAGGCAGTAATGCGCTTGTTGTGCTCTTTCTTGCATTGGATTCCATAGACCTTTTGTTCTCCATGGACGATAAAATGCAATTCAACTCAATTCATTTCTCAAACCATATTACCTCATGGCCAAAGCATTAACTAACATCATCTACATCTTTCAAGGGGCAACATTATGACTCATCAACATCTCTCTTTTTTTCTAAACTTGGTAACAGTAAATTGGGGTAGAAGTACCTCAGTAAGATCCATGCATGATCATTTATGTAACAAACTTTTCTATCTATTGAATAAAAAAACAGTTTCCTTGCTTCAAAAAGAGAGGGAGGAAATTTTGAGTTATGAGCCTCATTGGTTCTAGATGTACTTCAGGGTGAAGCTATTATATTGAAAGTTATGGATTCTTTCTCCATAACAACATTCTTATATACAAGAGCAATGGAGCAATGTCACCATCTCCATGTCAATGCTTCTTAATGATGATATTCTTCTACATTCTAAGATGCCCTAAGATTAATGTTCTTGCCCACAAGTTTGTGTCAGGCAAAGAATGGCATTTGATTTAGCATGTGCTTATGCATGTGCACTTTTATTCTTGGCCGATTAGACTTGAACTTATTTCTTTTAACTTAAGTCTCTTATTCTCCTTAGATGACTTCTTCTTGCCAAAATGCAGACTTGATAACAACAGATAAACATCATGGATGCAGTTGAGTGGAGAAAATGCACTCATTCTTCTAAGACTTAATGAAAACGGAAGGCATCGGGGTAGAAAGTCATGAGTTCTTGTCTGGGTATAGAAGTAGAATGAGAGACAAGAATTAGTTTGAGAGACACAGCATGTTGGAGTGGGGTCAGTCCACACCATTGAGACAATTCAATGAGAACCTTGAAGTTAAGGAAGGATTAGATAAAAGTCTCATACAATGGATGGAGACAAGAACTAAACAACTAGGAATACAAACAAAAGAGGATAGAGAAAAAGAATAAGCTTGTATTGATGGTAAGAAGAAAATGTACACCAGATAACCATAATAATGCCACGCCAATGTGACAAACAAAGGGGGCATGTGATGAATGGCAACAAAAACCAAACAAATGTACATAATTTATGTACATAAGTAATAATAAAAGAATACAGCTATTTCTAATATATTTTTGCATACTTGGGAGGCCTGAAATCATGAAACATATTCATCTGTGGAATGCGAAAAGGACGCTGGAAATTGCTCGTTGATCGATCTAGCCCATGGCTAAATGCTGAAGAAGGAGCGGAATTCGCAGCAGCTATGGAGATTTGAGGGATTTCGCCGGAATTCAAAGGTGGCGGAGGATGCCTCCACTGCGGCAATGGCCCTGCCAGAAGAAGCGTTTGAAGCAGAGGCCCTGCTTGCATTACAGCCTGCAAAAGCTTCCCCTTTTCCGGCAGAGATTTAAGCATTACCTGCATGTCTGCTTCCGGCGGTTCTGGCAGATGCATCTGCCTGTGCAAACCCATGCTTTGATTCTGCTCCATCATCCCAGAAATCCCCAAGTTTGTGCTTTGATTCGAAATACCCAAATTTGTAGACTCATGCAAATTCGCATTTTGATGCGAAATAGCTTGATCCAATGCGGAAACTGGCGATGATCCATATTGGTTCTGTTCCAGACACATACCCAAATTTGTATTTTGATTTTGAATGCTTAGATTTGGAGAAGAAATCGGTGATCGATAGCCCATATTGAGATTCTGATCCACGGGAACTATTGGCGAACTATGCTGAATGCCCAAATTTGGAGAAGAAATCGGCGATGCATATCCCATATTTGAATTCTGATCCACTGGAACTACGGCAGAGCCATATCCGCAGGTTGTAGAAGCTTCTGCGTTCATATTCGGTGGATTTATCTCGAAACAGGGCGATGATTTTGGCTCTAATAAATAAGCCCCTTCAAAGCAGCACGAAACCGGGGAAAGGCTTGAATCTGAAGAAAATGAAGAGGCCGGTAAAATCATGGGCGAACAGACGGATTGGAGCATTGAATCCATCACAGAAATATTGTGCTCCATAGCCATGGAGATTGACAGAGTACCCACTTCCGATTGCTGATCTTCTTGAGGCGGAAGCTCGCACTGTGGATTCAGCTCCAAACCCAAATGCTCTCTAATCGAGTCCGGCATTTTCATATGCTCCGGGCTTAGATTCATGCGTTCTTGGGCCGGATCATTAACCGGAACAGAAACAGAGGGTTCTTGCATCAGACCCATTTGGGCATTCAGGAGCCCAGTGGAAGAGACAGAATCAAGGGCAAATTTTGGAGAAGAATCAAGGGGAAAACTTTGGGAATCGAGGGCGAAATTTTGGGAATCAAGAGCGAATTTTTGATTGAGAGACTGCTGCAATTGGAGTTTTTCGCGTCTAGCCTGGTCGAGTTCGAGCCTGGCGATATCCAGGAGCTCTTCAAGCTGCCGGATTTTGGAGTCGTGAATCCGGCGCTGCATTTGGATCTCTTCACGAGCGGATTCGAGCTCGAGGGAGGTGGAGATGAGCAGTTTTTTGAGATCATCCAGATTTCTATCCATAATCGGAGCACGAGTGGGGGGCAGCCACGATTTGGGGCAAGTAGCAGCTAAATTCCGATTCCGAAATGGGAAGGGAAGGGCCCAAATGGCGGTTGGAGGATGGTTTGTGCTGCAGCGGCAGAGCGTTGGGGATGGATCGTTGTTTGTTGTTGATGCAGTGCAGGTATTTGACCGCGGAAAAAAAGAGTAATGAATCTTCTGACATATTCATCTCCCCGATGCAGAGCTTGCACATGCACCATGTGGCTGCCCTACACGCGGTCCAAGCTTCTGCTCAGGAAGAGGACCCCACTTTCACATTTATGCCCCTCTCTCTAAATATCTCTTCCTGATAATATTTAACTGGTAATATTAACTGTTCTTTTACCCTTTATTCTCAGTGGACGATAAAATTCAATTCTTATTCATACCCCGCATAGTCCACCACAACTTTTCCTCCTGCCACTTTTCATAGCCCCTCGGACCTTCCACAACTTGTCAACTTTTTCATCTGCACTTTTCAGCTTCACGTTGGTCTGTCTAGTTGCTCTGTCCATCCTCACGTTGGTCTGTCTAGTTGCTCTGTCTAGCTTCACGTTGGTCTGTCTAGTTGCTCTGTCTAGCTTCACGTTCGAGTAAATCACTCTCACATAAAGCACTTTCTAGCTTCACGCTGGCCTCTCTAGCTTCTTTCTAGCTTCACGTTCCAGTAAAACCCTCCCACATAAAGCTCTTCCTCACCATTCCTAACCTAGCTCAACATGCCAAATTTTCCAACAGGTTTTGCTTCACACTGACATCACATATATACAGTTGCAACGCCTGCATCCTCCTTGCTAATGCATGTTCAACTACCTTCCCTCGTCAATGGCAACATATATGTATAGTTGAAGCACATTCCTACAGTTGTTATATCCTTGGTAATGCATGCCCGTCTGCCCACCAGTCACATTCATGGTAAAACATGCCTACCATCTTCCGATATTACCACCTGCACGTCTGACAATTGTCTGCACTTATCTCACCCGCTCACCTCCACCATTTGCCACCTCCTGATACCTGCCTATGTTTACTAGGACTAGCAGCCACAGTGCACTAGGAAATTTTGGCTATGGATTATAACATGCCAAGTTCTGCACCAACATAGCAACTTCTCAACATTGCAGTTCTGAAAATTTTAGCTATGGATCATGGCATGCCAAGTTATGCAACAACATAGCAACTTCTCAACATTGCGGTTCTGACTGTTGTCTAGTGGTTATAACACGCGTCACTTTGTAGCAGTTCCAAGTTCCTGGCCATTGTCTGCCTTTATCTTAGTAGGGACAAGACATGTCAAGTTCAATCCATTCTATTGCTAAACTCTAAGACATGTGAAGTTCTATGCATCTGACAATTGTTCTCCATTACTTGCCATTTATCATCATATTAACCCTATAAACATTAACTACCCCATTGTTTTCTACCTCAAAGAGACAAACGCATCCCAACTAACCCAACAGCCACGCAAGTGGATGTCCGTTTGTTATTATAGTGTCTCCTTGGATAGGGAATCTAGGGATGAACAAAAACAAAAAAGGTTTGAGTGATTGAATGTGTTTTGGACTCTTCTCTCTTTATTGCTATTCATTTATTAAGCTTTTTATTAAAATATGGCAGACTCTCCTCTCTCAATGTGCCAGCACAACTTTGTCATCATATGTGCCCAACAGGGGGTTGTATTTGGCCCTGTATTCTCACATGGACATTATTATTCTGGAGGTTGGCAAAAAAAAGAGGAAAATAAGGCATGGAATGGGTGCCATATTGTCATTCATTCTCCTCTTCTTAACTCCATCTCAATTTCACATGTTATCACATGCACCTTCCTGAAGTCTTCCATGTCGCACACACCAGCACGTCATATTGTTTGGTATGTATGACGTAATGTTTGTCTTTTCTTCCACAATGTATATTCAACTTCTACATTGAATATGATAACAACTGAAATGTTTTTTTCATATTCTACCATCTTAGTATACGAGCTTGACTATTAACTGTGTGCTTTCTTCTCATTAGACTTGGTCTGTAGAAAATAAAATGTCATTGTCCATTATCATCCTAATCACATCTTTTGCTTTACATATTGGAAGTGGTTGGGCACCATAAAGAGTTGAAAATTCATCAACTGTATTCGTGGATAACAAGTTCAATATGTAGTTAAACAAAGATAAGAGTACAATCAGGTCATATACCATGGAAACTTTTAGTAGTGAAACATAAGCTCCTTTTCAATAATAGTCATATCTGAGCTCCAGAATAGATTCAGTATTTTTAAAGAAAGAAATACCTAGTTTTAGTAAAATTTCTTTATAAGATAATATCATATTATGCAGCTCAAGTTCAAGACCAGAAATTCATCATATTACCACTTCATGGTCAAGCTTCAAACATTGTTCATCCAGGTTGTGACATTCACATGCAATTGATCCTATACAATCGATATGTGACATCCATGTATCTGACAAAACATCTAGGAGATGTAGTCTTGATTACCTGCAAGTTAGCATAAAAATGGCAACGGGGTAAGAAGTGATAGGTAAGCTATAAAACACATGGCTCATCACCCCTCATTGATTCTTCAATCATATTCAACTCATAAAATAGCATAATTGAATTAAAATTCTCATTCTCAATATCAATAATACAGTCATTATAGATCTGCATAATAGCCCCAGTCCTGGACATACACCAAATATACCAACTAGAAATAATTGAAAAGTAAAATGAACAAATGGTTTAAAAAGATCTACCCCTTCCCTTCATATGAGTGTATAATCACTTGGCACTTCATTACATCCATGCAAATTTACTGCTTTTTATTCCACCTACATACCCCGTTATATCCTTCTATAGGAAATCCTATATAGCGGAAGTGTACATACATATTAGCACCTAGCAACAATATACATAATAATATGCCACTACAAAGAGTGGCCCACCCATCAACAAGGCGACATCACCTAATATCAATATACATAACAATGCATCAGAAATGAAGGTTCTAACCCGGGCTCAGACTCAAGGGTAACAACATGCGGAATCATAGCATTGGCATTGGCTAGTATAGAACGATGGCTAGGGTAGTCCACTCCATCTGCCCCTCCTGTGCACACTTTGTAGATAAGTTGAAACATGCTATAGCGTGAATGTAGCCTTCCAGAGACGTGATCTCATGGATTTACCCTATGAGGCTACTTCAAGTTGCATCTCCCCAGTCCGATGAGGCAGGACAGGGATGAATCCCCTCTCGGAGCACAATGGTTCCATGGGTAGCTAGAGGACCGTGGCACAAAGGGCACCCATGCATCTGTATCTGACTTACCCCCCTAAATCTATAGGTCGGCTCACCACACCTAGCGAGCCCAGGGCGTCCTTTCGGGTGTTACCTGTGACCCAGGATGTGTCAAACCCATACTCGATCCACACGTAGTGACCGACTATAAGCCTAGCACATTATAGGTGCCCCAGTAGCCACGCTCAGCAAGGTCCCACCTCCACTTCACAATTGTACGCATTATATGATGCTCATTCTTGGCATAGCATCTACAGCCAGAGACCGCATGTATTGGGATTTAAGGGATTCTAGCTAAGAGCATCTCTACTTCTACATAGCCTTTAGGTCTCTATCCCCGTAATCTCACAAGCATAAGAGGTGCAGCAGAAGAACTACCATAAATCATAAATCCATTCTATTATTTCAAATAGAACATCAATAAGAGATTAATCATCTATCTAAATAACCAAGGGTTAATCTCTATCTAGAATCTCAAGCTAACTAAGCCTATCTATTTCTCAGGTTCTCCATGCTCTGCTGGCTGATTAGACTCCTCCTGCTTCTCCAATTGTTCCCAAATCGAATTGAGCCAAATTGGTGATGGAGCCCCGATTTGATTAGGCCAAAATTAGCAAGTTCTCTTGGGCCAATCGATTTGGCCCAAGTTGCATTTGCTTAATTAATGAATTACTAATTAATATAATTAATTAATCTTGGGTATTTAGCTTATTTAATTAAATGGCAAATCAACCATGGAATAATTTAAGGGCTAAACTTAGCTATTATGCGATTCTTTAGCATATTTTCAAAAATGGAAAAAATTGGAAAAAAATAATAAAAATTTTGGCTTAGCTTTTCTCGCGCTTGCACCAAATTTCAATCTCTTTCTAGCCAAACGCTAAAAAATACGAGAGTGAAATTTTGTATTGTTTAGCTAAACCATAGAAACTGTTTAAATGAATTTTAGGCTAGTGTAGCTAATAACATTCTAGTTTATAAGAAACATATGAATAATTGTTTATTTTCTAGCAGCTATACTTAGCTAGATTTTATAATGTTTCCTTAGAAAAAATGACAAAGTAATTGGAAATACTTGAAAAAAGGTATAGTAATTGAAGCGTAATATTTTCTGTTGGCCACACCATAGAAAGTTTTGGGATCAATTTTGGATTAGTTAAGCCCATAGAAAGTTTATTATTTTTTTTTTTGAAGGAAGGAAGGAAGGAAGGAAGTATATTTTTACGTCAAGACCACAAAGGCGCAAATCACCGGGAGGACATGCGACCACAAGTACCAAGAAAAACAAAAATACATTGCATGGGTCGGCTCGTGAGCACCATGGCCCTGGATTAAAAACCCAATCGGGAAAAACCGCTGCCATGATGACCACAGATCAAAAGCTATGTCGCCGCAAAAAAGCAACAAGCATACCTCCAACAAACGTAACTTCAACAAACGCCCCCAACCGTAACCCTCTTCACAAACTAGGTGCCGAAAATCCGGGTGCGGACTCATGCACGCTTAAACCTCCATCCTCTCACTAAAACCGGGGCAAATAGATGCTCTGGCGAGATCCTCGTGCCGACCCCCGAGTAATTCGATCAAACCACTAGACCATAAGAGCTGCCTTAAAACGTAGAATCCCAAAACCCCCATAGCAACGATCTGGCAAAGGCGGACCCGTGGAGGGCACCGGTTGGCCGAAAACCAATGCATCCAATAAGCCCAAGCGCCGGCCCAGCGCCGGGGAAGGCGGCGCGTGGAAAAACGCCAGAGAAATCGCTTCGGAGGAGGTGCATCCTCCGCCCTCAAAAGCGCCCGGCACCCCGTGCATACTCAGCGACATCCACCCGTGCACACACACCCGGGCCTTCCATCCCGCTGCTCCAACGCCATCCATCACGTGATCGTTTCGGCCGGGGCCTCGGCCAGTAGCCAGTAAGGGCTAGGCGCCTCGGAGGAAAAAAATCCGTTGTCGGAAACGTCAGACTTTATTAATAACACTCCATCATAATACATAATACAATGCACAGACAGGAATAAAAAACCCAGTGGATAATTAGATCCAACTGAGCAGGGCCACCCGTCTAAACATGACAATATAATGCAATTCACACTATTTTCCTCTCCTACAAAGAGAAGAATAATATATAATCATATTTTTAGAAAAGTTACTTTAACTAGGTCGAACTTCCACATCCATAGATCATTAACAGCAAATTGATTTGCTCCTTGGTGTCTCAAAGCCACTAAATCAGGGACATCCACTGTAACAATCGTAGCAGATATTGGAGCTATATACAGAGTGTACTAACGCAGATTGAGGAGCCGAGCTATTTTTGCGACGTGCAAGCTTCTTCAGGCGTGGAGTAGACCATCCTTCTTCCAATAATTCTTGCTTGTGAGCAATGTCCTGAAGACAAAAGTGTTGATCCTCATTAAGAGGGTCTACTGATAGACTGAAAGGTAGATGCACTAGAAGAAGGCAATGGTGCAGAAGTAGCTTGAGAAGAAGGCACAGGGCTGGTAATACTGGCGTATTAACTAGTGCAGAGGCAGACGAGGAAGAAGATGATACAACATGACATTCAAGTGAAGTGGATACTATATGACATGAGATAGGAGCAGTTGGGGAGGTAGAGACAAAAGTATGCCTAGATTTGTAAGTAGCGAAAGCCTCAACATTGGGAAACATCTTGGCAAGCTCAGGTCCATTAAGCAGATGTAGTTTGTACTAATGGGCCACTTTTGACCACTACTGATTGAGGAATAGAAACACAAGTAGGAAAACATACACAAATTCGATGACCATTAACAATAGAATGGACAAGATGCAAACCCAATCCATTGGCAATAGCAATCATAATCAGACACTTGCAATTGTAGAGGAAAATCCTCTAAGGCAAGCCAGCAAGGCATGCGCAATGCACCAAACTTACTTGGCAAGAATCCAGGAGAATAGACCTGATATAGAAGATAATGTCCCCAAAGAGGCTCAACACCACGCTCCACAAGCCTGTCAACTGCAACTGAAGAGTCAAACATGACCAGGAAGAAATTATTATCTTTATCCAAAACTTTCAGAGACGTATCATGAGGGAGATCCAACCTATGAAGGTGATGTTTTAGCCAGAATCCAACTCTCATGAGATCCAGACACTGTCCAGTGAAATGGCAAACAACTGCATGAAACACAAGGTTCAGAACATACTGCAAATGAGCATTATGATCAATTTCAACAACTGGTAGGCCAGCCTATGTAAAAGCATTTGAACACTACTGTGATTCAGAGAATATATCTTCAGGTCTTGTGCTTGTAACTCATTTAGATATCAGCTCAATTCTTTCTTGTTATTCTGTAACATAATATTCAATGCAGCAGAGACACGAGCAAATTGCACACTGGATGTCAAATTACGTTTGATCCAATCGCTAAATCGTGTAGAAGGCGCTCTAGCCACAGCATCAGAAGAACCCCAATGAGCAGAAGGAGCAGACACACGCCCAGCAAAAGTAGACAAAAAAGAAGCAAAAGTAACAATATAAGTATTTACAGGGTCTCTATTTGAGAAGTAGACAAAGGTGCAGATTCAGAAAGAGGGGGAAAGTGTTGCAAGCTTGTACTCATATTAACAAGAGAAGGGTCAAAAGCAAGAGGGTTGAGGCGCGAATTATTGGGTAAATTATGAAGCGGCAAAGGAAAATTCATATCATGAGCAAAAGAAGAAGCAGAAGCACTACCTACCACTTTCTTGGCTCACGAACGTGTTCTAGACTCTGGCAAACTAGGGTTTGCCATGGTAGCCGAAATCTGTAAACTCCAAATCTGGCCCAGAAAGACACAATAAAATTATTTAAACTATATAATGATGGAAAGCTCACATCTCTAGCTTTCCAACGCATTAAAAAACACCTGAATCTGACACTCGAGCCAGAAGTTATGAAGAAAACCGCGTCGTGACCCTACATGGTAGCCATCACAGCGCCATCTGATACTTAGTTAATGTGCACGGAGCTAAAGGCTAGAAAATATGAGAGGAAAAATGTGTAGAGTTTAGCTAAACCATAGAAACTCTTGAGATTAATCTTGGGCAAGTTTAGCTAAAGCTATTCTAGCTAATAAGAAATATGCACTACAAGAGAATGATGGCTAAACGTCAGAATAATCGTCAGAGAGTTTTTATAAAATAGACAACTGCCCATGCCCTTATTCCTGATGATTGTACTGACGACTTTTATTGGACGATTTAATCGTCAGATAATTAGTCAGACATAATCAGATGAATAGTCAGCAGAGCAGAGTAGTCAGATAAGTAGTCTGTCAATTAGTCAGTTTCTTGGTCAGATAATTTAGTCAGACCAATAGTCAGAGGCTTAGTCAGCTTAATATTCAGATAAATCGTCATCTAATCAGTCAGTTAATTTGGCATTTTATTAGTCATTGCAATAGTTAGAATATTGGTCATCGAATTTGCTGGTGTACACGTATTGTGATGTTTATATACCAAATAGGGATTTAAACCTTGATATTCTAGCTTGTAATAAGACTCTAAACTTAATAGAGTGTACAAAGGTCTAAGTTAGATATTGGGGTACAAAAGCACCCGTCCCGGACCGCCGCTGCTTTTAGTCTTCCCCGTCATTTGGAGGTGCTTGGAGAGCGGGAACGCCGATGATCCGTTCTTAGCAAATTGCTTCCGGATCGATGACATGGGCTACCCGCAAAATCAAATTGATACGTAATCAATTTGGCGGGGTTGTTGTGAGATGGCATGGAGAGTTAATAGGATTTGGCTATGGCGGGGAAGCATCATCCTGTTGTCTCCCCAACGAAATTTTCTTTGTGCAAAGACGGTTTCTCTCAGACAACACAATTCTCTCCGCACAACACGATTCTAAATGGATCAATCGAAGATCGATTTAGATGAAGAAAAGTGACTTCAAATTTTTCGGGAAATTCAAGTCGAGAGAAGAAGGCAATCTAGGCAAATGGAAAAGAGATAGGGAGAGGGAGAAAGAAAATATCCACCTCAAGTTGACAAATGCGAGTCTTGAGAAAGGCTTCAAGAATTGTCCAAGAGTTTGGGCCGATTATTTCAATAATATCACAAAGCCTTTGAAAGAAGGGGATAAGGCACCGGTGGTGCAATGATTTGTGAAGAGAGTGAAGAAGAAATTGCCAATCGGAGGTGGATTTTGTTGATCATGATCAAAGCAAGATCATGAAGAATGTCATTAGAAATGTTCAAGAGACACTCAATCAGCAAAAGAAACTAAGGAAGACAGATATAATGCAAGCATTGCAAATGGTATCTTCAACAGCAAACAAAACCAACCAGTCTGCAGTTGCACGCCTCCTTCATGTATCAAGAAAATCTGTTATTGCAAAAGAACTGAAGAAGAGAGTAATGGCGTAACAAGAATGTGGTCCGTGGTCAATGTTTTCAAGGAAAAAGAGATCAGATGCAATAACTGATGAGGTTAAGAATTCTGTTTACAAGTTCTGGATAGAAAACACAAGAGTCTCACCATACAGGAAGTATGTGAGAAAGTTTGTTACAAAAGATGGTGAAAGAATTGATCATCCAATACAACTGCTTGAAATTTCTTAGGTAATTATTATGCTTTATATGTTTTACCGCTTGTTCTGCTTTACTAGATTGCTGCTTTTAATTTTTTTTGGAACTGTGTATTTCTGCTTTGTTTATAGTTGCAATTTTACATGGCCTTCAAAAAGGAATTCAATGAAATGAAGATTTCCGGCCATACATTTGAATTCTTTGAAGCCATCTTTTGTGAGGCGTTTAAAAGAAAGAGAGACCTGTTGCTGCCAATATCACATGCACTTTGAGTATGTGATGCAAGCACTCAACAAAATCAGAACAGATCCAAATGGGTGCAGAAAGAATGCAACTGTAATTGTGCTGTTTGTGGTGATGGTAACTTCTGTAGTGCCAAGAACCATGTTTATAAATCCACTAGTGATTTTTGGAGGCAAATGGTCTGCTCTAAAGAAGAAGATGAAGAATGGCACAAACATCAATGTCTGCAGTTGGCATGCAAGGATTGTGGGCTGAAAAGGTACTCTTAAGTTTGTCTCTTCAATGTTATGATGTTTAAAGATATTACTGCTCAGTAATTTTAATTGTGGTGTTATAAACATGTTTGCTTTTTGTCCTAAGGAGAAGATGGAAACTGATTACAACGTGGAGTGGAAATAGTTTGAAAAGATATTCTGTTTGGCTTAATTAAATTGTGCTCGTGTAACATGCTTTTTAAACAAACTGCAAACTGACAAAAATATTCATGGTCTAAAATCAGCAAGAAGTTGGATACATGAAGGAGACTACCAAGAAAAAAATGGGAGGGAGGAAACTAGCAAAAGTAGTCTGCCCCAGTTCATGAAGCATGCCTCCAAGACAATGGTACAATTTATCCCACACAATTATGTGGCACACTGACAGGAAAAGCAATTCAGGACGTGTTTGGATACCTTTCCTGAAGATGCAATTGTCTCTGTAATTGACTTTGCTGAAAATTACAGTTTTAAAATTCAGAGGGAGGCACAATCTTGCCACTGGCACACGGACCAAGCCTCAATTCTAGTTCATATCACATATAGACATGCAACGCAAGCTGAGATAGAGGAGATGGAAGTTAAAGAGGCAGAGAAAAGAGAAGCAGAGTAGGATAAGCTGAAAAGAAAGAAGAAAACAAGTCAGGAGACCATCAGCACTAATCAGAGGAGAATTATAAAGGAAGTGCACTTTTATATTTCAGATGACAGGGAGCATAGCACTGAGTTTGTACAACATTGCTTGAAAGTACATGCTGACTGGCTTAGAGCACAGAACATTGAGTACAAGAAATATATTTTTTGGAGTGATGGTTGCACATCCCAGTTTAAAGGAGCAAGACCTTTCTGGTATTTAGGAAGAAACTATGTGTGTAGTGAAGGAATTGAGTATGAGTGGAATTTCTTTGCCAGTTCTCATGGCAAAGGAGAACATGATGGACAAGGTGCAATATTGAAAAGGATTTTGGCAAGAGAGAAATTGAACTATGAGGCCTGGAAATTGGAGCGTGCCAAAGACATTGTGGATTTCATGAACTGGTACATGATGAACAATCCACCAGACCCTCATATAAGAAGGTAAATTCTTGTTTTTTCTTAGATTTTTCTTAGATTTGAAGTTGCATGAATCTGTTTTATATTGCAGGTTCTTTTGGCATATTGATCCCCAAAGTGTAGACAAATCTGAAAGGAAGGAGTGGAGAACACTATGTGGGAGCTCTAAACTTCATTGCATCAGACCATGTGACAAAAAGAACCCTGCAAAAGTTGCTTATAGGTGCCTCTCTTGCTATAATTGTTCCTATTGCTTTCATGGTAAAAGGGATGATTGCACGAACAAAGCACGTGTGGGAGCATGGTTCACAAGAACTGAAACCAAAGATGAAATCTGTTGCTGGAGAAACATCCACAGCAATTCGTCAGCCTACAAAACAAGTTGAGGATGAAGACCAGGCGGAAGAAGAAGAAGATGAAGAAGAAGATGACCGTAGTTCTCTTCTAGAAGTTGGAGATAACTTTGCTGTAAATGCACATCTAGAAGATGATGAGGGTGTTGACTTTTATGTTCTTAGGTGTACAGAGACTAAACATACATTGTTAGATACATATGAGGATGCTTGGGGTACTGCATTTAGTGTAGGAGAAGTTATAGTTTCTGGCCATTACTACAAGCAAACAGATGCACTCCAATTTGAGTTGTTATTGGACAAGTCAGTTGCTAGTTTGTATAGCCACCTTATCAGACAGGTGAAGTTTGATATGGAGAATCTTGGTAACAACAGTTTGAAGATGACTGAAGAGACATGCCAAAACGTTATGGCATCCCTTCCAGTAGAGTGCTAATACTGCTGCCCGTTTTTTCTGCTTTTGCTTCGAAGAAGCAGAAGTTGAGTTTTTAGATGTATACTGGCTCTTTCCTGCCATATTCTTTCTTATACTCTTTATAATTCGTTATCAATGAAATCTAACAAATTCTTTGCTGCACAAATGTTCCTTGTCCTCACAGCTTTAAAAGAAAAGCTGCTAGGTCTGCTTTTGATACTTATGCTTTGTCTGCTTACATGCTTTCTGTTTTCAGTTAACTATTACAGACTTGATGAACTTCTGGTAAGTGTATATTTGCACTATCTGTTTTAGTCTCTTCAGTTGGCACATGGAAAACAGATTGCAAGTTTACAAATGAAGACAACTCAAGAATCTGCACAAGTGTAGGTAAATGCCTGAAACCTTGAATTTACATTGATATCCGCTCTGTTACAAAAGTGTACAGCTATGTACTCATATCCAGTCTTCACAAAGAAACAGCTGTTATATCTTAAGTTACATCTTAAGTTACATGAAGTTCTTAGCTTATATCTCAAAGTTAGGTATCAAAGATCTGTTCTACCATCACTTCCAGGGTTAGTATCTTCAATGTGGGTCTGATCTTGTGTTGTTTATTCTCTTGCAAGTTCCTCCTGTTTATTTACAACAATATCAGTTGCATCACCAACAATATCTTTCACCAATTGCATGCTTCCCTCAATTGCTACTCTCCATCTTGCAAGTTCTTTCAAGTGGTCAACAACAAGTTTGAGTATGTTGATGTCTACTTCCTTGACCACATTAACATGAAGCTGCTGGTGCAACCACTTTTGAGGATTCTTTGAATGAAGCCAAGTGTGCAAACATGCTTTTGTGTAGTTGAATACCTTATCATTTTCCTCATTGTCAAAGCTCTCAACTATTAAGCATGTATCTGGTGGGGACAAGAAAATCTTGTACAAAGAGTCATCCACAAGCACAACATCCTCTACATCATTAAAAGCTGTGTAAACTTTGACAATTGACTTCATCCATACTGGTTTGGTTGCATTGCCTGGAAACATAAAAGGCATTTCCTCACCTTCATTCTGACCCCATATGAATTTGAATTTAGCAATGTAGTGTCTTTGTGAGAATCATCATTAAGGATTTGTATGACGTTGTGCTTCATCATGCTAGACCAAATCCCAACTTCAAATCTTTCAAAACAGAAATCCAAGAACTCTTGTAGAAGAGGTCTGCAAATAACCACTTTCCCTACTGTGTAATACTTCTTGAGCCCCGTGGAATCTTTACTCTTGCTCTTTTTTTGGAGGTGTTGACCAAAACTCCATTAATGTCTAAGATGACAAGTTTTTCTTTTCTAAATCCTCTGCAACATTCATAAAAAAAAGGAACTCAAACATCAACATGACTTAAACATGAATTAAAAGAAGTCATTAATTAAAAGAATTACAATATTCAAACAATGTTCTCAAACAACATAAAACAATTAAAACAGTATTTCACATACACTACAATATGTTATGTTCTGAAACTAACTCAATGACTTGATATACTGAGAAACAGAACCTGAACTACCATTTAACATTTTCACAATCATATCAACTTGATCATCTATTTGCTTTGGTGCTCGAGGTGGCAGCTTCTTTGAGGGTCTCCCCATCTTCTTTTTGACTTTTGTTGTTGCTACCTCCATTTCAACTACTGCTTCACCCTTACCCTTACCTTCAGCAACTTTCTCTTCACTCACTCACTTATTAGTTTGAAACCTTGTGCGAAGTTGGAACGAATTCTACGTGCTAGTGCTCAAAGTTCGTCGTTAAACTTTTTGTAGAGACACACAGTTTTCATTCACTTGGAGTACGTAGATCAACATATAATGCATTTGCCACAGTAACCTCCAATCCCAAACAATATTTCTGCCACATTGCAATGTCCATGTACAAAAGATGTTGGCTCTGAAATTCGTCAACATAGAATTGAGAATTCCAACATCCATATATTTTCATACTTAAGAGAAAACTCAAGGGAATACAGTGATACATGCAGTAATAAATATGGCCCTAGCAAGTTGATTGGTTTTTCTTCAAGTCTTTCAACAAACCAAACAACCTATTGCATTATTAGTCATTTCGAAAGGCATTCAGCAGTACATAAATATGCAATTCACAACATTTCAAGCATTTCCCCAGTTTAACATGGGGAAAGCGACTTCATGCCGGAATATTAAATGATGGGCTTCATAACTCTTGTTGACATGTGTGCCAAATATGGATGTGTAGAGGATGCATGGAAAGTGTTCGATAGGGTTGTAGTAAGGGATATTGTGGCTTGGAATACCATGATCGTTGGCTATAACCATCGTGGTAATGGCAAGGAGGCAATAAAACTATTTAACCAAATACGGGAAGATTGCAGAAGGTTGAACAAGGTCACTTTTATCAGCATGTTGCATGCATGTGCCTCGGTAACAGCCCTAGAACATGGAAAGTATGTTCATGCCAGCATTATAAAGGATGGTTGCACAGCTGTTGTGTTTGTCAAGAATACAATTATTGATATGTATGAAAAGTGTAATAGTAGAATAGATGCTCACGAAGTTTTTGACAGGATGCCTTTACGAGATATTGTATCATGGAACTCATTGATTGTTGGCTTTTCTCAGCATAACGATGGTAAAGAGGCCTTTTGCAAGAGGATTTCGTAAGACCAGATGAGATTACTTTTGTCAGTATTCTAAGTGCCTACGCGGGTGATATAAAATTAGGAAAATGGTTACATTCTGAGATTATAAAGTTTGGATTTGAAGCAATCGCCCATCAGATGATCCGGATTTGCCTTTGAGAGCTGCCATAGCCTGCAGAAGAATGCGAACCAGTTCTGTGCTCCCAAATCGTGTCAAAGGGGAAGAACAGAGTATTGCTGGGGAAAAATAGAGCATATCGCAGTAAAAACAGGGGATTTTAGTGTAGAAACAGGGGATTTGTGTGCCCAAACAGGTTGAATCTGTCAATTCAGTAGCTTTTAAGCAAGAAATTCAAAAAACCATTTGCAAGAAAGAGCCGGCAAGACATTACGGAGGCGTTAGGAGAAGACCATGGGGAAATTTTGCCGCAGAAATCAGGGATTCTTGTCTTAGAAGCAATCTATACAACCACATAATCCACATCCACACCGGTGTTAAATTGCCGCCATTCGGATCGCCATAAACTTGTGACGGATGATGGTGAACAACGAGGCAAACCGCGATTCGATTCTATCGGCGCCAAGACGATCCACAGCTATTTTCCATTTTTCTCTCTCACTGAAAATAATCCAGGAAAAACATGCGTTAACGTTAGAATGTATAATTTGGTGCCACGTAGGCGTCCCTATCGGACATAATAGATTATATATGTGTAGAAAATGCTCTATACACACCACAAACAAGGCATATATGTTGTAATTTAAAATGTTTACTATTCCTTAACTTTTAAACGTCCAACATGCCACCATAACTAATCCTTAACTTTTAAACGTCCAACTTCCATATGTAGCATTATAACAGGGTTTTTTTTTTGTGATTTTATACGCTTTTTGGCATGGTTTTCATATGATTTCACGGGCGTATTCACGTGGACGTACTAAACGGTATTTCTAGAGTGCACACATTTGTTAGCCATTGATTTTAAAGAAGAGGGAAAATCGTGTGGTTGTGGGGCTTTTATTGTTTGCATGTTTTTTTAGTTTAGGTTTTAAATATTAGGATAGGATAATATTAGGTTTGTGGTTTTCGAAAGAAACGTTTTTCAAGGATTAGAGTTCCGGATTTGGTCTGATATAGGGTTAATCGGTTGGATACAGGGTTATCGGATTTGGTCTGACATTGCATCTCCAATCTCTGGCTTTAGTATGGGGCAACCAGGCAACCAGGCATCTTGGCCTAGGAAGATTTATCCAATGAATCATCCAATGCATATAAGTCTTCTGGCCTTTCCTACTGTTCTTTGACAACTTGATGCCTCTAGTTTTCCTTCCCTTTGCATTGAGTTGCGAGTGGCGTTGTGGCACTTTAGTTTCTATTTGCTGGCCCCAATTTGTGAGGATACTAGGGATTTTATTAAAACTCTATGCCGCCCTTATCTAGTTGGTCTGCTTTTGTGTTGTTGGCTATAGATAGGCTTCTCATTCATCTCAACAGATTTTCTACAATGGTGGATAGTGGGTAGCCGCACACATGCGGACTACCCACGAACAATAAAGGGAAAATCCAATTATATCATTTGGACCCCAAAAATACAATGCTAACAGATGTTTGGTTGGTGTACCTGCTGAAAGCTTATCACCGGGATTAAAAAACCCCGCCCTTTCGGGTTTTCGAGGAAAAACCCTAGTGATAAACCTTCGGCAAGGGGCTTAGACAAAATAATAAACGCAAAGGCGGAAAAATCGCTCCCAAAAACCCACGAATGGAGAAGTCGAAACAGATACCGCTCGCCAACCTCTACCTGCACATCACCAACACCAAAAAAACAAAATAAAACAAACCTCCCATCATAGTGGAGGGGTTCTGGATTACGCCGCCCAATACATCGACAAACATAATAAACAAAAAGAAGGGGGGGGTTCAAAGAGAAATAGGTACTTGCTGAGAGAGAAGAGGAAGCACCGATGAGACGCTGTTGATGCGTAAACAGCGCCTAAAATAGCGAACTCCCAACCGTAATTTAGCATCGCGTTGCCTCGCATGCATGCAAAACATGCATGCTCGCCCCCATTCTAGAATGGCGATCCGATGTCTCCGGATCGATGGGATAGTCGCGTTGAGCACAATTCAGAATCTGAGAGAAAAATTGCAAAACAATTTCCATCTGGCCGAACTTTAGCAAGGTCCACCGAAGTTCACTAAAAGATCTTACACACCTTTTTCTACTCTTAATTGGAGGCGGTATTGCGGACACCCGGTCGTGGTCATCTCCTAAGCTTATTTTCTGGGTATGTCCCTCTTATGCGTGGTAACTAAAAGTTTTTGATAATTTCTAAGAAAAGAGAAATCAATTTCCGAGGACGTGCAAACCAATAATACACATTGATTTATCCGGTTTGGGAGTTTCAAATACTTGAAATGCATCCACATGAACAAAAAAGGTGGAATTTCAAAGCAAGAAATTTGTTAAATGATCCGGGGCTCCAGATTCGCCATCTTTGTAGCTTGCCGATCTTCTGGTTTACAAGCTCTTATAGGTATACAAGCTCTGCCCTATTTGTTTGTTTGGATTTTACGTTGTGTAGCCAAAGATCCAAAATTTATTTTGGAATGGTCTTTTGAAAAGTAACAGATGGCCAGATAACCAGATAACAGATGACAATATGGTCGTAGAGAGCTTTAAAACTAGGTTGCATAGGCTACCTTGCATAGCGAATTACATATAATATTATTTGTTAGAGAGCACAACTCAGCTGAGGATCTAGGGGCTCGGTATTTTGCCATCTTACAAGTTTACAAGCTCCGACTGCCTATTTGTTTTGTTTCTTTTTCTATCATGTGCAGCGAAAGATCTAGCTGTTTTGGAATTGTAGAGCTTCAAAACTAGGTTCATCCAAGAAGTCTCATGCCTTGGCTGCACTGCATATTACTTGCTATATATTTACTACTCAGCTCAGGTTTGTGTTGTGAACGGATAGGTATGGGTTCAAATCCCGTATAAAACAAACTCCTTGCTGTAAGGCTGAATTATGTTATGGTTTTTAGAAGATGCAGTTTAGTCATTCTACAAATTCTACAACGTGTTATTATGCTAGGTATTATTGCCATCTTTTCATGGATTGTCATCGTCTCAATTCTATTTTGCATTTTCGATAATTTCTCTTCTTCATTTGCATTTGTATCTGAATCCAGCTCCAATCTTGAGGCATTGGGCCTCTGGTTTTATGGCAATGTCGCTACTTCGTTCACGCAAATCTATGTCATTCTCAAAATTTGAGGTGAGTCCACTTCTGAATATTATAATTTAAATCTTGTTTTCATTTGATTTTTTCAAAACTTCTTCAATTTTCAACATGGACAAAATACTGGCCTATGCTATATCCAGCAAAGCATCCTTTCATTGTGATTGTGAATTAAGTTCATTTTTATTGGCGCAATACACAGAATTACGATTGAGTTCATCTTCATATTGGCAATTCACATAGCCAGACTTCTTATTGGGCTTATAAAAGGCTTCCAAATGGAGGGTTTTTTGTTTTCACAATTGACAGAGCCACAAAGTTCAATGGAGGGTTATTTCTTACTGGGCATATTAAGGATCCCAATGGAGGGTTATTCGTAGACGCTATCGAATATTCTTCCAATTCAATGTCCACTAAATAGAGCAAGTGCTACATGTGTGGAATTAAATTTGTTTTACATATGCCATATGCTTATGAATGCTTGCCATGGCAAAACAGGCTTGCATTGACACCAGCACATGTTACCATATGCACTAGCATATGCATGAATATCTAGTATTGCAATATTGAGATTACAGATAATGAATATAATGACTACATAAAATGTACTTAATAGTTGTTTGCAATGGAAATAATTTGTTTGTCTTAATGTTATTGTGCTTTTTAGTAATTAATATTTAGGCCCATAAAGTTTACCTATGTTTGCTTTAGTTAGGGCCCGAAGGGCCCAATTTTTTTTTTAATATAACAATCAACACACAACTACCATTAACATTATTAACAAAAACCATTGCATTTAACACATTTAAATTAAAATCCCCCTTAAACCCCCTTTGATTTGGGTGCATATTCACACGGGGGTTACGTAGGGCAGCGAGAGCTCCAAAAATATATTTACAACATATGTACAAAATTAACACCATTAAGTACATTCTCTCAAACCTTATAGTATTTTGCAAACCTTAATATACAGTATACAAAAACTTGTACATGCATACCCCACAAACGAGGATCGCTATGTACGGTCCAGATCTTGGAATAAAGGGCAAATATGCCCATCCAACAGCTCTAAAATAATTAACGTGCCACCTAAACATGACCAAGGTAAACTAAAGTAACTAACGTGCCATCTAACGCAACCAAAACTAACTTCATGTTGACATTATTAAAAACCTTCAAAAGGGCCACGTGATATTAAATACAAAAATATATTGAAAACATTGCACGGACCTAGTTTTCTGTTCACGTGTTTATTTGAATTGTCAGCATTAATTCTTGGCACAATTCTTACTTTGCAAGGATATGGATTTAATTTTGTGTTTTCAATAGTGTGGAGTTTACTTTTATGGCACCTCGATTAGTTGTGAAAGGATTTGAAAAGCTACAGGAATTGATATTACCATTTGTTAATGGGCGATGTGAGGTGCAACGTAGCTTGCTTTGTGCAACATTTGGTTTTGATGAAGCCTCTCTTTGTGTTGTTCAAGAAAATACAAATGGCACTAATGCACTCAGTAATCTAGTTGATGAAACATAGGAAAACAAATTTGTGGTTGAAATGCAACATGGAACTACTGTTGTAGTGTATGGGGATCTAGTTGCAGGCAGCACCCCTACTACTGCAATCAATGTAGAATCTCCTATGGCCTCCACAAATCATACCTTTGGCTTAGCTTTCTGCAAAGTTGAATGCTTGACACCACCATTTTATGACAGGAAAGTTGTATTTGAGCTTCCTCCACAAAAATCTGGTAGTAACATGGAAGGCATGCAACAGAACATGGATCCTCATATTTGGACTGCATCGAGCCACACTCATATTCCATGTGTTCGTGGGACTATTAGCCTATTGTATTGTGCTAGAGAGCTGGAGTGTCAAGGCAAACAATGTGCAATGGAAAGGAGCTATAAACAAGAGGCCTGTAGTTGGTGAGTTGCAAAGAACAACCTTCATGTGTCGGGTTGTGCAATGCAATGATATATTACCGTATTCCAGACAATATTCATGATATGAAGCTAGTTATACACACTAGCAGTCATAGTCATCCAATAAGGTGTGTGCAATCAAGATCTGATATATTGCACTTAAGATCACTATTAGAGAGTTCTATGCAATCTCCTTACAAGTTGAAGGGAACTAGACATGCTGAAAACGAAATTGCCATTCAAGGAATTTGCAAAAGTGCCATTGAAACAGCTGATATAGATCATGTGGACAAATTGAGTGTCGAGCAAATAGAAGAGCTGCTAATTTGGCTGGAACCACGTTGCAATCAAAGAAGGTAAGGAAAAAAATCTCATTTCATAACTACACTAAATTGACATTGATTATACTATGATAAAAAATTACTTATTTTGTAGGTTAGACAATGTTCAAATAAAGAAGGGAAAATTACCAAAATACCATTAAAGTTTGCCAAAATTACCAAAACGCCACTAAACCCAGTGGTATTTTGGAAAAATTGGCAATAACGTTTTCTTAACGATTTGAATGCAAATGTGCCCTTCAGATGAATTGTAGATTAAGCTGAGATCTTTCCAACAAGCATAAGATCATCTTGATTGGAGATGAAAATTTCAAGTTATAAGCTCTTGAGTTCTTCAAAATTTGAGAAATGAAAAATCTCATAACTTGAGATTGTGGTCTTAGAATTGAATGATCTTGTGCTTGTTGGTAAGATCTCAGCTTAATCTACAATTCATCTGAAGGGCACATTTGCATTCAGATCATTGGAAAAATGTTATTGCCAATTTTCCCAAAATACCACTGGGTTTACTGGCATTTTGGTAATTTTGGCAAACTTTAATAGTATTTTGGTGATTTTCCCAATAAAGAATAAAGAATATTGTGATGATATTATCAGTATATTCAACCTAAAACGAAGGTGTCGTTATGAATATTTTCATGGATCCAAGTTTCCGTATCAGACACATGGCGAGAATGAGAGATGTTATGTTTTCAAAATGTCTACTAATAGCCCAAGCTATGGAGTTAATTTAGTAAACAGAATGCGGCCACCTGGTGATTTATCAAAGGCATGAGTGTATTTTGATCATGTGAAATGCATTCAAGGTTGGTCATTCCTTGCTTGCCATGTATATGACCCACGTAAGTATTACTTATATAGCACTTGGTATTACTTAGCCATCCAAATGAAGTCAGGTTATAATATCACGCATGCATTACATTGTTATAGAGTAAGAAGTTTGATGACCATAGCTATATGTAACATGAAAATAGAAGATGCTTTGTCTAAAAAGAAATTCTGGGTCAAGTTAAATACGGTCATGACTTCTAAGAATTACCCACCAGCAGAGTTTTACGGGTTCATGACAGATGAGGCCCAGGCCAATTGGACAGCAATTAGAGAAGTGTCTTATAATGGCCAAATATATCCTGAAAAGGAAAGATCTTGTGTTTTCCATTTTGAACAATGTCTACAATGCCATACTAACAGTCTTGTATATCCAGAATATAGAGGCTTCACCAAGTGATGTAAACTCTCTGTCCTCATGGCTAGCATGGTGGCTAGATAGGAAAATTATATGAAGGCTAGAGTAGACTTATCCACAACTATGTATATGCCTGATGCAAATTTGTCAGAATCTAGACATGGGAGTTGGTTAGCTGCAACTGGGTGTACTAGAACCTTAACATTGTATGATGCGAGCCTTTTTTACCTCACTAAAGCATTACTGCAGAGCACTAGGTATAAATCATATTTAGAGCACAACTACGTTGGTCCTGAACCTGGAATTTTGACTTTATTTACTAGACTACAAGGGAAACTTAGTAGCGTATTAAGTCAAAAGTTGTTGCTGAATGTTTTAACCAGGAAGTTGGCAGACATAGCATGTATCCACATAATTTAGGAACAGGTGGAAATGACCAACCCGTATCTAAAAAATAAAAAACAGTCTCCAAGGATGGAATCCGACACGAGATTGTGGAACACATTGCCCAGATACGCAAGCACATAGTGTTCCCAGTTGCTTCCAATGATTCGATAGTCAGAAATATGTTTGCTGCTACATCTTCAGTTGTGGTGGAGAGAAATGCTCACAACACTTTTGGGGCTATCATAAGGACAATTGCTGGTAGTCAAGTAAAATGTCAGGGAATGACATCTGAAAATGGAAGGATTAATAAGGGCTTATCATCAACTGCAGCACCTAGCTTCAAAGGTATCATGACTTTCAGAGGGGGGTCACACACAAGAACAATTAATTTGGTTTTGTCCAGATAATGTGAAGTGCACATGGTTCCCGGATAAGGCTTTATTGCACCCACCTCTAAGACCACAACTATGGCCAGTTGCAAGAGGAAGCAATTTGCGACAAGATGAAATAGAGTTCTTGGTGACGAAAGGATACCAGGTAGATGGGATTCACATGCAACCAGCAATTCAAACTGGTGTGGCAGCTCAGGAAACGACACAGAATGAAGTTTCTGAAAGTGTCCGCATGACAAGGGATGGAAGACGTGTGAATAAAAGGAACGAGGTATGGTGCGTCTTGAGCAAAGTAAAGATATGGTGGTCGATGATAGAACCACACAAGCTATCATTCAAAGGAGGCATGCCAACTACACACTCCAAAGAGAAGATAAAGTATGCACGGTTAGCATAAAATGTGAACCTGCCTGTGCCTGTCCAGATTTCATGCATTGGATCGGCAAAAAACAAGTTATTCCTTGCAAGCACTTGTTCTATGTGTACATGAAGGTGCTTGGGAGGGATCCTTTGGCTGATCTGCGACTGATACAACCAATGTTTCCAAATTCAGTGCTGGAGATTATTTTAGCTTAGTGTATTGTTGTAGTGGACATATGTTATTTGTGTTTCATCTACTATTACTATGTTATAGTACTTTTTAAGCATTTTTCGAGTTCTCCTTCCATCATGGTTGCGTGACGGCTACTCATTTATAAATTGTGTCCTTTACTTGAAACTTATTTGCCCACGTGCCTTCTGCAATAAACCAAATTCACGCTCGACCTTCCCAACAAGAATAAACCCCTTTTCTTTTGTTGCAAATAATATTATTCAGTCTTAAAAAAAGCCCATCACGCCCAGCAAAAAAAACCGTAAAAAGGTTACACCTTCCAGAGAGCATCTTGAACAATAAACCTCTCTGGAATGAGCATCTTGAACAATAAAAACAATAAATTATGTATCTTTTCGTCATAGGAGGCCTGCGGCTTAAATGGCTTGATCAATACATTACATTAACAAACAAACGACTTTAAATATGAATAATCATTATTGGTGAAATGTGATTTGGAGTGCTCAGCATATTTACTACCAGATGCATAAATGTTAACATATAACACACAAGCTGACGCATATTGGGGTTGAAAGAAGTAATTTTGTCATTCCTAAATCCACATTGCCATGCAGTGGAATGTTTTTGAATATATAAATGTATTGCTTCTAATTGATAGAAGACTTTCATTACAAAGAATAGATAGAATACACGGGAAGCCTGGAATGGGGGACAGGCTATCAGTCCAATAAACTACACCAAATTTCAGAATTTAACTCTCAAGCTGCGCCAGTAATTAACAGCTCTTGTCTGTCCAATCTCTTCACCTTTAATATCCCTATAAGTACTTGTGCTCCAAACAAAGCACTTCCTAAGAAGGACAGCACTGCTGGTACCTAAACAACAAGAAATGGGGGTATAATCAAACATAAATATGTTGTATAGAACCACTAACTCACCTTAATGGCATTAATGTATAGCATGGTAGCAAGATTTAAAAATGTTCCTGCAAAAATAGCCTGCCAAACAACATCATCAGTATTAATCCAACAACGTAGCATGCCTTTTTCTAAAATGTTGGTATACCTGTCCTATCGTCTGCTGGACAATGGCAACACGTTTAAACGCCCTTTCTGACTCCAGTGTCCGAACGCGAAGTTTCAGGTCACCTTGTTCCTGGAATGCATACAACTTTTAGCAACCATGCCTTTTGACTTGACTCAGAATAGAGACATGAATGAGCCTTACAAGGCGCTGTATGACATCTGCCATCTTTGCTACCCTGTCAGGTTGACGGAAAAGATTAATAAAAGCTTGTGTCTGCCGATCCCAGCGTTTCTTTAGCGACTGTTATCAATGACATAATAAGTTAAATATACTGCCATTTAGCTACCCCTATGGTCATTATGTAACGATGGACTTGCTACTCACCCTGTAAAAAACTTCATAACCAACTTCACGGAATCTCAATAGCTCCAGTGCATAGCTGTGCAAAAGAAAAATATAAAGCAGTGCATTAAAGCACAAGCACAAAGGCTGTAAAATTGCAACATTTATTTGATATCGTGCATTCAACCTGAAAATGATAACTTCCCAGGCATCATGTACCAACTTAAAATGCCTAAACAACTTAATCATAAAAGTTTCAAGTACACAACTTGTAAACTTACGGTTTTGCAATCTCAGAGATGTCAAAACGAGGGTCAAGTCCTTTGCCAATGCCATCAAGAACTGCATGAGATGTTGGCAAGATAAATAAAGGTCCAACATAGCTTCTTTCCGATCTTTTCTTTTTTGCTCTAGCAATAAGAGTAACATATCTTACCAGAAAAAGCCCGAACGACAAAAGTGAAGGTTGCTGGAAACCGAAAAGGCTGATCTGCAGAGATGGATAGTAGATCTTCTCCTGTACAGATCAAAGCAAGCAGTAACTCAACAAACCAATCAATAAAAAGGATGCCAGGGTTTATGGTGTAATGCCTATTGCTGCAAGACGCAATTTCTTCTTCTGCTCCTTTTCTCCCTGAGTTACTTTCCTAAAACCAGAATCAGCTGTTGCATTTGCTTCTTCCAACTTTTGAGCTGCCAACCGTTCCTCAAAACTGAAATAAGGAGTCATTTTGTAAAAGATAGAAATTGAATTTCTGTTGAACATGTGAAATAAATTCAAAAACCTGTTCAAGAAGAACTGTGCTGTTCGCCTAACAGCAGTCATGTCACCCGTAGGAACAAGAACCCCCATCTGCACCATTGCTTGGAGTACCTGTGAAACTTCTAAATTCAGCATGAGAATTAAATAACTAGTATACCTTTTCAAATACCTTGAACAATTACTAGCAGCTTCAAAAACTATGGAATGTAGTAATATCTATTCACTCTTGATACGCATTTCATAAACCGACCTTATCAGGGTCTTTTTCATAAACTCCATAAAAAGCTTCAAGGAGTCCCTCCCTGATGTTTGGGCTAATGCTGCAGGCAACAGGCGTGCATAAGTTTAATTTTTTCAATATAGTCACAGTTCAAAGGTGATGATAGCAACTTTAGTCAGCCCTGTAACACTACATGAATTAGAGATCCTTCACCCAGCAAAAAGAGAATTGAAGAAGGAACTGTTACCTGCCCATCATACCAAAATCATAGAAGATGAGACGGCCACCGTTGGCATCATCAACAGCAATATTACCAGGATGCTGTGGCACAAAGTTTAGCTCAGTGGTTCTTCACTTTTATCTACTTCAGCATGACACATGCAGGTGTTCAAAAGACTCACTGGATCTGCATGGAAAAAACCATGGCGTAATATTTGCTCCAAGTATGATTCCACAGCATATCTTGCAAGTCTGCAAATCCAGCATAGATTTAATAAACGGAAAAGGTAATGCAATTGCTTCAGCAAGCAATTGCCAAGTGGTTTCCAAATATACCTTTGGCGATCAACGCCGATCTGATCAAGTGCTTCTACCCTGTTGATTTTGATGCCTGGTACGTATTCCATTGTAAGAACCTAATGACCACAAATCCAATTGAGATATAATGAATAGGATCTGTCTTCTCCCACTAAATTTTTATTGATTACCTGAGGTGTAGTATATTCCCAATATATCCTAGGAACTTTGACATAACTCAAATCTTTAAAGTTTTTTGCGAAAAGCTCAGCATTGGCTCCCTCTTTACTATAATCGATTTCCTGTTAATATGCACACATATAATTAAATAAAACAAGGGGAATACAGCAGCTTCTCTACGAAAGCATATCTTGATTATAAATTTCAGTCACTTCTACCAAGACTAACTATTTTCATTCTGTTCCCTGCTAATATGAAGGAACCATGGGAATCCTCCCTTCCTCATTCGCTTTTGAGAGCCAAATACAAAATATTATAAATGTCCATGGTGGAGCATATCTAATAACTGTCATGAATCCATATGAAACATTTGGTGCAGAAGCAATGCAGCAAAGCATATCAAAACAGCAGAGGCAGCAAGTTTAGTTATGCATGCAAATATGGTCAACTGTACATTTGGTTGTCTTTAAGGGCAAGCACACTCCCTCTAAAACAGGTATGGAAATTCCCTTCAAATAATCTGGGAACCCCAGCATTTCGATGACCCTGACACTGTAATCTGCAACTTTCTAAGGTCAATATGCTTCAAAGGTACCATAGACTCCCTCTTGAGTGTCTGAACTTTGGGATTTGCTAGCCATGAGTGCTTCAGAACTTTGTTTCTAAATCGTAAAGCAATTCACCCACTATGAAACTTGCTATGATTTCTTTTATTACTCTGCCAAGTTCCTCAAATCTCGCAAATTCAATCTCTTTTATATTGTCTCATCCACAGTACTAAAATCTTGAATCATATATCGCTGCACTTGTATGACTTTTTATAGACCCATAGCTATAAATACCCTTTGAAGTGTGTTATTTCGTAATGATGCCATAAGTTATGGGACATTTGCAGGTACCATGCTTAGAAACTTCATCTCATCTTCCATTTATTATGATCCATCTTCTTGTAGCAATACGTGTGGAAAAGACATATTCCATATTCGTCCAAAAACAGCAATATGAATGTTCAATAAATTGAGCTTTCCAACCTAAACTACACATGATCAGGAACCTAATCTCGCAAATTGATTTCAACAACTCAATAACTTCCTTTGATTGCAAAACAAGAAGGGGGAACAACCTCATAGAGCACAGAAGCACATTCGTCATATATGGCCACCCAATCCCTTTTTGCACCGTCTGACTTAGGGTCAAACTTTTGTAAATTTTCTGCTATAACCTGTCAATAGAAAGATAGTTAAATGTGCCCAAAATTTAGTTCTAACACCAGGACTAATCAATCATCATAGGTGAACTTGTGCTGCAGTGACAGCCTAAAGAGCAAACAGAATGCTTAAAGTGTCTATATTGGTGGTTCGAACATAAAATGAAAAACACAGCTTAGCGATTATGGCAATAAAATCTCACATATTTTTTGTTCTAATAGTGCTTCATGCAGGACAACCAACAATTTTGGACTTTAACAGCATGGTAACTACAACAACGATGGAATGTATACCCTCAAATTTTTTAAGTCTACATCGAAAAGGTCTTTTAGGCCTGGACGCTGGACCTTCACAACAACATCTTCCCCGTTCACTCTTGCTCTATGAACTTGTCCTATACAATAAGACATAAAAACTAAAATCAGTACTGGTCTGAACATGTTAACAAGAGAGAACTATATAGAAAGAAGCAACCTAACTTTGATACCTAGGCTTGCTGCAGCAATTGGATCTCGATCAAAGTTCTGGAAAATCTGATCAACGGAGCCCCCTAGCTCTTCTTCAACAATCTTAACAGCTGTGTCCGAGTCAAATGGAGGTACTTGGTCCTGACAAAGTTTCACTCAGAAAACAAGGCGTCCTGGACATCAAGATAAAAAACTGATGGCTCCAGTTGTTCCTTATCCAGATTTCTAGCAGGATTAATCTCTAGGATTATAGCATCATACCAATTCCTGGGTATAATCTAGCAGCTTACTTTAACAAATACAAATCAATATAACTCACCTGAAGTTCAGCTAACTCATCAATATATTCTTTAGCAAGTATATCAACCCGAGTTGAAAACTGCTGCCCTATCTTGATAAAAGTGGGCCCTAATCTCAGAATGCCCTCTTTCAACCATCGAGCAAGTTTTTTCCTCCTTTCCTTCCTCTTTTCCTCTGTAATACCGCCTGATAAAAATAAACCATCCTAGGATTAAAAACAGCCAGTGCAAGAGAAAGCAACATCCGACTCCATAAACAAGTTTAACTACCTCTGTACATGAACTTTTGCCGATTAAGCCATGCTTTGATTAAAAATGTAAATACAAAAGTCCATATCTCAACTGTCCTTTGAATTGTGGAATATGTCTTGAACCTGTTCCACCGCCCACCTGGTGCCACTGAAACCTGCAAAGTTTACTTCAAGGTCAACCTTCACAGGCTTAGATTGAATGTAGGTACAGGCCTTTTCTTTAAACTGCAATTGAGGGATTCCTCAAAGGGCTTAAGTCAAAGAATGTCAAGGACATAATATGTGAGGGATAAGGCCATCATACCAGAAATATTTCAAATGTCAACTATCAATACCATTGAAAATTAACAAGAATGCTCAACAATCTAGAAGCAGTGAACTCAAACCTGCAAATTTTGAGAAGCGGCCTTCTTGAACCAAGGATCCTCTTTACCCACCATCTCCACTCTAGCCTTCCTCTTTGCTTCCTCCATCTCAATAAAATTTCCCAATTCCTCAGCTCCTCTATCACTCGGCTTTGCTTGTTTTTCCACCACTGCCAACATGGTTCTAGCATCGTCATCCGACCTCACATGTTCATCATTAGCCCGGATTCCGCCATTACTGGAAGCTTTAAAAACTGCCCCATTTCCTGAATACTCAGAATCCAACACATACGCAGGCCTCTCATCCAATTTCACACGTGAACACAAGCCCTTCCGACCTTTCCTCAATCCAATTTTTGTTCTGTCAAATGCTTCACACAATCTTCTGATTCGTATAGACCCAGGGTGCAGCTTGGGTTCTCTCAGGCTTAACCGTTTGAATAAATGAGGCTTCAATTCAGCTGCGATAAAGGAACCCAATGAAGAAGAATCAAAAGCTTGGCCCGTATGGTGATTGGGAAGAGTAACCACCACCATAGCTAGTGCTCCGGTTGATGGTGCGAAGGGAAGCTGCCATAGCCAAGGCTTCCGGGTAAGAGTAGAAGATGCCACGTAGACAAAAGTAAAATCCGAGCCGTTGAGCCGCGGTAGCGGATGTAAAAAGACCACGTCATTCCAATTAGCCAATCAGCAATAGATAACTAGTCTTAGCCAGCCACGTGGATAAAGTGGCATTACCTTTTGCCTTCTTTTCTTGCTTTTGTGAAGCATGATTACGGAATTTGGGTATGCCAAAAAAACAAGCCATGTGATATCATTTTTGAATAAAAAAGATCGGGGTACCCACTTCATTGAAGCTAGCGTCCAACATTGACTGTGACGAGAAGACGCCAATGGCAAAAGTGTGCAGAAAGGTGGTGCAAATCAATAAAAATATGCGCAATAAGGCCAAGGAATGGGAAGATATCTCATTAAGAACAACAAAAAGCTTCCATGTTGTGCATGGATCTTAAGGCATTCTAAAAAATTTCAAATTCGAACAGTTATTGAAAGATTGAAGGAGACGATGCCAAGGGGAAGGCTAATGACTGAGACTGAGCTTGTAGGCTGCAGTAACATTTTGAGCTCATGGATAGAACCAGCAGACTTATGAAAGTTAAAAAGGGACATAACAAAGAAGATTAATGCAGTATAAAACAGTGTTTTTTGCGAAGCAATGGATCAACTTGTTACTCATATGTCCAAAGATACAGGACTATTCCTCAGTTACACACGTCTGTGTGACAAGTCAGAGAAGTCCGCTCAGCATAACAAGTCAGAGAAGGTTGCTCCAAAAGACAAGGGTACCAAGAGGCCACGACTTTCAAAGGCGTGACCATTTCACAGCAAGGAGATATCATGGCCTTCGCGGCATGACTACTTTTCCTCAAACAGGTCACGATCCTAACAGCATGACCCAGTTCAGAAGACTCCTCAACTGTTTCAACTTGGATGACTGTTCAGATTCTTCAGCAGGTATTCTAAAGTCGGTTGTCGCTTCATTTTTAGCAGTTTTGTTATTTTGGGCCCAAGGACATTGTACTATATATACCATTAGTATAGACTTAAAAACTAATGAAACTGCCTGACCAATTACTGCACAATCATAGTCAGCTCAATGTCCACAAAGCTACTAGCCGAGATCCTCAGCAGCAGTTGAGGAGTGGGCAAAGGCAGTAGAAGTGCGGGCCCTCATGCAGGCGAGATTTTGGCCGTGGCACTCAACCTTTGATCACACCTTCACACTGCAGACTCTAGTTGAGGACAGCAGGAACTGTCGACAGCTTCGTAGATTTCGCCAAGGCTTTCAACACGGTGCCTGGAGAAAAGATTTGGGCAAAATTGTGATAGCTGGGGGGTCCCTACAAAGTTGCAGAATGTGGTGTACAAGCTATATGAGACATGTTCAGGCCAGTTGCAACTGGCAAGCCAGCCATTCAAGAGCAGTATCGGGGTCCGCCAGGGATGCCCTCTCTCTGTTAATATATGACAATCCTCCACCTCAGCAATATAGGCCATGTTATCAAGGTGATATGGCAGTCTACATAAAGAGTCATGTTTTATCTGAATAGTCGTGTCTGTTATGCATATAAGCTATGGTGGGAAGCTTGTTCCTATCCAGTTTTCTCTATTCAATATATATTGTGCATTGTAGTTATCTCCTGGATTCTCGAATTTAACAAGGTATCAGAGCATGTCAGCGTTGGGGAAAGTCCGGGGCAGAGGCAAATATTCCGATTTGGATTGCCAACTTGCCGTCCAGGGTGGCAGAGTGGCGGAACACCTTCCGCACAAAATAAAGGAATTTTCGGATTACTGCCGACAACCCAATTCTCAACCGGCACTTACTAGTAGTAATACTACTGTAGCAAGCAACAAAGTTGTCTGATTGTAACAAAATGAAGCGCCCACCATCCCATCGCTGCAAAACTTTAACCCGCTGCAAAAATTTAATGCAAAGAAGCAGAAAGAAAGGAGGGAAACAAAACCGAAAATCCTTTTTATCTCTGTACTGTAATATTAGCTTGCTCTCTTCTACGGCATGGGATCCGTTCAACAATCAGAATAACAGATTCAAGAGTTCGATCAAGCACTATGTGGCACTGGCAACTAGGTTCCGTCTCTGCTCCATTTCTCTGTTTTCTTCTAAAGTCCTAAATCGATGTGATTCATGAGGCCTCCCGCCTTGTATACAGAGAGTTTTTACTGAATTTAACAAAATTTTAAACTGTGGGCAATATAAACTGAATGGGCCTTACGGTTTCTCAACCAAGCAGTGTTATGATTGCTCCAAATCGATCTGTATAACTATGAAATAAGAATCGACTACAATGCAGTAAGAATCAATCGTTCTATTACTGTCTCAACAAAGCAAAGGTAATCCGATCTCTCCCTTTGTATTTTTTTTTATCCCTCTTTTGTGATTCGCCTTTTAGCTTAAAGTTTGATTCATCCAGAATTATGATGCCACCTTTTTTCTGCAAGATAGATTAGTGAACCCTTTTTGGTGTGAGTCGTCAGTCCGGCCTATTGTTGGTTTTGGATTGGAAGAAAACAGATAAGGAAATGTTCTAGTTAGTGAAAGCATATATGCACGTTAGATATAGCATGAGACCTAGGTTACTTTATAGAATCTAGAAAATTCCGTTTCCAGGCAATTTGCAAGCTAATAACAGAGGACATTTGTTGAGTCCAAAGCAGCAATCTTTATGAGGACATCAGAGTTCCATAATGTTTTGCTTCACAACCCCTTGGCCAAATAGATGCGCACCATTCCATATTATTCATATTCTTCAAATGTTCTTCCTTACAATGTTTTTGAACTAAGCTTGTCCAATCTAGCTAAAGGTATGCATAAATTGATGTTCTAATGTATTAACACCGATTCATAGCATCCAATAATTTAATCTTGTCATTGTATTTTATTGTTTGCTTTCTTACTTGAAATATTTTTTTCTTTTACAAACTTATCATAAAGAATTGGTTTTGTAATGTATTGTAATGCATTGATTACTTCTAATCTATTTTTCTTGATATTACAGGTTTAATTTGCTTTTATGCTAGTTATACTTATTATCAAAGATGGCAAAAAAACAAGCAAGCCTCTTTGCGATGCCCGGATTTGTAAGACCGGAATTAGCAAGTTCTTCAAGCGTAAGTAAAGCTTTTGATAATGAATTTGTAGAGCATACAAAAGAGCTAGCAGGAGAGATGTCAAGAGTAAACCAAGCAAAAAGAAAATTCCAAGATGATTGGTTGGAAAAGTTTCGTTGGTTAGAAGAAGATCTTGAACAAGGCCATTTGGCACTACGGGTGCCAAAAATTTCAAGACTTCCGCCCTTGAAGATCACGCAAAAAGCCAAGCACATAGAGAAGCTATTCTACTTATGGACCAAGAGAAGGATGGGCTCGAACGATGCATGCAAAAGAGGAAAGCTAATGTGGAGGCATCAATAGAGAAGATATTTAAATGCGCTTATTTTATAGCAAAAGAGGACATGGCTTTCATGAAACTTGCAAACCTTTTGGAGCTCTTGAGGGAATGTGGAGTGGAAGATCTTCCTACCATGTATAATGATAATAAGGCATGTGCAAGCTTCATTTTTCATATGAGTAGGGCCATTGAAATTGAGATATACGCACGCTTGAAAAAGAGCCCATGGTTTGGAATAATGGTTGATGAATCAACCGACATAAGTGTGACAAAAAATATGATTCTTTATGCCACTTTCATGGAAGGAAGGCGGGTATGTACTTGCTACCTAGGCATTTTTGTTGTGAAAGATAGTGATGCAAAATCAATTACCGAACGCATATTGAAAATATTAGAAGAATGGGACTTAGATGTGAAGAAAATGATGGGATTTGGAAGTGATGGTGCATCCTTCATGGTGGGCACAAATACGGGAGTAGCAACACGATTGAAAGCGCTTAATCCGTATATGACTACCCTTCATTGTTGTGCGCATCGAACAAATTTATGTGTTCAAGAAGTTTGTAAGAAGCCCGCAATCAAGACCACGTGCAAGTTTATTGATGAGATCGTGAATCAAGTGGCCGGCTTTTTTCATAGGAGCACCATTCGCCAAGGTGTTTTCGAGAAAATGCAAGAGGCATTGGATTGTTCTTACTTGCGTGTCTTAGGTATTGCGGACACGTTGGTTGAGTAGACATGGCGCCATTGCAAGACTTTGCGATGTTTATGAACCATTGATGGAGACCTTACGAGTTCAAAGTGATGGTAAGACAATTTACTTGAGCTTGAAAAGTTTTAAAATTGTTTACATTCTTCATTTTCTTGGTGATATCCTTAAGATCACAAGTGACTTGAGTTGTGAATTTCAAAAAGAGTATGTTGACATTACCACAATAGCAAGTTTATGTAGAGGCAAAGTTATGGAAATTGAGGAGGACTTTTTACATGCGGGAATAGATTTGAATGTCTTCCAAAGAGATAGTAAGAATTATCCCATGATCCCGGATTATGGTAATGAAAAAGGATACCTTGCTACCTTAAGGTCATCCGTGAAAGGGAATATGTATAGGAGCATTAAAATGGATAGAAGTATTGATGGAGAAGATCTTGATGCGCCTATTCTATTCCAAAAGGCATTTGCTAATGCCTTGATTGATTGCTTGAAAGAGAGACTCCAAGATCAAGTAACTCTCTCATCTATGAAGGTGTTGTCTCCATGTAACATGCCCATTGGGGCACCATGTAAAAGTATAGGGTTGGAGGAGATAAGGGCACTAGGTGAGTTCTATGGGAATGGAAAAAGGGTGAATTCAAAAGAGTTTGTTCCAATTGTTGATAAAGCTTCGTTGATTGTTGAGTTTGGGAACTATAAAAGGCAAGCTACTACGGAATGGCTTGGTAGAGGCTTCTTGGACATATGGGGTATGATCCGTTGCAATGGGACTTGGAAACAAAAGTTTCCTGAGCTACTAAAAATTGCGGAAATTGGCCTTATTCAATGTTCAAGTACGGCTACTTGTGAAAGGGGTTTTAGCCGCATGAAATGCATCAAAAACAAGTTTAGAAATAGACTACAAAGAGATGGCCTTGATGCATTGCTTCGGATCTCAATAGAGGGCCCCAAGTTAGGGGATTTTGACTTTGGTGAAAGTATTAATTTGTGGCGGAATAGTGCACAATATCGACAAATCTTTACGGGATGCCCACTTGAGAGGCGGGAGAGGAGATTTCAAGAAGACAACATGCTTATTGAAGAGGTAGGTGAAGACTTATCGTGAACTTATTATGATGAGACAAACTTTTTTTTTTTAACTTGACATTGTGATTATGCTTTTAAGTTCTTATCTTATAACTCTAAAATATTATGATATGATAAGCGGATTTTATTTATGCTATTATCTATATGATGTAGCTACAATGTTATGATAAGGCAAACGTTTTTGAACTTCATATTATGATTTTGTGTAAGTTCCATAGCATTATAATGTGATATGATATTTGAAGTCTATTTCTGTTATTATTTACATGGCATATCCTTAATGTAGGATTTTGATTTGGTTTTGATGTTATATTATGCTAATTATAACTATTTGAGTACTTGGTAAATAGTGGCAATGAATTGATTCTTGCATACTTTAATTTTTTTGCCTTCAGAAAGTAGGATCCGGTTGTGAATTTCTTTTGCAGGAACGATCCGATTCAAAATTATAATTTCCGATTCAGTGAGAAAACTATAGGAAATTTTCCGCTCGGAGGAAAAAGGTTTCCCCAACGCTGGAGCATGTGTGCTCTTAATCCGATCCTAGAAGAAAAGCTATGAAGGACCAAGTAGGGGAGCCTCCTCCCGAAATGAAGAATTCTAGAAAGAATAAACCGCTTCTATTGAAGACTCAACTAAGGAAAAGCTTTAAGGTGCTTACCTTAAAAGCTAAAACTGTAAACGGCTTGTTTCTCTATTGCGCCATGTATTCTTGAAGAAGAACAGGTACTAGCACGAAAATTCGTTGAGGAATTTGATGCCATTATATACCACCCTATTCAAGAAACCAATTCGTTGGAGACACTAAGGATTATCAGGGCTCTTATAAATTATGGCAAGATAGTCTCTGAAGACCCAGGGAGGCACGTTGCTGCAGATGCCGCTCTATTATGCAGATGTTGTCGAAGAGGTTGCAGAAGAAGTAGAAGCCAAATCTGGCTTTGAAGGGGTCCGTCCTTTGCAAATTGCAATTGATGGCTTGGAGAATACCCTAGGAGACCAAATCGATGTCGACCCATTGTTGTTTACAGATGGAGTTAAAGCAGAGCCCTAAATCAGAAACCTTCAGGAAATCTGTTAATGTAGAAGGAGCCATGATGGAAGGGGTTGTCATGGCATAAAAATTAAGAGGCAAATCTGTTTATGATAGGGTCGGAATTGAAGCCTAGAAGGCCGAGAAGCCCAATGGTGGCTGTTGATGAGGCCGGAGATGGAGACAATGCCGCTGGAGATGGCCAAAAGAATGTCACAGAAGGATGCCAGGGGAGCTTATTCCCCAATTTAATTTCCCTTGCACCAATTACCCACAAGGTTAGTAAGGCGGGTGGGACAAAGATGAAGCATGATGTCTCGATGGCAGCCGATGAAGAGCACACGGCCATGGCTAAAGCGGAGTCCAAATCCGCTAATCTGGATATTAGAGAAAGAGAACAGCTACAAACACAGGTCGCTGGAGATGGCGAGAAGAGGCCCAAGTTGTAGCAACAAATGTTATAGTTGCAGAAGAATTTGCCACAGAGAAGACCATGCTTTTCACTGTTGTATAAGCGGATCAAGAACAAAGCAGACAACCCAAATCAACCATGCAGATGCATATGATGAAGCAATTTGAAGCCCATGCTGCAGACATTAATATGATTGGTATTGATATTGTAGAAGATGAAGCATACAAATTATTTGAAGAAATAGATGTCAATATAGAAAATGCAGTTAGAAATGATCAGATTCAGGAAGGGCCCAAGACTGGCTATGCAGACCAATAAGAGGTACATTTGATGAAGAACTGCACATTTCATAATCCCTATCTCATCCCCGATGCATATGATGCAGTTGGAGAGGCTAAAATCAAGGGAGAGCCCAAGACTCAGATTGCAGACCAAGATCAGACTAAAGACGTTTATTCTAAAGGTACTCATTTGATTTCTACTGGCATAAGCTTTAGCTGCTTAAGGGAGGAAATGACAGATATAAGCAGCCTAAAGAATGCTACCAGAATAAAAATGCTCAAACATCTAAAAGAAGAAGATATTACTCCCTTGGCATGCAAAGCGAGAGAAATCAAATTTATGGGATCTTTGTTATGACTTTGCTGATGATCATGAAATGATCCAGCTAATTCTAGAAGACAGCAATAAGAATATCTCTAATATATAATTGTAATAGAGGAGGTAAGGGCCTAGCTTAAATATATTTAGAATTTCAATGGTCCAAAGACACGTGACAATATAAGATTTCAAGCAGGTATAAAACAAGCAGCGGTTGTTCTCAGTTGTTCTGGAAGCTGGTTGTCGAACCTTCTGGAAGGACGAACCAGGACTGTATATGTGTAAGCATGTAAATGTTAACATGCTCAGTCCTCTAGAGTTCTAGAATCATCGATTTCAGAGGTTTGGAAGGATCTAGATGGTTCTTTATGCTGGTATAAAAAGGAAACACGAGCACCAGTCGAGCCCATCGGGTACCTTAGTTGCCGGTTGAAGGAAGAGCAAGCACCAATTTTGCCGAATAGAAGAAGCCGAAATGTGCAGAAGACTAGCAGGTTTCCTGGATTCGTTTCTATGGCAACCGCCAGTTGGTTTAAGTACTTAGTGGAAGATGCCGCAAAAGGTTTTGGAAGGTGCAAGTTTTCTCAGCTTCGCCATCTCAGGTCTAGAAGAAGACCTTTGGACACATTATTGGTGAATTTTTTCTCTCCATTCTATATAAGAAGCAAGATGCAGATCCCTCGACCATGGCATATGACGTCACTGTCTATTCCTGAGCCTGATATGCTGTGAAGTACCTAGGTACTTTTCCATTCTATACTCCAAATGCATCTACAACAACAGCTTACAATTGGCCACGAAGATAATAATGTCGGATTGTTTTGCCTTTTGCAGAATTCGGACTGCCCAGATACTTCAGATCCTTCAGAAGTAGGAAACATAGGTGTTTTTAGTCGGAAGAGGAAGGATTTGGACTGCTAGATACTTCAGATCCTTCAAAAGTAGGAAACGTAGGTATTTTTAGAAGGGGAAGAAATGTGTGAAGTATCTGCTTGGGAATATGTTTTCTAGGTTTATTTTGGATGTGGGATTTGCTCGTTTTTAAGCGCAGGCGGCCGGAGTTGCTATGTACATTTTTTACTTCTTGATTTTTTCTTTGTTACTGATGTTCAACAATAAGAGGATAAGATTCTTCGTTAAAACTGAACCAAAGGCCTCAAGATCGGTTATGCTGGTAGATACATTTGCGTTGAGGGGATTGATAAGTGAAAGTTAAATGACCAGCCAAGAGGGATACATTTACAACAAGGCAAACACGATGGTGTTATTGTAAGTAACGAACATGCTTGCTGTAGATCAGTTCGGCTATTCTGTTTGTATTTAACATGACATATTGCCCACAAAATTGAAGTTGTTTTCTGGGAAGATGTGGAGAGCTAAGGATGTCATTTAGTGTAGACATGGAGTCGGGCTATGAAGCCACTCTTACTATGCCACTGCTTCTCCACATATGACAAGGTATTCCGGGCAGCTTCAAGTATAACAGCTCACAATTGGCTGAAGGAAAGATATATCTTTTGCATCCATTTCAACGATGATTTGGTATACATGCAAACAACGCACTGAGTTTTGAAACTAAAAATTTCATCTTCTGGAATATGGGCTAGCACAACCACAAATGGTAATAGAATAGAATAGAATAGAATAGAATAGAATAGAATAGAATAGAATAGAATAGAATAGAATAGAATATACATTAACGTCCCTCAGGCCGTGAGGCCCCCGGACTTATGTAGCATCCTGCGAGCTCCCATAGGGTGCTGCCAGCAAACAGACGCATAGGTTTTATGTAGCCATCTAGCGGGCTTCACTTGTTCTTTACATATTACCCGCATCGTGCTTATAGCTGGCTTCTTGGCCATACACAAATGCATCGTTATAAACAGTTTTGAACTGTACTTTGTGGGCTTCTCTGATCCGCCTCATCCGTGCTTTTCAGATTAACAGCCCCCTCTCTTTGTGCACCCCCCGGTGTCTTGTTATCATTTCTTTTATAGCTTTCGCTATATCCGTGAGTGTCTCTTCTTTGTCCATCAGTGCTGGAAGTGGGAGATCCCACCTGACCTTGTTAAATTTGGACCTTATGTCGTTGTAAACCGGGCACTCCTTTACCATGTGTTCTTCGTCTTCTATTTTTCCTGAGTCACATACCCGGCATGTACTGTTTGGATTTCTTTGTTTTACACAGTCAGCTGAACAGAGAATTGGTAATATTGATGCAAACGACTCTTCTGACTTGGCATTTCATAAATATGGAGGTTTTGAATGCATGTCTTCTTTTGAGCTTGGCAATTATTTATCAATCCTGTTGTAAAGTGCACTCAACTATCTACATCAGAGGTTAAGGAGTTCGTGACTTTACATGGAAAGAAGCACAGCTTGGCATGTTTATAACAAGAACAAAAAACCCTAATTTGGTTTAGGAATTAAGAGAAGATCACGTTTTAATTCCATTTTTATTGAATATTTAAGTTAATCAAGCAAATATAACCAGATATTGCAGAAAAAACAGAAGCTGATCATCCTGAATGTAATGATCATGTTAACGATTCTGTTTTATTCCAGGATGTGTTAAGATTAGTATGAGCATTATCCTCCCATTGGAATATGTTTGCATTCTATGCCATGGACTTATGGAATGCGGAACTTTACATTTTTTGTTCGTGTAGCTTTTTTCTTATGTGATTTAAGGTTACAACAAGTAATTTGTTCATTTGGTTGTTCATTTGGTCCATTAGTTGATGTTATTATGTTCCTCTAGATTAATTTTTCCATCATTCTATGGTAGTATTTCAAGCTTACTCAGAAGCTTCATTCCTTTTTCACAGATTTTTCTATCGTGAGGCATTGGATATATTGGAGCTATAGTTCGAGTGACATGTTGGGATTTTCCAGCCAGGTTTTGCTTAATGGTATTACTTCATATTATGGACTTCGCTTTTGAATGATTATAACTTGTGTTTTGCTTTGAAAGAGCTCTACTTAGAGTTCAATAAATGGTTTTTTTTCCTTTCAAATTATCCCAATTCTTAGGTCCTACCATTTTTAGTACTATAAAATTTCTTGCAGATTAGATTTTGCAGCAGGCCTTCTAACTAGGTGCGTTTTTCGCAGATAAGTAAAATTGTAGGAGATATCATTACATGGCTCTTATTATGAAGCTTATATCAAGTCATCTTGACTTGCAATCACGAGGGCAAGTTGTACCTATGGTTTACACATTGTTTTACAAAATTTATCCATCATGTTGTTGGTTTATTTACCATATAACGTCCAACTATCCTGACTAGATCTCTAAGTAGCAGACACATATTGCGTAGCTCAAGTATCCTCACTACACACACCTTAGATGTCTCAATAGTAGCAGGCACATACTGTAGAGCAGGCATCCGAATTTCTTTGCATTAATCAAAACACGACTAAGTTTGTTGAAGTTCTGCATTTTTTATTCTTTAAGTGGGTCAATTCCACTTTATCTACATACATACGTTATCTTATCTACTTTTATATGCAATTAAATATGGCAAGAAAAGCAATATATCTTTCCCACATGATCTAGAGGCTAGAAACACATGCAATGCATGTATGCGACAATGTGATGCACGAATGCTCGCCGATACTAAAATCCCAATCTGGCATTGTTATTATTAGCAAGTTAGATCGTTAATAATAACATTAAAGATTAAACGCTAGTTGACTATCATTAGTCCAAGTTGACCACTAATAAATCCCAAGCCAAAATTGCAGAAGGTGCAAGATAAATGCTATGTGGATACCATAGTGAGAAATTTGAAGGTTGCTTTAAGAAAAGGAGAAAGGGATATTTTTGAATATCCCTCCTAACTAAAAAATAATGGCTAGCAATTTATTATTGACATGTCCCAATCTGGCATTGTTATTATTATTTGCAGATTCATCCTCCAGCAATGCATACATTTTAAGCTTTGCATTTGCATCAAACTTGCACTCACAAGCATTTTTCCTTCTGAAGAAAATTTAGCACGCTATTATTCTATTCTATTGCATCATTGATTGATATAGATATAAGCAGTGTGTTATGCATGGTGTTATCAGACTCTACAATTATTAGCATAGATGCAAATGGTATCGTTTATAAAGATAGTTACTTTAAACTCCTGTGTACATAGGCACTTACTAGAAACCACCAACTAGTGGCGGCGAAGGCCGCCACGACAAATTCTTGTATTCATAAACGAAGCTGTAAGCATTATTGGAAGTATCCCACCAGCACATATGAAGAGAAAAATTGTTGCTCCAAATTTGAAGAACATGAATAATCACAAAGCAAGAAGGAAAAGCCAAAGATGGCTTAGTCATGAACCTGGACATGATGACTTTGGTTAGCTGAGGTGCTAGTCTTGAGGGAGGGTGTTAATATATGACAATCCTCCACCTCAGCAATATAGGCCACGTCATCAAAGTGATGTGGTAGTCTACATAAAGAGTCATATCCTATCTGAATAGTTGTGTCATTATGTATATAAGCTACAGTAGGAAGCTTGTTCCTATCCACTTTTCTCTATTCAATATATATTGTGCATGGTAGTTATCTCCTGGATTCCTGAATTTAACACTCTCTCCCATACTGTTTGGGTTGTACATTGATCAGTTGGAGAGTTGGCTTGCTGCGAATGGAGGCGATGGAGCTCAACGTTTGCACCAGATCACCAGGCATCTGATATATGCTGATGATATGGACCTCCTAGCCTACACTCAGGCAAACATGCAATGTCATCTCGATGCCCTGGACACATTCTGCCAGACGACTGACATGTACATCAACTTGGCTGAGACCCCAAGTTCAAGTAGAAATCCTAGGTATAAATTAGGTTGTTCGTCTTATTGCATATCAAATATGAGTGGCCGATGGCAAACAAGGATCACGTCCTTCCCTTCCTCATTTTTCATGCCCATCACAACAACAATAGAGTTCCAACGGTGCAAGGCCAGGAAGAAATTTATCAACTTAAAATCTTTCTAGTGTTCTGGTTGTCTAATCTCACAATTGGATTGGTTTAGTTCCACGACAAAACTATGAGCTTGACAATGTACTTTGATACTTGAAGACAAGCAAATTGGGCATAAGGGTTTCTGTAGGCCTAACAAATTCGCCACTTTGTCTGTTCATTTTCAAGATGAAACTAATTATGCATACCCAAACTTTGTATTGTTTTGTCAATCCAAGTCTAGACATTGAAGCATGCACTCTTCTTGCTGTCAATGCCATTACTCAAACTCGATAAAAATCAGTTGCGCCAGATACTGTACCTCCAATTTCTAGCAATAATACTTATCCGAATATTGTTGCAGAAGTTGAACTTCTAAACAAAATGACGGCCTCCTTACCATCTCCTTCGTTTTCCCCTGAATTTCAGTCCGTATAGTCAGTATTCCATTGGAACTTCCCAACGAACTCATAAAAATCAAAATTCCTCTCAGTCTTGGCAACATTTGGCAAAATTTTTCAACTCTTCATGGACAACTTCATCTTCCTACCATGTTGTTGGAGTTGTTGCTATCTGTATACCCATGGTGTGCACAACTGTGGGATCAGGTGATAGATCTATGCCTATATGTTAAGCTCTTTTGCATGCTCATAGCTGTTAGGAGATAGCTCAAACTTCTTGTACTGATTCCCACATATAAGGTAACATCTACTGAGAGACTTCTACCTTAGACACATGGTTGTCCCACTTATCTAGAGTGCATTGGTAGCTATAATCAATCATAAAGGATGACATCTTAGATACCTCCTGCTCGATACTATTGTATGCAAATGATTTATCATGTCCTGTCCCGTCACACTATGTGATGCAAGTCCATTGCAATGCCGTCTCAACACTCACAAGCGAATTCGGCAAGAAGATTGAGAAGTCTCTAGCAAGAGATAGCAACTTCAAGTAAGTGTGAGTTAGTTTTTGTGGGAAAACTAGACTAATAAGGAGCAAGAAGCCTTTAAGAACTATAAAAAGGAAGATAATCTCTTGTATTTTAAAGATAAAAATGAATGCCCAAGTCTTCAGGTGTGAGAAAACTCAGTATGCACGACATACATAATACCTCCATAGCTAACCAGGCAAGGTTCATAAAAATCTACTTCTAGATTAGATCATTGGCCCGGCATGAGAAAGCAGATTCATACATCTGCGAAAGTTAGCTATGTCAGCAGACTATATTAGAGTAGTTATAAATTTCGGGGTTGTTGGAACCTTTTGGGCATCATGAATGCAAAGTTGGAGATCATTACAATGAATTTGATCATTGGGCTTTGTATAATAACAAAGGGCCATGACGCCTTAATAGTGGTAGTAGACAAACTTTCAAGATGATGAATTTTCTATCATGTCAAACCACAGATACCACTTTGGACATTTCCTTGCTTTTCACCCAAAAAAAAAATCGGATAACACAATCGTGATGGATAGAGACTCAAATTTTATCACTGCCTTTTAGAGGGATTTCTTCAACACGATCCAGATGAAGTTGGGGATAGAAAACCTTATCACCACAGACGGATGGTCATATGGAGCGTACCAACATAATTTTGGAAGACATGCTGGGAAACTACGTCTCGAACAAGCAGTCAAAGTGGGGTGGCTACATTCATTTGGGACCACACAAGATTGTGAAGATGGTTCAACCTAGCATGTTTGAGTTAGAAGAATTGGATAACACTCCCTTGCCATCTCTGATTAATGGGTTTTGCCTAAAGATATTTGACACATCAGACAGAATTGCAGAAGAAAATAACGGTTTTAAGTACTATCTAAAAGAAAGACAATGAATTAAGGCATGAACAAACATGAGCTAAGTACAAATAAATGCAATGTCATCATCATTACAAGTAAATGCAATGTCACCACCATCAAGAGTCGTGCATTGCCTACCTTACTCATCAGGTTCATACTATAATCACGGGTTGCAAGCATCCTGTATAACGACAACATCAATGGATGTGCAATGGTAGCAATATGCGGATCAAAATATGGCAAGAGACAAATTAAGCTTACATCCATTGCAACAATATTATAGTTCATGGCAGGGCACACTTGAATGTTTGTACCCCAAACCACAACTCGATGAACCCAAAGCATAAAATGTTGACTTATACTAAATAGGGATACACCACAATTTTCAAGAAAGATCTGAACCTCAAAGCCTTGCACAAATAATACAGATACGATGTTTCTAGCATAGCTACTGCGATAAGTAGAATGGCTTACCGTCTTAGTCGTTAATATAGTAAGAGTAACCAAAATAGTTTATGATGAATTGAAAGAAGTGTCTCAACAAAACCTTGAAAAAAGCTAGGTATTTTGATTGCGTCCTCCTCCTCCTCCTCTACAATATGATTTCAGACAAATACCATAGTGATGCATGATTTGTGATAAAAAAATTACCTCCTATATGTGCAGTTCCTCCATTAATCAAAAAGACAGATGGCTTCTTCTGCTCACATGGATGAATCACTGGTTGGGTTGATCGGCCATTGGTTAGATGCTTATCCTCCCCACCATCCATCTCCCAACAAAACAAAGAAGACTCATGACCACTGCCAATCTTCAATTGGGATTCATAACTGCCCCTTTCTTGTTTTTTATTGAGGCAACGGTAGTAGTGACTGACAAAGGGGGATTAGTTTGTGGAATGGTGGAGCATGTACAGAGGTGACTTGGCTAAGAGCTGAGGGGCAAGCAAGAACGTTTGGTGCATGTGCCTTCTAGAGCATCATGACAAAATATTTCTTCCTTGTTATATCACGTAGAATAAAAATGGACGATACCATATCCATTTTGAAATGCAAGAATGCCAACATAATGCGCAAGAAAGGCCAAAGGTCCACATAAGATTATAGTTGCATGCTTCCTTTTTTTCCTCCTTACTATGTTATTTCTTTGGTTTCTAAACTGAGTTCTGCGAACATTGGATGTTATATTTGCAATGTGTGTGAAGTTGAAAGGGTATACTCTACTCTACTCTACTCCATATGCCTTCATGCACTTATTTAGGGCATTTAGTGTCACGTACATTTCCTCCTCTTAAAGGTATTGCGGTTCTTTGGGCATACGGTGGTAAATTTTTCCTCCTCCTAAAGATATTGTTGTTTTTTAGCGCATCAAAACGCAAGATATTATATTGAATACAGATCAAAAGAAATTGATGTCCTTACAATTGATTGGTAACATTATTATGTCAAAAGCAGCTGATGTCTTTACAATTGATTAGTAACATTATTATATAAGTATCATCTAGAATATAGAGAAAAGCATATAAGTTTCTTTTCAAAAAATGCATAATGCTTTCCCAAGCTAATATACTGAAAGTCCACAAAATTATATTACATTGTTGGACCATAATTTTAGTCAACATTGTATTGTAAGTCTTAATGAAAAAAGTTGCATTTAATCAAAATGAGTCTTATGCAATTCTTACTTTTTCGAGAACCATTGTATTTCTACTAAAAAGATGCCTGAAGCATTTTCGACCGTCTTAACTGAAAGGCTTCCACTTGTAGGGAGATTGAACATGAGACTGATTTAGAGCCTGGATCCAAACCTGTATTTCGTACTCAATATAGACTGCCCTTATTGAAACAAGGGGAAGTAAAGAAGCAAGTTCATAAGTTACTGGCTCAAAGATTTGTGAGGCCTAGCAAATCCCCTTATAGTGCTCCTATGATTTTGGTAAGAAGGACGGTTCAATGTAGATGTGTATTGATTATCGTGCCTTGAACAAGATCACAATCAAGATAAGTATCCCCCCGTGATCGATGAGATCATAGATAGATTAACAGGAGCGAAGTATTTTTATAAGTTGGTTTTATGCAATAGCTATCATCGGATAAAGGTGAAGGAGTCAGATGTGCATGAGACCGCCTTCAAGACCATGTTTGATAATTTTGAATTTTTGACAATGCCGTTTTGTTTAACATGCTCCTGCTAATTTTTTCAAAATGTTGAATGAAGTTTTGCCAGGATGTCTTGATAGTTTTGTTGAATTATTTTTGGACAATATCCTTGTATATAGCAAAATCTTAGGTGAGCATTTGGATGATTTGTATAATGTATTAACTCTGCTCAGGCAGTATAAATTGTATGCAAAAATGTTGAAGTGCAGATTTCTGCAAATACATGTGGAGTATTTGGGCCACATTGTATTTGCGGATGTTGTAATTGTGGAATCCAAGAAAACAAAAGCCCGGTGCCAAAGAATATATCTAAGTTGCGTAGTTTCATGGGGTTGGCTAGTTATTATTGCAGATTTGCCTAGAACTTTGCTAAGATTGCAGCTGCTGCCAATTGGACATTGAAACAACAGCAGGCAATGGATACGCAAAAGAGGTTATTGACCTCAGTGCCTAACTTATTAATTCCAGACATGCATAAACCTTATGAGATTTACATGGAAGCATATGGTTATGCCATTGGTGCCATGCTCATGCAGGATGAATGCATGTGGATATGTTATTGGTGTCGTGCTCATGCGGGATGATAGAGCGGTGGCTTATGAAATCTGCCAATTCAATGCTACTGAGAAGAATTTTTCCATTTATGAGCAAGAGTTACTAGCGATAGTTCATACACTCGAAGTCTAGAAATATTATCTCCGCAACAAATATGAGTTTGTGGTGTATACCACTCAAATTCTACAAAGTGAGGCTGAGGTACTTGAAGGCAAGCAAGATGGTTAAACTCCTTTTTTCAATTTCAATTTTATTTCCATAGGAAAAAGAACCATATTGTTGATGCCCTTTCTAGAATTTGGGAGGTGAATATGATGGTTCAATGTGAAATTACTATGTATATGGATTATACAAGCATATGATTTGGATGCCTATATTTTAAATATGCAACACTCGCCCAAGTAATCTTGCCTATATTTTGAATATGCAACACTTGTCCAAGTAATCTTGAATCTTCATTTTTTTCAATCCACGTGATAAATGAAGAATTCTGCTCACGATTATAAATTTCTTGTTCAGGGCTTATCCCCATGCCCAAAAACATAAAGTTAAAGGAAGGAAGGAAGGAAGGTACTTTTATCGTCCACGGAGACCAATCGGTCTATGGGACCCAATACAAAAACGCAGCAAGCGGATTATTGCCCGGATTAAAAACCTCACCGGGCGGTTTTTCGAGGGAAAAACCGTGCGGGCAAAGAATCACCGGCACAAACTAACATATAAAATGCAAAAACACCCAAATATATATAGTCATGCACCGCACCTGTAGTGCCTAATCAAAAGCGGGGGTGAGGGACAAAGGTGACCTCGCGCGATCCAAGAGATCGAATGTACGTTCATCGATGGTGTGTTCATCGGCAAATGTAAAGGCAAATCCGGCTGTATTAAGGGGAGCGATATCCGCCCTGATCCGACCAATCTTTGGGCAACTCGAAAGTGTGAGACTCATCCTCAATGGCACCCGCTTGACAAAGACTTTGTCCCGGCCTGGCGGGGCTCCCCAATCCACCCCGCCGGCCTCGATCGCGAAGATGGTGGGCACTTGTGCTAATGGAGGCAATGAGTATGCGCTTTTTCGGGCAACCTAACGCAGTAGAGCTGTGGGCCCCGCTAACACGGGGTTGATATGCTCCTTGTAATGGGCGCTTTTGACCCTCGCTTCTGAGCGCCGTCCCGAGCTTGCCAAGGAAACAAGCATCTAGGTACTCCCACGTGTCGGTATCGACGTCACCGTCCACCGGGTGACGATCCGTCCCCATCCGGCGAACCATCGATCTCTTTACCCCTCCAACAAAGCTCTAATCCGCCGGACTCATTGCCACAGCATGTAAGCCACAGTCGCCCAAGCCGAATATCACCCATAGTAACCACTTTCTGAAAATAGACGATGTGTCTATCAAGGCCCCGCCCCGGGTTTCGGTAAGAATCCAATCCTTGCTGGTTGGCAAGAATCCAGTTTCCTGCAGCAGAATCTGATATTGTTCGGGGCTTATCCCCATGCCCAAAAACATAAAGTTAAAGGGGGAGGAAATTTGACCTATTTGTGTGCAATCTTAAAAGGGATGGGCATCATTTTCTTAAAGTTATGGTCAATACAATGCCACGTGGCATAAAATTTCCCTCCCCAATAGACTTCACGCACAAAAATGTGTCAAGGAGGCAATTTTCGCCTAGACCTAGCGCTCGCCCTAACAGGCTCCTCGGCACATTATCCCTAACTTTAGTGTCTTGGACACCCCTAGTGGGATAAGAGGGGTGTCCAAGAATGCAAAATTGCAAAATGGTGAAATTATTGGTGGACAGTTTTTTTAAGTGACAACGGCAGCGCACATTCACGTCTCGGCATTACATTGGCTGATAAGGCTGAAAATAGCCTGACAGTCCTTTACTTGAGACAAATTAGCAGATTTTAGACTATCTACAAAAGAATGGAAAAAATGGAACTGAGAGTTTACGCTCTATTATTCTAATTTTTACAAAGCCTAGGCAAAGATCTCCTCATTGAAACCTCGTCCTGAAGCTTTCCAGTAGTATGCTGGCCATTTTCCCGCTTTCTCTTCTTTGATAAACCACCAAGGACTTTGGATGGTCTCGTTGCTGATATTTCAACCCTCACACTCTTCTTCGTAACCTTAGCCCCTTCGGAACTATCCTCATTACATTTACCATTCAAGTTGCTAGAATGCCTTGTATTTTCTGCGTCTAGAATTTGATCTCCACGCTCCTGGGTAGTTGTAATCCCGTTTCCTTTTTTAGGAGTCTTGGATCTTTTTATTTTATCCTGAGCACTTGCAACTGAATTCCCAAGATTTGTAATCTGGCTGCCCAGAAAGGTAGATCCAGTGACCCGTTTATTTTCCTGGGTTCTCTTACATTCAGGGGCGCCATCCTGCATTTTAGAATGAATACTTGGTTAAAAAGTGTTATTTATGCAGCATATAGACCTTGAATATACCAGACTAGATTGCACTCCACTTTCTTTCCCAGCTCTGGCTACTGAGATTGGAACAGCATTAATTTCTTCCCCCTGGAATAACGTCTCAGTTTTTTGAATTGCAAGGGTTTGAATTGAAGCTTCCTTGACAATGTCCTTTATAACTTTGTTGCTATCATAATATTTGTTCTCCTTGTCTGAACTACTTTCATTTCCTCCACTTGAGTCATGATCTGCCATCGCACCATCTGGATTCCCTTCTGGGGCTTCTATTTGCTGCATCAGTGATTGTATAACTTCTTCCAACTGCCTGTTAACCTATACAACAATTCACACAACTGCAGATATTAGTACATACGACCATGATTTGAAATTTGAATAAAGTTTAACAAACCTGAGGATTGATAAGAAAATCAGCTATGTCTCCCTTACAAGAAGGGCAAGCTTTTACAACTTTCTGGGTGCGCAACATCCTACCATTAACACCAAATCGGTGACGCATATCTTCTTGACCTGCAAAGGCCACATCCAGGCATGCGCTGCAGAAATTGTGCCCACATGGAGTGGTCACCGGCAAATTCAGTGTCCCTTTGCAAAGGTTGCAAGCAAATTCTGAATAATAGCAAAGGTCAATATCAGCTTTCAGGTAGTGGCTGAGCAATGTTAAACAATAGCGTGCAGTCTAACGTTAAATAGTGAATTCCAAACTAAGTCTAACAGAGACTGAGCTAGCTTTCATGTTTAACACTACCAGACTTAACCAACATAGAATATTGTAGATATTCTGCTTTAACGTAATCTAGAATATTAATGTAGACAATATGCTGGTCAATGTAGCCTGAGTATGTTTAAAAAAGTGTATGAGAACAAGGTCTTATCATAGATTGATGAGAGTTACAACACACAGATTAGGATCACATCATCTGCAACATCAGAGTGTAATACCTGGTCCAAACAATTTGCAGGAGACATGCAATTGGTCATATTTTCCTTAAAGGTGCTTTGAAGCCATCTTCAGAGTAGGAGTAGGTCCGTCTTCAGAGTAGGTATAATAATGCCAGTCACAGTTTTAGACTAAGGTGGCGAGGGTCACAAAACCTTGACCTTTTTCGTCATAATTCTACTTCAGATGATTCTACATTCATAAAAAGTGGAGGTAAGCCACAGCCCTCTAATCTGTGCCTTGAGTAAATGGCCTCCTCTCATAGATTCAGGTAAGCCACAGCCCTCTAATATGTGCCCTAAGCTTGAACGTTTTCACTTGCATTAAGCCCAAATTTAAAAACTTAAAAATTCCCAAGATCGAGAAGGCAATTTCAGATGGAATGAATTAATCTATAACCAAGATCCGTGCCAAAACTAAGCATTAGTCGCTCTCCATCCACTACAAACAGCTAACTACCTCGAAGCAAATGAACAAAAAGCAGTACCTCTTTTCAATTTGTCCCGCATGGAGACGATTTTTCTGGTTATGTCCTTTGTTTTGATAATTTTTCGTTCAGACCTTATCCTTCTGCTTTCTGGAGGATCACATACCCAACACCAGGCACTTTCACTTGCCTGCAAGAACAACGAATGTACCTTAAAGCGGAATAACCTAACTAAACTTGTAAGAATTATGTGAAGCAGAAAGTGGTATAACATACTTCCTAAAAAGAATTTTAAAGACATGAGTGCAAGCATTCATCCACAGGAGAGCACTTAATACAGCAACAGATATCTGTTTGCCAATTTTGGTCATTTAGAATCACTACAAGAAAAATGGAACAGGAGGGGCCGCATCAGGGCAGAGACTCCATATTATCTGAAAGTGAATCAGTCTCCTAAACTACACGTATTGAAACTGGCAAGATGGACTTAAATATAAAATCTTATAGCAATATAAACCAAAATGGCATCATTGGTTGTGCAAGCAACATGCTTATGAATTTGCTGATTGGTAAGAAAGATGGACTTGCACAAAATTCTGCTTCACCACAACTATATCAAATGAAGGAAGTACAGAAAATGTACCTTCCAATTCCAGGCAGGTGCGCCCTTCCTTTCAGTAATATCAATTGCATATTTTAATTCCTTGATAATTGGCAAAGGCCTTGGTCGATCTCCAATTTCGTCGCTGTATTTGAGCAAAAGAGTTAATCCTTTAATGACTGCATCTTTTTCTACAATTTCTTTGTGATTGAAACTTCCACCAACATTTCAGGAAGAGCCCTTGAATAATAAATATATCACTTCATCAAATCTGAAGTGTCTAGAAGCTGTAATACCCTTGCTTCTAGAAGCCAAAAATCTAGAGCATGAGTAATGTCCAACAACATTTTTACTATATTCTCAAGTAGATGAGCAAGAACTCATCAGACGTGAATTGAAAATAGTTACAATCATATGCAGTATGTGGTAAGGACAGAGTAAAACATACCTTGTCCATGGGGCAGGCTCATTATCACAACGCACAAAAAGATAGCGGCATACTTTGAAACCCTACCAAGGGCAAATAAATCCATGCAGCAAACAGTCAGAGCTGCTCAATGCAATATATATTGCACTCTTATCGAAAATATACCTGAATTCCCTTCTTCCTCCAACACTTTTCAATTCTGTATATGCCATCATATCTAACACCTTTCTCTGGGGCATAAGAAGAGCTCTTCTCTTTATGGGATCTGCAAAAAAAAGGATTATCCTACTACATCACGACCTTTTACCCAGAAGAATATAGATATTTGTTAATAGGAAGATGGCAGAACCTGACAACACGAACTGGATAACCTTTCTTACAGCTCATTCTTAAAGCTTCATTGTACTTGTCAAACGTTTGGTCAAATGATTGATCCTTGGCAGTCCGCTTGTTCCCACTTAAATCCCTTCCACCACTAAGAAATTAACCCGCAATATAGCAATCAGATAACAGCAAAAACAACTGGATTGATTGTTACTGTTATGTATATAAGACAATCTCTCTACTATCTGCAAGCAACTACCGGCAAGTGAATTGTGAAAAGTGTTAACATATATCATGAAAGGTTGCCTAAGCATAGTGAAAATAGGGGGTTGCAGATATGTTTCCTAGGGGGTTGCAGATATGTTTCCATATATGCTACCTCCTGAGAGAAGAAATTGTTTACCCAAGTTTTCATTCTACTGACCATTTCGGTGGGCTCTGTGGTACATTTACTCAGGCTGCTAACAGAATTATTAACAGTTTGTATAGTTTTGTAACATCAACACTAGTCAAAATCTTGTTGTCATTTTCTACAAGAAGCTAACATGTCTCAATCAAAATAAAAATTAAGTAATTTTTTAAGGCAGAACCATGTAATTTTAGTCCTGTTGAAAAGCATACCTCCCTGTATATAGAAACCACTCCCCATGATCTTCATCATCATCATATCCTCCAGAAAGTGCCACTGATTGAGCACCATAATCTGATTGCCCAGCAATGCCTGCAACATGTGGTAGGTGTACACCCCATTGCCTGCATTCTAGTCTATCTTCCCATGTTTCACCAACTATGACACCCTGGTGTCTTATGGGGTCATCCTTTGCCAAGATTGGGCCAAAGTGATCAGGAGGAACAGTAACAAAAATTCTACCACTACAGGCATTTGATTTACCTTTACATACTGCCCGATCTGTAGTAAAAGCCTTATCAGGCCTACTTTCATTCACTATTTGAGTATGTGGCTTTGGTGGAGCACGACATTTCTTAGAAAACACAGCCAATCTAGCCATCCGAATGGCCATAACAAGGGTAGCGTTAATCCGAGGCTGACTAATCATCTTTGGGGGTATGGGAGAACGGCATTTTGCACAGTTCCTCTTGCTTTGAGCAACCCAGCGTTCAAAACATTTCAAGCAGAAGTTATGGCCACAGGGTGTCTGCAAAATCAAGTATGCATGCATCATAAGTATACCCTCAAGTAAAATGTTGCTACTTGGTTTGCATAAACAAGTACAAACTGTAACAGAATATGCATGTCCAGTACACGCTGGTAGAATCATCATCGTATTAAACTGCCGTGCACTATAATCGGATGTAAATATGGAGTTTCATTGGGACATCAGAGTTTCTACCAATCAACATAAACTAAGTTCAGCATAACAGCACAATCTGACAATTACATGGAAAAAGTAGGTTTCATCCAAGTGCCTACCGTCACAGGACGATCTGCCAATTGCATGCAAATGATGCACATGAGATTTTCATCCAAAATGTCGCGTAGCTTTTTAGATTTCAAGCTGGCATTGCATTTTGCATCGTCGACCACTGCAAGATCAACTTTTCCATCGTTAAATAAAACCTGTTGCCGCTTCCTGGCCTTTTCTTCAGAAGAAAGCTGTGCATCTTCCTCGATTGCCTTAACAATGCCCACAAGCTCATTTTCATTATTGGGCACTGAAAAACTTCCTCCGTCACTAAGAAACGAACAGTCCGGGCAGCTCCAATCTCCAGAAGGGGCTGCATGCAAAGGGGTTGTGAGGCATTGCATATGCCAGGGGCTCCCACAGGCATCACAGAGTAAGACATGTTCATCAGGAGGAATGGTATGACAGACCATGCAAACTTCGTCCGCATCGCAGGGTAGATCCTGGCGGTGCGCCATAGCCAGGCTCCTTTTAGTTTTGAAATAGAAAGCGGCAAACCTGGCGTTGGTGATAACGCACTCATTTGCCGTGCGTTGATTAGGGTGATTTTCCACTTCTTTAAGTGTCTTATTTTTTAGCCATTATAAGGTGGCCGAAATGTAAAAGGAGGGAGCGCTTACATAAGATTCCCAAAGGTTTTTGCCACGTATTCGTATAAGCCACCGTATTTTGCTGACGGTGGCGGCCAGGGTTTGGATATGCAGTGGAAGTTTTTGTTGTTTTGGCAGGGTCGGAATGCTAGCAGGGAGACCATGGAGTTGGAGTCGGGAGCGGAGAACCAGGTGGCAGATTGGAGTGAGCACGTTGGAGCAGAGGAGAAAGAATCGGCATGGGCGGGCCTCTTTGTGCTTCTGTTCGGGGTAAGCCAGAGTATAGTGGTAGCATTTTTGTCTGTGAATTTCGTTGCCTCTGGCCACCTCATTGAAGCCTTGGATCCTGTCTGTCAATTTCGTTGCTGCTATCTCTGTTGGAGTTGCTTCATAGGTAAGATGTTAAAGAGGCAGGCTAGGAAAGGGAAGGGGAAGAGTGGAGTGAATTTGTATGCTGGAAGCATAGATGAGGCCATAGATGTGTCTACGAAGGGTAGGGGGAGTGCGAGGGGCAGGGAGGAGGGGAAAATTGCAGAGGAGGGAACCGGATTGCTTGACGTGAGTGTGACTCTGGGATATGCAGGAATGGATATCCCAGAGGAGATGTATGATCGTCTAGTAGGGTTTTGCAAGTCTGAGACATTAGCAGGTGCAGTGGCACTTGAGAGGGGTTCGGAGTTGGACCACCTGCATTGCCAGGCGGTCTTTAGGACAGCCATCAAAACTCCAAGACAAGTCAACAGTGCAATAAAAAAATCCTTTGGTTGGGGCATGCAAAAGCCAGCTGGGGTCCTCCTGATCTGTAAAGCCCTCAAGAACACGAAGCTTCATTGCTTCGAGGGTATTGTGGGCTACTGTCTTAAAGATTATGGTAAAGTGCATCATAAATTCAGTCTACATAATGTCACTGAAAAGCAAGTAGAGATAGGAAAGGATTTGTACCTGCGTTACGGCGCAGGGGATCTCAAGAATCTTGTTGTCTTGGACAACAAGAACATCCTGCATAGGGCTGCCCATTACGTGAACTATCATGGGAGGAAACAGATGTCTGCTAGTCTTGTGTACACAGTATGTCGAATGTTACGCATGAAGGAAGTTTGTGTTGTCCGACCAATGGATCTTGCCGCCCAACACCGCATTCATTTACGAAAGCACGTGGTGAAAGCGGCCCGAGGATGACCTTGAATCCTGAACATGCTATGCCAAGCGATGTTAGGTGCGTGCTCTTTGGTGTGCCTGCTGGGATGCAGCCAGTGGAGAGGATTGGGAAGGCGAGGAAGAGGTATTGGGACGATGCAGGTAGCGAGGGCGATGACGATGCGCACTTTGTTGATGTGGAGGAGGAAGAGTTCAGGCCAGTTGTAGACGGAGATTTCAGCGGGGTTGATTACATACCTCTGGACCTGCTTGATCACACTATGGCAGTGGGATAGTGTGCTTTTGTTCACTTGTTTTGTTCTTATGGCGTCGGGGTGGGGATAACGTGTTGTTCTTCTACTGTTTTGTTCTCATGTTTGTCTTTGTTGTATTTGGGCTCTACATGAAATGCGGTTGTGTACTTTTATGTGAAATTGAGGTTTCCTTGAAGCTGATTTATAAGAGTAGTTTCATGCTAAGTTCTATGTTGTTGAAGCTAATTTAGAAGAGTAGTATCATAGTCGTTATATAGCACATGCTCGCATTTGATTATGTAGGTATGCCAGGAGTTATGGAGGCGAATGGGCACGTTGTGGTGCCCGGTTATTGAGATAAGTGACGGCAATAGTGACGTGGGTGCTGCTGGCCCTCCTTCTCGTCCTAGTGCTCACACCGTACCACTCACAAATGCTCCCCATGTTGTTAATGCTTGAAATGCTGGCGCATTGTTCCCATGGCGCTTGCAAACGGGCTGCCACATCCCAGCCCATTGCCCCTGTTGCAAATCTTGTGGCAAATGGGCTGCCACATCCCGTGGTTGCATCTGCGGGCGGCGAACAAGTGCATGTGGCGGCGGAATTGCTTGAGAACGTTGTAGGGATAAACACAATAGTGAAGGGGTGGCAGCCGCAGTTAGAGTGCCGCATTCAATTGAGCGCTTTTTCCATGCGTTGGAGCAATGCATCGGCCTCATGGAATGGGAACAAAGTTAACGGTTCGTGGAAGAGAGAGACATTGAGGGCCCATATGAATTTAGCCAGGAATGTTGATTCGTGAGTGAGACGAATCGATAATCTGCAAATGAAGGCATTCTGTTGCCTTGAATCTCGGTACAACTAGTTGTGATTTGTTGCTTGCATGTTGCTTGCATGGCGTGTATAGTATAGCGTGTATAGTGTGGCATTGTGTGCTTGAGCATTTACTTATGCATTGGAATGAGGCTGCAGGATGTCTGACCAGAAAGAACAAAAAGGGAAAAAAAAGGTTGTGATTTCTTCTTGTAGGCATGAATGATTGGCATACACTGCATGGGAATAGCCCCCCGGCTTTAGGCCGTGGTGGAGCATCGAAGAGCGGCTTCCTTGAGGGGTTCAAGTCCCCGTGCTCCTTGCTTGCTTGTTTGTTAGAGCATGCAGGTTATGTACAGGTGAGGACATGCGGAGGAGCGACACGTGCTGAGTCGAAGACATGCATGACGAGGTATGAACACGTGGATCTCATTGTCCTGTAGTTCTTCAGCATGTGTACTGACTTTGATTTGCTGTTGTTGTGGGCAGCCCATTCAGGTGTTATATATCTTTTTTGACTTGTCAGGAGAGAGCAATGTCACATGTCAACCTCCCTCGGAAGCCACATTTCATTTCTATTCTAGTTCTTTCTCCCGTATGTGAGGTTTTCGCGGAGGTGCATCATTGAAGCCAAGGTAAATGTGATTGATGTGATGAGTTGATGTTTCTTTGGGGATTAAATGGGGATGCATTTTACTTGTATGCTTAAAAAAAGGGATTAAATGGGGGATGCACATTGCTATTGTAGTTCTTTCTCCGTATGTACAGTCCACAGGGTAAGATGGCACAAGTGAGAGCATAGGTAAGATGCTGGAAGTGCCACACTTATCCTGTAACAGGGAACCTTAGTTTTAGATAAGTGTACTTGTTTGGTCGCCACAGGGTAAGATGGCACAAGTGACAGCATAGGTAAGATGCACAGGTAGGATGCACAGGGGCATATGTAAACGCACACAGGTGACATCCTACAAGTCAGAGGACAGTGCTTCTGCTGCGGACCTGCTGGAAGTGGCACACTTCTCCTGTAACAGGGAATCTTACTTTTATGGAAATTTACTTGGTATGCTCATTAGGTATTCATTGATGTGATCAGTTGATCACATTTCATATATGATTGTCCGTCACTAATCAGTTGAACTGTGATTGGTATGCAGGACAAATATGCAGGGGGAGGAACCAATAATTGGTGTGCAGGACAAGCACGCAGGGGACCAACCAAACATGGATGCTATCATATGAGGCTCTTCCAGAGGTTCATCATTCAAGCTAACACAGTTACTGTATGTTTGTTTGGGGATTAAATGGGAATGCATTCTTATTAGTTTAAAGAAGTTGCACATTGCTATTGTAGTTCTTTCTACGTTGCTTGTGATGTATCCTTATTTTTATGTTTACCTATAGATTATGGAGGAAACAATTCTGGAGCTTTGGTTTTACACAATTGCAATTCATGTTGTCGCCATTTCCTTACAGAAGAGGGCTCATGCAGGCTGCGCTGCTTACACTGCTGTCATAATTATGTTTTCATATTCTTCCTGTTATGAAACTTTCTCTATGTTCATGCCATGTTACACAGTGCTTGGTCTGCCTCTGATGGCAGGGGGTTCAATTCCCCTCTCTTGCATCAGTATTTCTGACACACTTGTATGTTGACTTTGGACAATGGTATGTAAATCATAGGCTGATGTGGAAATGGCAGTTTGACCCCATCATGGAGTCAACCGACGGCTCACATTGATCAGGAGGGAATAATTCAGGGAATATTGCAAGGATCAATGGTCAAGAATGAACGATAAGGAAGAATGAACGATAACCACGGAGGGTTGCCCTCCATGGCCTGAGGTGAAGTGGCTTAAATTAAATTCACACTCTATGTGACCTGACAATATATACAAGACTAATTATAGAGAATTCTTTGGAAATTGTCATCTTTATAATATTTTTTGATCCATAATGTTATGCAGTCTTTTGAGCCCGACCTGAGCTATTGCCCACATCATCATGCTTTAGACCATCTTTTGGTTTTCGAGCCCATACTAGGGCACGTCAGGCATATCTAAACATATATAAAGCAGATTCATTTGTTCTTTGATGAATATTTCCGTCTCAAGAAAAAACATGAGAGCACCACGTATACTTCAAAAATTAGCTAAAAAAAATTAAAAGGAGTGACTGAATGATGTGACGTTTTCTTGCTCTGCAAGCAAAGCGCGTCTTGCTCACAAACTTCCGCGGTATTGCGCCGATCCCGGGTTTTGAGATTTCTTAGATCACCGCCGCCCGGATCGTTTCTTAAAGCGATTACGAAAGGGCGAGGTGCACGATCCGTGATTACTAACTAACTATGAGGACCCCCCGAAGCCTTTGTTATGAGATTAGAGATGGCAAATATTAGAAAACCCATGTTTTGAGCTCGGTAGAATATCGAGATGCCCTCCTTCTTTCGGCGAAGAATCTAAGTCATCATAATTTGGATGCTCTACTTTCGCCTATGGTGCCCGTGGGCGATTTTGGTGCTTCGCACCTTTAAGCTTCGATGTAAAAGGTACTTGCTCACGCAAGCAATCCACCTTTCGGATCTTGAGCAAGGTCGGATCTCGGCCTAAAGCGAGGCCCCAAGCCTGTGGAATCTAATGGGGCATGGGCGAGGCCCAAGATGTGAATCTGGTGGCTCATGCAGAACCCCAGTTGTTAGAACTCCACAAGCTCAAAACAATGGTTCGGTTATGGCATTTTCTCTAACGGCATTGCAACCGGGTAAAACCCATTTCTCTAAAGCATCAAGATGCTCTATCTGGCTGTCTCTCCGCCCGACGGTGACATTTAATTTATGGATTAGTTTGAGGAAGTTTCAAAACATTTGGACAAATCTATGGGAAATTTGAACATTTTTCCTCTGTTTTTTGCTTCCACCTTAGACATCCAAAATTGCTAGATTTAGTTTGGCAAAGTTTCGGACATTTGGATAATCTCAGCGGGTCATTTTTGCTCTGTTTTTTTTGGTGCCATAACCGATTTTCCTCGCTTTCGATGGTCATTCCTGTATTTGACGAAATTTTGGAAGACTGAGAAACTTTTTTTGCATGTTGATTCTTGCTTCAAGATGTGTGCGCCGTGAATTTGAGAGGTAATCCAGCTTACAGTTTCTGCTTAGGTAATCTGTGAGGTAATCCGTCTTAGGTCTACTGCAAAACCATGATTTGTTGCCGGATCTTTGAAGCTTAAGGACTCTGATGCTTGAGGATCTGCTAGATTCGAAGCTTAAGGCCTCTGTCGGATATGCCAGATTTGGTGGGGGAGCTGGAGCTACAGATATTTTTAGAACTGTGATGTCTATCCATGTTCGATGCAGACATAGGGAATTTCTACAAAAACAGGGGATTTCCCTACATCATTCCTGAGTCTTGAAATTTGATTTTAAATGAATGCAACTAAAAATGGAATTCAGACCAGACTTGCCCGTTTTTAATAACTTTGATAATTCAGGGCTTGGAAATGTTGTAAGTTTGTTGAAGAGACGCTAGTTGGAGAGGTCCTTCTGCTCGGCGCTTCTGACAATGGCGAGGATTGCAAACGGTTTGGACTATCATACTTTGCCCCGAAGGAAACTACAACCCTTTGTAAAAAGCACGGCATTCCGGCAAACAAGACCAATCTATATATGATTGAAGCTCTCTCTAGTCTAGACAAGAAAAAACTTGATGAACCGAGACACGAAGGATGGACCAAATTAGAAAGTGCGCATAAAGAAGGCGATAATAAGATAAGAGAATCACAGAGATGCAATGCAGGAGATGGTGCTCAGCTGCCAGTACAATCGACAGAATCCGGTGGAGCGGTTGGGCAATTCCTTACTGAGAGTATTGGTCCTATACCGTATGGTCTACAAGTTGGTATAGGAGAGGCTAAACAAATCGACGGACCTGGAAGTTCATACAGCTTTCTACATGTAGTTGTAACAAGTGGTGTATGTGCAAGTCTTGAAGATCTTGGGACTAAACTAGGCGCAGACACTATAGAACATCTTCAACATTTGGAATTTAAGGAAATGTTTCTATATCGGAAGATGCAAAAGATTGTGCTTTGGCATTAAAGAATGATAATCATACATTACCTTCTAATCCTCCTCAAAGCCTTCAATTTAAGGATACATTTGCCTTCCAAGTCAAAGGTGAAACTAATGTCTCCGTCTCTGTTGAAGGACTTGAAACTCAAGACAATGGGGGGAGAATGTTGCAGTTGCATGGTGATAGCAGCAACAACACACTTGAAGTCCTTGAAATTCAAGTTAATGGCAACAACATTTCTCAATTAGATGATGACATTGCAGCTATTCAAGACCCCAAGATTGAGGATACATCACAGGTTATCAAGGAAGAGGTTATTAAAATTGAGGACGCCTTTGTCTCACGTCGAACACAAAACCAAGGTCTCCATCTTTTTTGACGGACTTGAGACTCAAGGCAATGAGGAGAGAATTTTATAGTTGCACGTTAATAACAGTAACAACATGGTCTGTACACCACTTGAAGTCCTTGACGTTTAAGTAAATGGCAAAATTGTTTCTCAATCAGATGGTGTCAAGAATTTTGCAGCTAATCAAGACCCCAAAATTGAGGATGCATCACAAGTTGTGAGAGAAGAGGATCTCTCTATATCTGCTGCAGATCTTAAATTGGGGGATCCAGATGCCATTACATCACCAGCTACGAGAAACTGGAATGTGCCTACATCTCTCGAGGATCATCAAAGTCCAAGCAACACACAAGACTTAGCCAGTGACAGCTATCTATCACCCCCAAAGATCAACTCATCACATGTACTTCATAAAGATTTGGAGTTTAAAGGTGCACCTGTCACTGCCGAGTGAATGAAAAACTCATCTAATGCTCAAAAAGTCATGCCGAATGAGGATGATTCTGGACTACCAAGAAGTCAAAGTTCTCAAATCTCTGTCGAGATGAGTTTTCAAGAGGCACCACCTTTAGAAGACCTTAGATAGATTTCGAGTTTCCACATTGAGCAAAGTCTTTTAGTTCAACACTCTCAATTTCAAAGTATCACACGTTCGGGCCACTGCCAGCAAGGCAACAGTTATATACATGATGAGAAGCAGGTTGCAAGTCTGTAATTTTTTTTTTTTTTTTTTTTTTTTTTTTGAGACTAAGGGTAGATTTTTTCATTAATTAGATAAAGCCATACAAGCCATTTACCAAGCTAGGAGATAGCATGGTAATGATGTAAAATTGATACTCGTATAGGTTGAGCATCAAAGAGAAAGACAATTATGGTGTGAGTACTTAGATGATAACAGTAGTAAAAAAAAAGGAATAGTAGCAGCAGTGATAACAAGAGTGACAGTAAGAGTCAGTGAACTGTCAATAATATCTCAAAATTTCTCAAGTATACTGATAGGATGAGATCAGCTTTCTGTAAAGAAGATGAGTTCAGCTTCCTGTAAAGGACTCTCCAAAATAGGGTCTTCAAATTCCTGTAACTGCAAACAAAAATACCAAACATGATCTTCAAAAATTGGATACTGGAAATGATGAGTTTGATTGAAACTGGTGGGCATGGATATGTTATGGAAAAGGAAGTAGGGCTAGATTTGGCTATTGAGGTTATTGTTGAACCACTCATTGTAGTGCTGGTAGAAATCTGCTGTCGATCCCTGAGTGTAACTATTTTTGCCACAGTCATTTTGAAGAAGTAGCATAGTCAAACTTTCCTTCCCCATAAGTAGCAGTAAAGTGCCATATAGGTCTGTCAGAAGTTTATGACCAATACATTTTCCCAGTATACGCTCAACTGCTTTTTCGTCATTGCAAAATGAGTATTGGATAGGAAATAAAACAGAATATGCATTTGCATGAGTTCCCTTGTGTAGATCTCTGCCCAAACTGCTTCCCTCTCCCTAGAGCTCTCAACCTCCTGTATGAATTCTTCTGTCATTTGACAGTTTTCTGCTTTTGATGCAGAGATACTTCATGACTGTCAATATCTGTATTTAGTCTTGTAGATCCTTCTCCTTTAAGAAACCTAAGATATTCTGTCACAATCCGAATATGGAGCATTAGAATCAATAACATTGAAATTTGACATAAATAAATCAAAATGGCCCCTGAATAGCCCCATTAAATTCCAGCAATTGTTGTAACTCTCACCAAACTTCCTTTTATGGCATGTGGCTATAGCCTCAATATCCAGCTGGAAATGCATTTTTATCCAGAAAATAGAGAAGGGTTTAGAGGCATAAAGGACTCTATTTCTGGATTTCCAAATATTCCATAAGGCAGTATGAACAAGAGTGTTAGCAAAGATATCATCTTGCTGCAAAAATTCTAGGATGTTATTGGTGTTTCTTTTTTTAAGGTGATAACCAGTCTTGTCCAGGAACCAATTCCAAAAAGGCCTAAGTTTAGAACAATTAAAGATATGCTCCAAAGTCTCATCCTGAAGGCAGCCAGAATGACAAACAGTAGCAACATTACATCTCTTGGACAAAGATACCAAATTTGTGAGACTCTTTTGTGCAATTAACCATACAAAGAAGCAGATTTTCGGAGTGCAGTAGGAGTTCCAGACATTTTTGAATAAAGATAGAACTTAGCTTTTACAGGGACATCAGCAACACTAATCAAAGAATAGATTTCCTTGACCTTATAGACTGTCTTACCATTTATAGAGCAACCAATGGATTTATTAAAATCAAGGAATTTATTGAAAGGAGCCAGGACAGACTTAAAGTGAGCATAGATTTTCTTGTCACTGGAAGTACCTTTAAGTACATATTTCAAGGCAGTCCAAGAAATAAAGGAGTTGTTATTTCTATACAAATCCTTGATAGCATTGATTCCCTTGCTGGCCCACTTATCATAGATTTTTGGATGTTTGATAGCCATAACCTTAGATTGCTGATCAACCACACACCACACTACATTGCTCAGTTGGGCCCTGCCCCCAACCACTTTACATTGCGTCTGTGGGTTTTGACACCCAACAGTTCAGAGTGCGATTCTGGGCGGTCTCGAACTCGAGACCTATAGTTGCAAGAACTAGTGTGTTACCACTAGACCAAACACCCAGACCAAAAAAGACTTGTGTTCATAGTAGCATCTTGAAGATTATTTCTTTGTAATACAGGATGAATTTTATTCCAAGCCATTATCATATTCCTCATCATAGGAGATGTATTAGGAGCAGGATGTATATTAATAAAAGCAGATTCTGGCAGGAAATGCTTAATTGAAGGATGACCAGAAGGATAGGAAATATTCAACCAATAAGCAATAAACTTGGAAGCAGGAGAATCACTACCCACAATTGTTCTCCAGATGTATTTGCCTGCCAAAGAATAAGCCTGTAAATGAAGATTTTTACATCCAAGCCCCCCCAAGATCTTAGGTCTAGCAATTGAGTTCCAGTTTACCAAATGAGATCCATTCCATATGAAATTTCGAATTATTTTCTCCAGCTCAGAATAAATAGATTTAGGAGCAATAAGAGCAGAGGAGAAATATACATGGGAAGAAGCAAGAACTGAGTTTGCTATGATGGTCCTACCAGCAAAAGAGAGGGAATTTCTGTAATTATTCAGCTTCTTCTTGATTCTTTGAAGGATTGGATCCCATAGACCTTTCAAACTGAGATTGATAGAAAGTGGCATGCCTAGAAGATTAGAAGCTTGATTAGAATTGAGGACAGAAATGCCACAGATTGAAGACTGGATAACATCTCCAACAATACTACTTTTCTCCAAATTAAGATGAACCCCAGAGGCAGCAGAGAATTCTTTAATTAGCTCCAAGAAAATATTGATGTTGCTGGGGTTAGAGTCCAAGAAATCAAACGTGTCATCTGCATATTGGGATATTGTGAGGTATTCCAGACTGTTAGGGAGCTTGAGACCAGATAAGATTCCAGAGTTTTGCAAATGAAGAACACATCTCGTGAGCATTTCAGCTACAATATGGAGCAAGTGGGCAACCTTGTCTAACCCCCTTTGCCAAAGGAAAGAAATCTGATGGGGATCCATTTATCAAGACAGCAGAATTAGACATAGAATTTAAACCATGAATGAGAGAAATGAGTTTGGGCTGGAATCCCATCTTTTTTAAAGCAAGATCTATGAAGTCCCAACTAACAGAGTCAAAAGCTCTCTTAAAATCTAACTTGAGAAGAATACAATATTGATTAGAGATCCTGTTCCAATGCAAACCCTCCATTGCAGTAATGTAATTGTCTAAAATGAACCTGTTAGGGAGAAAAGCAATTTGATTGGCACTGATATTTTTCTGAAGGTAAGATTGAATTCTGTTGGCAATAATTTTAGCACATAACTTATATGAGGAATTTGTGAGAGAGATTGGTCTCCATTCTGAGAAGGTGTTAGGATTATCCACCTTTGGCACTAAAGTGATGAATCCAGCAGAGATTGAGGGGTGCAAATGATTTGAATTCCAGAAACCCTGCACAAGACTAATAATATCTCCCTTCATTATTTCCCAAAAATGAACATAAAATTCAGGAGGTAGTCCATCTGGACCAGGAGACTTGTTTTTTGAGAAACTCAATAAGGTTTTATAGATCTCTTCTTCCTTGGGAATAGCAGTGAGAGAAATATTCATGTGATCAATAGGATTAGGCAAGATAGTATCTAGCCTACTTATGAAATTGTTTTTGTCCAATATCTCAGCAGCAGAGAGATCACATTTCTTGAAAAGGGAAGAATAATTCTCGAAGAAGAAGTTTTTAATTTCAGGGATCGAGCTAAGAGTGGTGCCAGAGTTATTGGTAACCTGGTTTATGGATTTTTTAAGCAGTCTGCACTTAGCCACTCTGAAAAAAAATTTGGAGCTACCATAGTCTATTTCACTATTGTATTTAATTTTGCACTTGATGGCAGAGAATTTGGCATCCCTTTCTTCAATGCTTTTTAGAAAATTCTCAATTAATTCCTCTCCAGCATGAAGATTGGGATTATAGGGATCAGTTTGAAGGAGGGATCTGATATCTTTCATTAATCTTGAAATGAAATTACCTCCTGGGAACCATGGCTACCAAACTATTTCTGCAGATATTGAGGTGCAACTGGCTTCACTTCAAGAGGGTATATGGTCAACAAGTTTAAATCAATGCCACACAGCTCAAGATCAAGTTCAGGCAGCTACAGATCATACTGGAAAAATTTTAACAGAGAAGGAAGTGGTATTAGATACACCCGACAGACAAATGTCTCAACTTCACAAAGCAGATCCTCAAAGTCTCAGCCCCGAGATCATCTCCAGCACACAAGACATGGAAAAGGATACTCAACTTTCCAGGCAAGTTCCCTTCCAATATAGTTCTAAGAAATGTTTGTTTGATAATTCTATAAACAGCATGTTCGAGTTCATTCCAGGAGGGATTTCTGACAGTGAGGATGAAATTGACACACTTAATAAGGAGAATCTAGATAATACAAAATGGGGGGGATGATGAGTTATTAAGAGACACTTATCTGAAAGCTAAGCCTCCACCTAAACCATTGTCTATTTTGAAGGATTCTAATACTCCTGCAAATAATACAAGAAGTAAGAAACTTAAACATGGCTCTAGAAAGTCTAAAAAGAAGCAGTGAAAGTTTCCTGCTCTTTTCTCTGAATCTGAGTGTAAATTTTTCTTATTATGAGGATAATTAGCTGGAATCTGAGAGGAATTAAGGGTCCCCTTAAGAGAAGGAGGGCCATTGCTCAACTTAGACAATATAATGCTGATATTATATTGTTACAAGAGCTGAAGCTCCCTAAGTTTGAGGCATCTAGTTTGGGTGACTGGATCTATCCTGGGGCTTCTTCCATTTGGATGGAAGCAAATGGTACTAAAGGAGGTATGTGTATTATTTGGAAAAATCTCAACCATCTCTCTTTCTGCAATAGCATTTCTAAAATGTGGCAAGCTGTAACTTTCTCTTTTAATAACTCCACTTTTGGGGTTATTAATATTTACGCTTCCACTTGTCCCAAAGAGAGGGAAAATCTCTGGCCTGATCTTAACTCTTGGATCTCCAATAATGCCTCGATTGATTGGATCTTGGGGGATTTTAACAACACTCCTAGCTGGGATTTAAAATTGGGGAACAAGATAAACATGTCCTTGACTGAAAGAAAGAATTGGGATAATTTTATGGCTGACTCTTCCCTAATTCATATCCCATCTTCCACTGCTTCCTTCACATGGTCCAATAAGCAGAAAGATCAAGATAGAGTTTATTGTGCATTGGATAGATTTTACATCTCCAATCCAATCTCAGATTTCTGGGATAATTGTTTTGTCACAAGTGATGAAGGCACATCCATCTCGGATCACCAGCCTCAATTTCTCAATACCAAGCATCTTCTAAACCCCCCAAGGGAAGGTAATATTCCATTCAAGCTAAACTGCTCTCTGCTGCAGAATAGCTCTTTCCAACAAGAGTTCTCTCAGTTCTATCAATCTATTGATCTTGTGCTTCCAAATCATTCTATGAAGCAATTCTATTACAAGATAAAAAAATCTAAGGATTGGATCAAGAAATGGGCTAAAAGTAAGCATATGGCCAAAATCCAGGAGAAAGAAAATCTAATGAATAAAATGAAAGAGATAAGATCCCTCCTCCAGATTGACCCTCTAAATTGCAATCTTCATGTAGGGGAAGAACTTCTTGAAAGGCATTTAAAAAATATAGAAGAGAGGGAAGCCAAATTTTCTGCCATTAAATGCAAGATTAAATACAACAGTGAGCTAGATCATGGCAGCTCAAAGTTCTTTTTTAGAGTGGCTAAAAACAGGCTTTTAAAAAATTCTATTACTCAAGTGAACAATGCATCTGGCTCCACTCTGACCTCGACCTCTGAAATTAAAAATTTCTTCCATGATAATTACTCTACCCTTTTCAAGAAGACTGATCTCACTGCAAATGAGATTTTGGCCAAAGACAGATTCTTGGCAACTTTAAATACAGTCGTGCCAAACTCCATTGATCACATGAATGTAGCCTTAACTTCAACCCCTACTGAAGAGGAGATTCTTAAAACCCTACAAAGTTTTTCTAAAAACAAATCTCCTGACCCTGATGGATTTCCTCCAGAATTCTTCATACAATTATGGGATATTATGAAACTGGACATTAGTAATCTTGTGCATGGTTTTTGGGCCTCAAATCATTTGCATTCATCTATCTCTGCAGGATTTATTACCTTGGTGCCTAAAGTGGAAAATCCTAATTCCTTTGCTGAATGGAGACCTATATCTCTTACCAACACTTCTTATAAGCTCTGTGCTAAGTTAATTGCCAATAGAATTCAAGGCTACCTTCAGAAGAATATCAGTGGCAATCAATCTGCTTTTCTGCCCAACAGGTTTATTCTAGATAATTATATTAGTGCAATGGAAGGTCTTCATTGGAATAGGATCTCTAATCAATCTTGTATCCTTCTAAAACTGGACTTCAAAAGAGCTTTTGACACTGTTGATTGGAATTTCATTGAGATTGCTTTAAGAAAAATGGGCTTCCAGCAAAAGCTAATCTCTCTTATTCAAGGTTTGAATTCCATGTCAAATTCTGCTGTTCTCATAAATGGATCTCCCACAAAATTCTTCCCTCTGGCAAAAGGAGTCAGGCAAGGTTGCCCTTTAGCTCCTTATCTATTCCTTATTGTTGCTGAGATGCTCACAAGATGTGTAGTTAGTATGCAGAATTCTGGATCTCTAATTGGACTCAAGCTTCCAAATAACTTAGATATTCTCACAATATCTCAATATGCTGATGACACGTTTGCCTTCCTTGATTCCAATCCCGCAAATGTCACAAGTTTCTTGGATCTCATCACAGATTTCTCTGCTGCCTCAGGAGTTCACTTAAACCTTGACAAAAGCAAAATCATTGGAGATGTTTTCTTCAATCTGTGGCATCTCAGTCCTAGGTTGTAATCAAGCTTCAAATCTGTTGGGTATGCCCCTCTCTCTAAATCCAAATCTGAGAGGCCTTTGGGATCCTATTTTGCAAAGAATAAAGAGAAAGTTAAATAACTATAGAAATTGTCTTTCCTTTGCTGGGAGAACAATCATTGCAAACTCTGTGCTTGCATCTTCCCATGTATATTTCTCCTCTGCTCTAGTGGCCCCTAAATCTATTTATTCTGAGTTGGAGAAAACTATTAGGAACTTCATTTGGAATGGAAGTCATCTGGTCAACTGGAAGTCAATTACTAGGCCAAAAAAGTTTGGGGGTCTAGGATGCAAAAATCTCTATATGCAGGCATGTTCCCTTGCAGGAAAATATATTTGGAGAACAATTCTGGGAAATTGCTCTCCTGCCTCCCAATTCATAGCTCATTGGCTAAATGCCTCCTATCCTACAGGACATCCAAGCATTAAAAGTTCCCTAACTGACTCATCATTTGTTGATCTTCACCCTGCTCCAAATACCTCACCTCTCATGAGGAATCTAATTATGGCTTGGAACATGATCCATCCTTTGCTTCAGAAAATTGAGCCGTGTGCTGCCACCATGAACACAAGCTTGTTTTTGTGACGTCCCCTACTCGTATACGATGCCCGCACCGTATACAAAAGAGTTCATCCCCGCTTCCAGCTCCATATCGACTGGGGCCCTCCACATATCAATACCGTGGACCGTCTAGAGAGTCCACGGTGGGAAGAGTGAAGGGGTCATTTTACCCCGCTTTTCCTCGTAGCCTACCTAGTCTGGAAGCGTAAACATATACGTCGGAATATATCATCATATATCCACCTCGCGGGTGGCACATCAACATCCGCATAGACAAAGATCAGCACAATACATGGAGTTCCTACCCAAGTCTCGCACTCCGTGGGGATGACCCACAAGCTTGGGTCTCGAGTTCGAGTTCGGCATGAATCATGACAATGGATTGGGTGGCATAAGAACATGGCTTAGGGTTGTCCACTCCATCCGCCCCTCCCCATGCACACTTTGCGTAGTAGGTTGAAAAGTGTTGGGACTCCCATAGCAGCCCGGGTGCATAGCCAAAGGGCTATTCCTCGGTTACATCTCCCCGGTCCCGATGGGGCGGTAGGGATCCCTCCCTCCGCAGATCTACATGCCGCACCAAGGTGACTAGAGGGCCAACGCCTTATTCGACTTAACCCACCGGAAGGTGAACTCCACCCCACGGTGTCGAGCCCATGCCTTACCCACACTCGGCAAACCATTAGACATAGTCACTCCGATCCCCTGGTAGGCCTTACACACCCGTGAGGGATGGGTCAAGGGTCGAACACGAACCTCATTCTAAGCCGCCTAGCCCTTCACCCACAACCGTGTGGGGTTCTTGTACACAGTAGAATTCTAGTAATGCACTAAGAGGGACTATCTAGGAGCATCATCTACTAAGCTTCAAGTCTCTACCCCTTCCCAATACATTGAGTTCACGTAATTCATCCGGCCCATCATCACATCATAGAACTAAAGAATAAGAACTAATCTATATCATACATAGAGTTAGGTTCTTTAGTTAGAGTCAATCTCGGGATCCGCTTTGGCTACTAGGGTGATTTAATAGGCTAAACCTACTTGGTTCAAGGCCGGAATAAGGTTTAGGCTATTCAATCGACTAAATACGATCCTTGGTTCACTCCTCTCGATCCAAAGGTGTCCATGTCTCTGTTCGCCCCGAAATGCGGTGGGAGGACGATCCGACAAGTCGGGGCGCATTTCGGACATCGTGGGAGTTGGAATTGACTCCTCCCCGAATCGGAGCTCGAAGGTCTGTGGGGCGAAAAGGGAAAGTTAGGGTTTGGTGCCTTATGTAGGCTATATCGGTTAGGTTTAGGGTTTCCATGACCCTTGGTCTACCTTTAATGGGTTAAAGGTCTAAAAGTGCGCCGCTAATTGCTGCGCTCATTGCAAGTTGCCCCTAAGGGCGACCTTTGCTTGGTACATCGCCGGGCGCATTACCGCGTCGTTGGACGGCGGTACACGCGATTCGGCAAAGACGGTATCGTTTTGAGACCGTGATATCGACCGGAACGCCACATTCTCCCCACCTTGAAATGATGTCGCGGCATAGATCGTGGGTCTCCCCACCTTGAATCTTCCTAACACGCAATCAACCCGATGCATACGATATACTACTATAATACTTACACATTTATTAAGATTACCTTAAGATAATATTTTTAAATCATTATTACGCCATTACATTATCAAATAACTTGTCAAATCGTAAAAGAATTAAAACAAGGTACTTATTAGTCTCTCCAAATATCACAACATTTAGTTTATCACAATTTAACACTTTCATATACAATTATTATTTAAGGTGTCTTCATTCCTTGCAACACATTCCAACAAAATTTGTGTTGTAAGTCTTCGACCTTAAAATCCTATATTAATTTTACAATATCTATAATTACATACTTACTATCTTAATTATTAGAATTACTCTAAGGTAATGTTTTAAGACATTACTATACTATTTCATTATCCAATTAACTTATGATTTCATAACTTAATCCATCAAGGTAATTATTAACCTTACTTAATACAACATTTAAGTTTATCAAAGTTTATCAATTTCATACAAAATTTACACTTCTAAGGTACTTCTTCATCCCTTGCAACACGTTATAACAAAATTTGTGTTGCAAGACTTGGGAGTTCGACCTCGGGGCCCCGTCGAGCTTTATTGGCCTCAGGGTCAACACTACGCTATTACCATTTATATTAATTAAAATTTTGGTTATATGGTGACCACCCCACCCATCTACATGAATGCATGGCTAATCTCCGCGAAGGGAAGAGGATGATTCTTCCATCGTGGCCGAGGAGACAAAGACCCTATAATGCCTGTATGCCGCCATGCCTACACCTTTTAGTTGCCCAACGTGGAGGATAGGTCCTTCGTGAAGGCCAGATTCCTCCTATCAAAGCATGGCATATGGGGGCTAGAGGTGCTTTTCCTATCAATGCATTCCTCAATGACATCCTTTCTCTCGGTCGCCTACTCGTGGGACAAAAGTAGACTTTCCCCGGAACCGCGGTCATGCCTCGCATTGACATTACACCACGCCCTAGAGATCACCGTAGTAATCTCATCATCGGGGACAACGCATGCAACCCTTTTACCTCATAGGTTGCATGCGTATTATACTTTAACTAGGCAAGCTATAGATCTACACAAAATCGATTACGTCCGTCCCGTTTTTTTTACTTTTCCTTTAATGCATGTGATTTACATAATTACCCTAATGTAATATTTATGAATTAACATTATCATAGTTACTTCCGATAGTACAATTATATTTACTCTAAGCTTTACAATATTTAATTACTTTTAGATCGCGATTATTTAAACAATAATCCCGATTTTAGACCTATTGTTACATAGAGAAGATTTTAATTATCATACACAAGAATTAGATGTGCTTCTTATTCTCTTCCTTGGGTCTTGCATTACCCTTGGAAGTATATCCCTAAGATGCACTTAAGTATATCCGAATTCTATTTTCTATTTATATTTATAAGGACCCCGAGGTCATATAGCTATCCTTGGAAGGAATTTCATCCTTGCGAAGGATTAATTAACATGCTACCTCCATTATCGTTGTTATTTAACTTATTTCGGTATGATACATATACGTACAGTAATTTCTATGCAATTATTAGGATCTATATGTAACTTATTTATAAGATACATTAAAGCTTATAATGCATGCACACGTCTTACCTAAGGCTAGAATGCATCCACCCATTGAGCCGGCGTCGAGTAATTTGGAGATGACTTGGTCGTTGCGTTGCTCCCATAGTTTTGCTCCACTTCATTGGTGTAGTTAGCTACTACTTCGGTCTCGCACGTTGAAGGCCACCTGAGCACTAAGGTATCTATCTAGCTTACGCTCTATTCTCTTCGGCCATTGCCGGAGTGAACTCTATTCTACGGGTTTGGGTTAACACACAAACCATTACATCCAACACTCTAAAATTAAATCCCCCTTGAAACCCCCTTTGGTTTGGGTGCATATTCACACGGGGGGTGACTTCGGGCATCGAGAGCTGTTGGATAGGCATATTCACCCTTTATTCCTTAATCTACACCGTACATAAAGTTCCTCATTTGTGGGGTATGCATGTACACAATTTGCTATACTGTATAACAAGATTTGCAAAATACACTAAGATTTGAGGTAATATACTACATAGTGTTGATTTTGTACATGCCAAACATAATTTTAGGGGCTCTCGCTGCCCTACGTCACCCCCCGTGTGAATATGCACCCAAACCAAAGGGGGTTTCAAGGGGGATTTAATTTTAGAGTGTTGGATGTAATGGTTTGTGTGTTAACCTGTAATTTTTGTTCCTTCAGGGCCTTTTTAGAATTGACAAACGAACTAAAACATTTATAATGATAATATATGTGTCATATGCGTTGTTTGTAATGATGTCGTAGATATATTTAAATAGGCATTTCTATGATAAAATTTATAATAAGCAAGTAGACCAAAAATTAAAGTCATTGTGAGGGTGACATTAGAGTACAAAAGAAACCTTGGAATATTGATAAAAGGATAAATGTGATGAGGATAGAAAAGAAAAGCCTGTATTGATGAATACAATGTGGGAAACCTACATGCAAAATGCCAAGGAAAATGCATTTATATTTGGAACGTCCCTATATAGTAGCATTTCATATGCTAAACATCTCAGATAGGAAATGGACCCGTGAAGAATCCAACATTTGCTTAAATAACTAAACTAACCAAGTCAAGTCACAACCATACCAACTAAGCAACCACAATCGATAACAGGAAGAAAGAAATGAGCAGCCAATGTCATTATTTAAGGTATAACAAGTAAGGACCATAGGCCAACATGTTGTTATGAAATGTAAATTTGCAGCTTGATTAGTGCATTTATAAAGCTTTTGAATATATAATCTGGAATATGCATACAGCTCATGGTTTTCCTTGTAAGAGTTAATAGAGCAGAAGTGCATAAAACGACATCATTCTTTGGCTTCAGTAAGTAGAGCAAGTGAATACAAGGAAAGGAAAAAACAAATTAACCTAGCAAAATAAGTTACACATAACAATAACAAAAACAATTATATTTAATGTTCAGTAAGTTGCAGAAGAGGAGAGCCAATAACACCTAACTTGTTTAGTTTATTCCATCCACACCGTTATATCATAGCATCTCTCACAATTCACAATGTCTAATGATAAAATTAGTTTCGACATACCTGTTACGAATTTTCCTTCACACCGATTCAAAGAATGGATCGTACTTTATGCATTGGTCAAGATAAGAAAAGGAAGACCACAGTCATGTCCACCCTACAAGTTGGTGGAGTTGAAAAACTTATCTAATATTCCAATAACAAACAGTGACCTCAAAGGCTTCAAAAAGCATTTGAGGATATGCTTGAATCCCCAACTGCAAAGCGTGTCACATGCAACACAAAGATGCTTTGTTAATGCCTCACAATGCTTTGTCACCGAGCAAGCAAGCATTGCCGGAGTATTTTAAGAAAATGCCTTAACCCTTCATAGAAGCAAGACACATTCTACCTCTTTTCAACCAATATCTAGCATAACCTCGCAACTCCACGACAACCCGTTTAACATTGCCCGTCCATTCAACCTGCTAACCATTGTCCATGAGGCTCCGAGATTTTTTAGTCATTGAAGAGGCCGGACTCTTTTGAAATCGACAAAACCCTATTGGAGCTTTCAATTGGTCCATCCGCCAGAGACACCCATTTGTTGCTATTTCGATTCACTTCATTCCTCATGCCATGTCTAACCAAGGCCAAAGAGGAAAGATAAGGAAGAGATCAAATCTAACCGTCGCAAAGATTTGCTTGACCAAAGATTAATGAGAATACGTGCTCGCAGCAAAAGCATTGCAAATGTAAATGTCAAGTTTTACTTATATGATGGCAACATGCTAATAACCATGATTCAACGAACCGACTTCGTGGTTGCCAACCTTCTCTTGCAATATATATTACAGGTCTTTGCCCATTATATTTCGTAAATGTCCCTCAACGGTCATAGCTTAAAGAGAGCAAACGTGATAGAGAACAAAAAAAGAAAAGATTGCATGAGAAGAGAAATGAAAGAATAAGATCGACATGGGCAACTTGTGATGCCACACCTACTAGGGCTCTTATACTTGCAGAGATGCAATGTCAAACTATTGGTTGCTCCCACCCAGAGAAAGAGGCTCCTCACAAATTGATTTTGTCATTGCTACTTTCTTCCTAGAGATGAAATTGCCAACAACTGTTGTTCATGGCCGGGTCATGGACCAACCCAGTAGCCTGGGCATGCTATAGAGCAATTCCTTGCATTTTCAAGATTGATGCTTCTCCATCTTCTGCCATGTTTCTATAAGTTCCTTCTTTTCAAGACAAATCATGCATCAACCGAAAAAAATAACAATGTGCAATTAACTCCGAAAAATCATCATGCATATCTGACATTTACGCTACATGTCACAAGTGCAAGGTCCGGTCTTGAACCGATGCCCTTAGACCTCGCGTAAAGTCCGGATGCCACACAAATCCGACCCATCATGGCAAACCCAAAAACCTGCAAGACCGTGATACCCAGAGACGAGACAGAGAATGCTTGAGATAACCCTAAAAAAACCCTAAAGTGAAACATTTCGATGCTTGCATGTTTGGCTTATTAAAAAGAAATAGAGGAATAAAAATAAAAGTGGGTAAACCATTGATGATATGGAATTTAGACAATAAAATGCGGAGTGCACTCTAGATATACTGATTAGTATGTCTCGTGCAATACGCCCATGAAATCATATGAAAACCATGCCAAAAAGCGTATAAAATCACAAAAAAAACCCCCTGTTATTATGCTACATATTTGATGCAAGTACGTTCAATCATAAGATTGAGCCCTCCCACTTTCTTCGAAAAGAAAATGGTCCTGCACTCCTTTAATGACGTTGTACACAACGTCATATCTATTCTCTCCCCTTAAGAGGTTATACGCTTCTTACTTAGCGCATTAATTTACTAGCCTTAGCTGACATATATAACCATCTAAGATGGATATACATATTATGTTATCATTTATTTCAATATAGTTATGGGTTACCTACTTAGTTAGAATGATTCTAAACCACAAGGTTTTGTCATTGTCATCATGACAATTCCTTTTGTCCCAGAAGACTATTTGATTACTATAATTCTTATTTTAGATGTACCTTTCATGTATTATTCTTTTATGTTCTAGAAATTCCCCCTTTCTTAGTTATTTAAACTCTTGGAATATTCCTACCAATCGAATTGATGCCATCGTAACAAGTTGGCCGGACTTGTTAGATTACTTCTTTTCTTTCGGTTGGATTATTCTTTGGAGGTACTAGATTTATACATGGTCAACAATTATCCTAGTAATGATTCCTTCTTAGCGAGGAGATCAATCTCACCAAGTGGTTTCAATACATTGGATGTCTGTTAACAATCGTGGATAATTATAGTTACTCCTATGCATTTCCTTCCCAATCCTTGATGTTTAGCTCAATATTGGGGCGATCCTTTCAGCGAGGATATCTGGAAATGCCTTCTAATCCCAATATGGATGTTACCGTCCATACATTTAACCTACTAGGCCACATGGCCTTAGATCCTTGAGCTTGCTAAAAGCTCATCCACTCGTTGCCTACTTGAAGTAGCAAGGTAACGTTCTTTCGAGTCGCTCGATACTTCAGTCTCCTTGACGGTGGCTCCTCCTTGTTGTAGAGGTTGACTTTGTTCGTTAGAAGCCTCTCATTGCTGGTGGCTTTGATGGCGTAGTTGATCACTTGAAATCTTCCATGCCGCTTTTCAAAAGCCTGAAGGTGGCGCCGTTGAAAAAGATCTTTCATCTTGAACTCTTTGTCTTGGCGGCTAAAGGATGACTCTGTATCCGATATTGTTTCTTCGACTCCATCGACGTCTCGTACACCGAGTCCTCTTGTTGCCCAAAGAGTGTTGAGGATGTTGATTGCTTCACCCCTGCAAATTGCCTGACATCTCTTCCTTTGATCTGTTACGCTATGGGGGGGAATAACAAGGGAACTATATATGCAAAGCATATAACTTACATAATTACAATTACTACTAGAGCTATTAGGTCCCCCTTGTGCCTCCCTCCGAGTTGCACACCTACTCCTTGACAATGTCATCGGTGTTCCTCCCGGTGCAATGGTGTTGACGATCCATATCCTCCTATTTGTACGTCAGCTCGTACTCCGGGGTAACTTGTTGATGTACTTGGGCCCTCCGATGTTTGTCGGCTATGGCACAACACACTTTGCATCACATTCTAACTAAAGGTGTGGTGGTCATTGATGCTTCGACATTTCGGTCTGCTTCCTGATCCTGTTCTCGGGCGGTAATTGTTCCCCCCTTCATGATACTTGAAGCTATTTGAAGGCGTCTCTTGAGGCTGTGCGCGATTCCTTTGGCTATACTCCTCTGGAGTTGTGCTCTTCTGCAGTTGTTCTTTGAATCGTCCATCCTTGGGTTCACCAAGTTGCATGCAAGTCCGCGTGCAAGTCATCGGCTCACCTCGCTTAGTTGCTTGTCCATCGAGTTTCCAAACTTCCTTGTTTGATCTCCTCGATCACATGGCTTGGACGTTGTCACGTTCCACAGCGCTATGCTGTCTTCTTGTCTTGAGGTACCTTCCGTGGGCTTTGATTGTGCTCGTCGGTTTGATCCTCCCCGTTGCCTCTAAGGAGCTCGTGGAAGAAGTCGGTTGCTAGCACTTCTCCAGCTTTTCGCTTCGACCTTTGTCCCTCACGCATGTCGGTCTCTCTCGGGTAAGGCATCGTGGCTCTCCTCCCTGGCTATGGCTATGTTATCGGGATGATGGATCCTTATATCTCAAGCACTTGACCCTTGAGTTGAAGAAGTACCGCCCTTAGATATGCTATTGTTGTTGAATAGCCTGGCTATTATCTTGAACTCTCTTTTTGCCGAAGGTGCTTCAGTTGCTATCCTTGTTGTTAAGGTGTCGAATGCTTCTACCTTGGGCGTTTGACGTGCCACATGTTGGAGATATGATCGGCTTCTTCTCTTCTAATTACTGGTAGGAGTTTACGGCGAAGCCATCACCTAGTTGTTGAAGGCATATCTCCTCGTCGCGGTGCCTTTCGTAAGTGCATCTCCATCTAAACCACGTGTCATGGCGCATTCCCCTATATTACCACAAGGTGGAATTATGGTCGTCGAGATGTTGTCTTCTTAGTTGGCTCGTTGATGTCGGGGTGTTCCTCCTTCTATTGTTGAGGCCACTCGTGTCATAAGTTCATCAAGTGTTGCTGCTGCCACAAGATGTAGTGTTGCGTCCCCGGCGATGTCCCGTGCAAATGATGATCTTGACATGACCGGTGTTGTCTCTTATTCTCGACATTGGGTGGACGAGCTGTCTTCTACTTCGGGGCACTTCCTAAGTGTTTGGAGTCGAAGGTTTGCTTGGCCTCGAAGCGTTTCTCCCTCGTACTTGCTCTTCCATTTTGATCTTGGGCTATAGTTGTGCTTCCTTGCTTCCTCTTTTGGTAGTCGGGTGAAGGAGCTTCCCGATCTAAGCGCTTAAATCCAGTAAAACATGACTTTAAACTCATGTTTCTCCACTATATCTGTGAGCACCTCGAGATATACAATAGACATATACGCATTTACATTGGGATTTTAATTCATCCACTTTTTCAAAACAATCGCGAAGATCTACTTAATTGTTTATACTCCTTTAGGGTTTCCCCTCCTCCTATCGCGTTTGACCCTTTGGTTTTGCGCATCTTCTTTGTTCTCGGTTGACTCGTGATTCCTTTGAGATGTCGGCTACTATTGTTGAGCTTCATGTCTGATCCGAGCTCGTCACGCCAGCCATTCGCGAAGAGTGTTCGTCGATGTGATCCCTTGAGAAAGATGCTCCTCCTTAATGTGTATATTCGCCGTGAGAATGCGGTGACCGCCAACGCCCCTACATGCGGTGTTTAGCCAAGGTGGTTGCCGATGTCGCGGTGCCGTTGATCGCTTGAGTAAGATCACCTAACCGCTGCGCTTGGGCATTCTTGAATATCTTCGAAGCTCTAAGATCGTGGTCGGTAGGCAGGCATTGGCATTCCTCCGCAGGTTGAATTTCTGAGTGCGACTCCTGTTGCTTGGGCTTTGCTTCATTCCGAGGTGCCTCTCCTGTGCCTGGAAGTGTGGTCTTCTCTATTGTCCCTACCATGGCTCCTTCTAGCCGCCTTTGCGTGATTTGTATCTGATGGCTAGGTCGTCTCCTCCTCCTCATGGTCTCCTACTTTTTTTTGGAACCGATGAAAGTTCTCCTGCTGGTGCAAGGGAGCTGGAAGCTCGTCCTGGTCAGCCTTAGGTGCTTGTGGTTGCCTAGCTTGGTCGCTCCTTTTGTTGGCGTTGCCTGACATTCGCTTGAGCTGCTGGGCTGCAAGGTCGTGGTGGTCTTCTCTCCGGTTCCTATACGCTCCTGTGTCGCCATGACTTCTCTCCTCGACGGAAGATTATGCCCTCTGGCCCTAGCTCGTGATGCTAACGCGGCATCGATGTCTAACGTGTTCCTGCACCTGTATTTTGCTGCCTTGCATTCTTCCATTTGAAACTCGTGGGCGTCGAGTTGGTGAAGGCATCGAGATCCTCTTCCTGATGTGAGCTCGTGGACGTGGTAGCCGGGAGGTTGACATCTAGAAAATTCTTGATGCCGTTGGTTACCAATTATTCTTCCCATTTGATGAAGATTGATGATAGGCCGATGGTGTCCTGTTCTACTCGTTTGTCAGTTTAGGTGTTTGTCGTTGTACTTCCCTCTCTTGGGTCTGCCTTTTCGGTCTCCTCTCCTTATCTGTCTGTACGTCGGTTGGGACCTTGATGTCTTCAAGGGGTTGCGCCTCTACCTCTTCTGTGGCTCTAGCCCCGTCCTTCGAAAGTAATGCTTGTATATTCTAGAGTCTAAGGGTCTACTTGAAGGGCTCTCCTACAACATTTTGGGCTCTATAAGCAAGCAAGATGGCTCGAGCAGCATTACTGGAGACATATCTATAATCTCCAAGTCTATGGATATTAGGACGTGTGGTATGGCATGACATGAGGGTTGTTTTGCAAAACCTCCATGATGTTTGAGGCATACTCTAAGGTCCTAACAAAGTTGGTTTGGGGGAGTCCAATCTCTACACATGAGGTGACTTGGGCAGCTCTAGACTCTAGCTCCTTTCTAGGTATCCCGGCAATAGGGAGTGTCAATGTGGCGGCTATATAAGTCAAACTCTATTAGGAGGACACTGAATTAGGTCAAGGTTTATGCTTTTGGCATGACCAGAGGTGATGTACCAACAGTTGGACTTGGGTTGGTATGCTGAGGTCTAGATGACTATAACAAAGGGGTGTTCTTGGGCACTTCTATCTAGGAGTAAGGCATCAGCTTTGAGCCGAGAGCAATACTTGCGAGGTACTAATGGGGTATGCAGTTTGGAAAAACAATTCAAGGGTTTGAGGAATTTTGGTCATTTTGAGTTAGGGTTTGACATTTCTAGTCTAATTTGAGGTCATAAATGGATTCTAGGCTATCTAACGGTCCTATTGCAACAATTTTCAGGTGATTTGGAGCTCTGTAGCTCAAGTTATGGAAGTTCAAAGTTTGGAGGTCTCCGCAGTAGCGCCCTCGCAAAAACTAAAGTTTAGTTCTTTGACCAGGTAGCAGTGAGATCTTGCACATTTTTAAGTAATTTAAGTAATTTAAACATGCTATTCTAACTAATTCCTACCTTGGAACTAGCCTTACCATATTACTTTTCTCAAATTCATCAAGTTTAGTGTGTTCTTGGCTGATGTCTCACGACTTGCTCTCGCTCAAAAACTAAAGTTTAGTTCTTTGACCAAAGGATGTGAGATCTTGCACATTTTAAGTAATTTAAGTAATTTAAACATGCTATTCTAACTAATTCCTACCTTGGAACTAGCCTTACTATATTACTTTTCTCAAATTCATCAAGTTTTAAGGTGTTCTTGCTCAATGTCTCATAGGTAGTATGCTCGCTCAAAACTAAAGTCTAGTTCTTTGACCAGGTGCTGTAATGTGAGACCACCTTGCCCGAGGAGGTTTTGGCTCATTCTTTTTAGTCTTATTAAGTTCCAATTTACTTAACTGTTACTAGCTTACCATAAACTACCAAAAATGAGAAAAAAATTTCCCACTTTTCGAGGCTTGAGGATCCTATCAAGTTAGTACTACTGGGAGCATGGTCAGGTGCTTTGCTCTTGGTCTCCAAGAACATCGCTCTCGATAACATTGTGATCGTCCCCTACTCGTATAATGATGCCCACCGTATACAAACAGGAGTTCATCCCCCGCACCAGCTCCATACTGATACAGGGCCCTCCACATATCATCGTGGACCGCCTAGAGTCCATACAAGGGAAGAAGAATGAAGGGTCATTTTACCCCATCTTCCTCGGGGCCTACCTAGTCAATGCGGCGTAAACATACACGTCGGTAACATATCATCATATATCCACCTCGAAGGGTGGCACATCAACATCTGCATAGACAAAGATCAGCACAATACAAAGGAAGTTCCTACCCAAGGCTCAGACTCCAGGGGATGACTGACAAGCTTGGGTCTCCAGAGTTCAGTGCAGACAGAATCATGACAATGGATTGGGCTGGCATAAGAACATGGCTTAGGGTTGTCCACTCCATCCGCCCCTCCTGTGCACACTTTGCAGAGTAGGTTGAAAAGTGTTGGGACCTGACTGTAGCCAGCCGGGTGCATAGCCAAAGGGGCTATTCCTGGGTTACATCTCCCCAGTCCCGATGGGGCAGGTAGGGATCACTCCCTCCAGAGATCTACATGCTGACCCAAGGTGACTAGAGGGCCACTGCCCTTATTCGACTTAACCCACTGGAAGGTGAACTCCACCCCACGGGTGTCGAGCCCATGCCTTACCCACACTCAGTGGCAAGCCATTAGACCTAGTCACTCTGATCCCCGGTAGGCCTTACACACCAGAGGGATCGGTCAAGGGTCAACACCTAACCTCATTCTAAGCCCGGTCCTAGCCCCTTCACCCACAACCGGTGGGGTTCTTGTACACGTGTGCGAATTCTAGTAATGCACTAAGAGGGACTATCTAGGAGCATCATCTACTAAGCTTCAAGTCTCTACCCCCTTCCCAATACAAAGAGTTCACGTAATTCATCCGGTCCATCACATCATAGAACTAAAGAATAAGAACTAATCTATATCATACATAGAGTTAGGTTCTTTAGTTAGAGTCAATCTCGATCTCAGCAGGCTATTAGGGGTGATTTAATAGGCTAAACCTCACCGGGTTCGGGTCGGAATAAGGTTTAGGCTATTCAATCGACTAAATACCTGATCCCTGGTTCACTCCTCTCGATCCAAAGGTGTCCATGTCTCTGTTCTGCTTCGAAATGCGGTCGGGAGGACGATCTGACAAGCTGGGGCGCACGGACAGATCGTGGGAGTTGGAATTGACTCCTCGGTAGCGAATGTCCTGAGCTCGAAGGTCCGTAGGGCTAAAAGGGAAAGTTAGGGTTTGGTGCCTTATGTAGACTATCGGTTAGGTTTAGGGTTTCCATGACCCTTGGTCTACCTTTAATTGCGCCGCATTGCTAAGTGTAAGCGCACCATTGCAAGTTGCCCCCCAGGGGCTTACCTTTTTGTTGGGTACACGCCGGCGCATTACCGCGTCATTGGGCGGCGGTACGCTGCGTGGATGGTCGCGATGCGGTATACGTCTTGAGACCGTATATCGTACTGGAACGTCACATTCTCCCCACCTTGAAATGATGCTGTCCGCAGCATCGTGGGTCTCCCCACCTTGGAATCTTCCTAACCTGCAATCAACCTGATGCATACGATATACTACTATAATACTTACACATTTATTAAGATTACCTTAAGGTAATATTTTTAAATCATTATTACGCCATTACATTATCAAATAACTTGTCAAATCGTAACTCCTGCCTCCCAATTCATAGCTCATTGGCTAAATGCCTCCTATCCTATAGGACATCCGAGCATTAAAAGTTCCCTACCTGACTCATCATTTGTTGATCTTCACCCTGCTCCAAATACCTCACCTCTCATGAGGAATCTAATTATGGCTTGGAACATGATCCATCCTTTGCTTCAGAAAATTGAGCCTTGTGCTGCCACCATGAACACAAGCTTGTTTTTGTGACGTCCCCTACTCGTATACGATGTCCGCACCGTATACAAACAGGAGTTCATCCCCCGCACCAGCTCCATATCGATCTGGGGGCCCTCCACATATCACGCGGACCGTCTAGAGTCCACAGTGGGAAGAGTGAAGGGGTCATTTTACCCGCCTTCCTCGGGCCTACCTAGTCTGCTGAGCGTAAACATACACGTCGAGAACATATCATCATATATCCACCTCGAAGGGTGGCACATCAACAAAGATAGACAAAGATCAGCACAATACATGGAAGTTCCTACCCAAGGCTCAGACTCCAGGGGGATGACTGACAAGCTTGGGTCTCCGTTCAAAGTTCAAGGCATGTAATCATGACAATGGATTGGGCTGGCATAAGAACATGGCTTAGGGTTGTCCACTCCATCCGCCCCCTCCTGTGCACACTTTGCGAGTAGGTTGAAAAGTGTTGGGACTCGATCAGCCAGCACGTGCATAGCCAAAGGGCTATTCCCTGGTTACATCTCCCCAGTCCCGATGGGGCGGTAGGGATCACTCCCTCCGAGAGATCTACATGCCGACCCAAGGTGACTAGAGGGCCACCGCCTTGCCCTTATTAACCCAACCCACTGGAAGGTGAACTCCACCCCACGGGTGTCGAGCCCATGCCTTACCCACACCTGGCAAGCCATTAGACCTAGTCATTCCGATCCCCAGAGGGCCTTACACACCGGAGGGATGGGTCAAAGGGTCGAACACGAACCTCATTCTAAGCCGGTCCTAGCCCCTTCACCCACAACCGGGTGGGGTTCTTGTACACAGCCGAATTCTAGTAATGCACTAAGAGGGACTATCTAGGAGCATCATCTACTAAGCTTCAAGTCTCTACCCCCTTCCCAATACAAAGAGTTCACGTAATTCATCCGTCCATCACATCATAGAACTAAAGAATAAGAACTAATCTATATCATACATAGAGTTAGGTTCTTTAGTTAGAGTCAATCTCTGGATCTGCTTGGCTACTAGGGGTGATTTAATAGGCTAAACCCACCTGGTTCGAAGGCTGGAATAAGGTTTAGGCTATTCAATCGACTAAATACCTGATCCCCTGGTTCACTCCTCTCGATCCAAAGGTGTCCATGTCTCGCTCTCGCCTCGAAATGCGGTCGGGAGGACGATCCGACATCTTGGGGGCGCATCTAACGGATCGTGGGAGTTGGAATTGACTCCTCGGTAGCCAATCGAGCTTCTAAGGTCCGGTGGGCGAAAAGGGAAAGTTAGGGTTTGGTGCCTTATGTAGGCTATCAGTTAGGTTTAGGGTTTCCATGACCCTTGATCTACCTTTAATGGGTTAAAGGTCTAAAAGTGCGCGCATTGCTAAGTGTGCGCACCATTGCAAGTTGCCCCCTAGGGCGACCTTTGCTTGGGACATCGCGGCGGCATTACCGCCGATTGATCGGCGGTATCGCCAGCGATTCGGCAGTAAAGACGCAGATAATGCCCGAGACCGTGATATCGCATCGAACGCCACCGATTTTGGTCTCCTGTTTTTTCTGATCATAACTCTAAAGTCATGGCCATAAAGCACCCTAAGATCTACAGCAAATGGACCAACAGTGGAATTTCTACTATCAAAGATCTTTATAAAACTAATAATTCCATTCTATCCTGGACTGCTGTGAAATCTGCTCTCAAAGGAACTTCCACTGATAAAAAGATTTACCTTTATTTCAAAGCTATCCTAGCTAACTTCAATAATTTTAATGATTATAGTAAATCTATTGGTTGTTCTATAAAAGGTAAGATGATTTACAAGGTCAATGAAATTTACAATCTGATAAATGTGATTGATTCCCCAATAAAGGGTAGAGAGAAATGGAATTTGAGTCAGAATCAGACCCTGGTCTTATTTAGAGATATTTGGAATTCCTACTGCTCTCCTAAGATTTGTTTTTTCATATGGTTGATAGCTCACAAAAGCCTCACGAATTTGGTCTCTTTATCTAAAAGATGTAATGTTTCTACTCAGTGTCACTCTGGTTGTCTGCAGGATGAGACATTAGAGCATATTTTTATTTGTTCTAAGCTGAAACCTTTTTGGATCTGGTTTTTTAACAAGCTTGGCACCCACATTAAGAACAGAAACATCAACTCCATCATTGATTTTATTCAGCAGGGAGACACTATAGCCAACTCTCTAGTTCATACTGCCTTGTGGAACATATGGAAATTTAGAAATAGAATTCTTTATTCTTCTAAACCCTTTTCTATTTTTTGGATTAAAATGCACTTTCAATTTGACATTGAGTCTATTGCTACTTGTCACAAGAGGAGATATGGGGAAAACTACAATTCCAGCTGGAATTCAATTGGGCTATTCATGGGCCAATTTGACTTATTTGTATCTAAACTAAATGTAATTGATTCTAATGCACTATTCTCTGACTGTGACAGAATACATGATGTTCCTTAGAGGAGAAGGTGCTACAAAGTTGGACACTGATATTGACAATTATGAGATCACTAGGACAGTATACGGTCCCAGGACGTATACTGTACTGCCTCATCACGCCGCGTACACGCCACTCCGACTGACGTGTACGCCAACGTGTAGCTAGGTTAGTAGCCCTAGGGGGCAACGTGCAAGGAGTGTGCATTTATTAACGTGCACATTAAACAATGTGCACATTCACTTAGGTGCACATTGTCCCATATGGCCACTTCATGCCAAGTGAGCCACACCCATAGGTGTCATTAATGTGCACATTTTCCAATGTGCACATTAATTAATGTGCACACATTTCCATGTGAGCACATTTGGGTGCACACATTTCCATGTGGGCACATTTGGCCACCTAGCCCTTAAAGGCAAGTGGGCCCATTTCCAATTATCCCACATGCCAAAAAGGGATAATTGGAAACCCTGGCCAACCCCCTTGTCTATTTAGGGTGAGAAACCCTAACTTGCCTAATTTCGTTTCTAGGGTTTTAGAACTCTGTTTTGGCTGCCTCAACAGCCAAAATCGCCTCCCAGACTCTGCCTGAGAGAATTGCAACGTTAGTTTCCCTTGATTCAAGCGTTTCAGCAGGATGGTTGAGCTCAGGTCAGGAGGAGCCACTCAAGGATCAGGTATTTGGCCAATTAGATAGTCTAAACCCTATTTCAGTCATAGAATCAGTAGGTTTAGCCTATTAAATTGCCCATAGCAGCCTTCTAGATCTCTAGATACCAGCCTCTAACTAAAGAACCTAACTCTATAATGTAGATTAGATATAGTTCTTTAGTCCTTCTGTGATGTATATGGATGATGTATCTCTATGAACTCCTTGTATTGGGAAGGGGGGTAGAGACCTAAAGCTTAGTAGTAGATGCTCCTAGAGTAGCCTCTCTAGCACACTATAGATTCGGCCTGTACAAGAGCCACACACAGTTTGGGGTGAAGGGCCGGGCCCGGCTAAGAAGGAGGTTCATGTCCTGACTCTTGAACGATCCCTCTGGTGTGTAAAGCCTACCAGGGATCATTGTGACTAGGTCTGATGGCTTGCCACTGCGTGTGGGCAAGGCATGGGCTCGACACCCGTGAAGTGGTGTTCACTTTCCGGTGGGTTCACGAATAAGGGCGGTGGCCCTCTAGTCACCTTGAGTCGAAGATGTAGATCTCTGGAGGGAGTGATCCCTTCACCTTTACCATCTGGCTCGGGAGGATGAGACCCAGGAATAGCCCTTTTGGCTATGCATCCGGCGGGCTACGGTCAGGTCCCGACACTTTTCAGCCTACTCTGCAAAGTGTGCACAGGAGGGGCGGATGGAGTGGACAACCCTATGCCATGTTCATATGCCCGACCAAATCCATTGCCATGAATTACATGCGCAATGAACTCGAGAGACCAAGCCGTCAGTCATCCCCTTGAGTCTGAGCCTTGGGTAGGACTCCCCGTATGTATTGTGCTCACCTTGTTTATGCAGATGTGATGGACCACCCTTCGAGGTGGATATGTGCTTATGTTATGTACTGACATGTATGTTTGCGCTTCCGCAGCTAGGTAGGCCCTGAGGGAGACGGGGTAAAATGACCCCTTCACTCTTCCCACTGGAACCCGTCATGGTTGCAGTGTCATGTGGAGGGCCCTGTATCGGCATGGAGCTGGTATGGGGGGTGAACTCCTGTTTGTATACGGTGAGGGCACCGTATACGAGTAGGGGACGTCACACTTTACATCAGAGTCAACCATCTAAGAAAAAATTGACCTTAAAGGAGTTGTGTGACATGGCAGATGATTTTATTCAAGAAGTTGAAAGCTCAAGGAAGAGGGAAGCTATTTGGGCTCAGATTTTCACAAGGGAATTCATGCAAATGCATTTAATGTTTGAGTTCATATTCAATACCCATTTCAGTATGTCAGAAAGGCAGCTATCAAAATATAGGGAGTTATACTATAGCCACAAGCTTCTTACAGATTTACATGGTACCCTGTTGCTACTCATGGGAAAGGAAAGCTTAAGTACACTGATATTACAGAATGACTGTGGTAAAAACAGCTACACACATGGCTCCACAGATGACTTTTACACACATTACAATCAGTGGTTTGACAGAAATCTGGACTGAAGCCATAATTAACCTCCCTTGCCTGTTGAACCTACTTGTTTTCCTTTTCATATTCCTGTTCACTGAAGGTGATCAATACCATGATTTTCGTGACTCAGTTAAGGATCATGGATAGTATTATTGTTTGCTTTTGCAGGAAAAAGAGGACCTCAGCTCTTCAGAAGACTCGACTGCTCAGTTTTTGCAGACTTGGATATCATTCTCTACTCTGACTATTAAAATTATTGACTATCTTCATATTTTTGGATATTATGTACTACATTTTCATGGCTGCTGTTTTCTCATTTTCTCATTAGATGCTCACTCTAGATGAGTATCTTGTTATCTCCATAGCCCTGCTTCATTGCAGTTTGGTGTATGGATTGTATGGCTTTATCTAATTAATGAAAAAATCTACTTTGAGGAAAGGCTGTAGGCCCGGTAGGGCTGGTGTGCTAAAAAAAAAATCTTACTTAGAAGACTCTCTTTTTCCTGGATTTTTTGTTTTGTGTCTATTTTTGGCCCAAGACTTAATCCAATCCTTAGCTTTTTTTTTATCTTGAAATAGAAGTTCTTCATGGAGCAATTTGGCAACATGGAGTCAATAGAAGTATAAAATTCAGTGAATTCTTGCTGGAAGGAAATATTCTGGAGAAGAGAACAGTTAAACTTGAAAGGAATATTCCTGTCCTTGGGATAACTCAGCATATGCTTAGTGTTAAGAAATTGGGGCTGGTGATCAGATATAGAGGTTCCCTCATCACTTGTCACAAAGCAATTGTCCCAAAAATCAGAGTTTGGATTAGAAATATAAAATCTATCCAAGGCACAGTAAACTCTGTCCTTACCCTTCTGCTTGTTAGACCATGAGTAAGTAGAAGTGGAGGAAGGAATATGAATAAGGGACGAGCCAGTTACAAGATTATCCCAATTAGATCTCTCAGCTATGGTCATATTGATTTTATTCCCAAGCTTCATATCCCAAGTAGGGGTATTGTTAAAATCTCCAGCTAGGATCCAGTCCACAGTAGAGTTACTTGAAATCCAATCTTTAATAGTAGGCCAAAGATTCTCTCTTTCTTTTGGACAGGTGGAGGCATAGACATTTATGACACCAATGGTGGAATTGTTAAAAGTGAAAGTCACAGCTTGCCACATTTTAGACACACTATTACAGAAAGAGATGTGATGCAAATTTTTCCAAATAATAGCCATCCCTCCTCGAGTTCCATTAGCTTCTATCCAAATTGAAGAAGACCCAGGGTAGATCCAATCTCCCAAATTGGAAGCTTCAAATTTAGGGAGCTTCAACTCCTGGAGTAAGATAATATCAGCATTGTATTGTTTTAATTGAGAAATAGCTCTCCTTCTTTTAAGAGGTCCCTTGATACCTCTCAAATTCCAACTAACAAGTTGTAAATTAGAGCTCAAAGATGTGCCCAACCTTCAATTGCCTTAGATTTGCAAATTAGTTCAAATCCACTCGAGTCACTGGAAGGGTTTTCCCTCTTTAAACCTTTGGGCCAGTAGGATCATTTTAAGCTTAGATAGAAAAAAAGAAGAAGAAGTAGAGGATGTATGCATATCACAACCTTCAATTGCCTTAGATTTGCAAATTAGTTCAAATCCACTCGAGTCACTGGAAGGGTTTTCCCTCTTTAAACCTTTGGGCCAGTAGGGTCATTTTAGGCTTAGATGGAAAAGAAGAAGAAGAAATAGAGGATGTATGCAAACATCCAATATGCAAATGGAAGTTAAGATCCTCCATGTTAAAGCCTCTAAATGTTCCTTCAATTCTTTGTAGGTTGAAAGAACTTGCGGAATCTCAAGCAAACATAGTTTGTGTTAATTCTTCTTTTGCATCAAGTAGCTTAGACAAGTGGTTTCTTTTGCACGGTGCCGAACCAAAGAAATGTTCGCGGCGGCCTTTGCCGCCGGATAAATTTCTTGTAACGATAATCATAGAATAGCTCTTCTCCAGCTTCTATTTTTTCTTTCGCAAATATATCTACTGTGGTCTCCATCAACCATAATGACCTGACCAATAAAAACAAGCCATTAAAGAATAGAATAGAATATGATTTTATCGTCCACGGAGACCAAACTGGCCTATGGGACCCAAGTACAAGAAAGAGCAGCAGGCGTATTACTACCAGGATTAAAAAACCCCCGCCCCAAAGGGTTTTCGGGGGAAAAACCTTAGTAGCAATAAGGATGCTGACATACTGCACAGTTATATACATAATCACAAGTACAGCTGAGGTTAATGTCGGACAGGGGGGCATAACTGAGTCCGCGTATCCATTACCTCCTGGAGGTACGATCCCAACAAGCCTACAGAGGTCGTGCTCAGTAGCTCATGCAAGGCCTGATGGGGCACAACTAACCGAGCATACCGAGCCCGGATATGCTGGTACGCCGGACAGCCCGAGGGCGTGACTTTCATCCTCAATGGCGCCGCTGTTGGCGACCGACAGACTCTGTCCTCACGCTGCCCCCGAATCCATCTCCCCGCCTCAATGCAGGTGGTGTGCACCTCGCGGCGAATGGAAGCAATCACCTTGCGCTTTTTCATGGGTAGATGGGTGCGCAGGTAGTGGTGTGGGCCCCTCGTGAGCATGGGATTAACCTACTGTCGATAATTTGCCACCTTGACATGTGACAGGGCCTCTGCATCCCAAAGCTTGGCCATGAAGCAAGCATCCAAGTACTGCTTCAAGGCAGCGCCATCCTTCGGTGTATGCACTGGTCCACATCTGTGTGCCTGCACATTCCATAGCGAGAACCACTGGGCTTGCTTGTCTTTCCAGCAGGCTTTGAGTCGCTGCGGGCCCATCGCCACTGCCAAAGCAAGGTTGAGCACATGGCCTAATGTTTTTCAACATCTAATAAACATATTTATTACCTTTGCATAGCAATTTGGATTTGGAGAATGATTTGAAATTTTGAGTTTATCACCTTTGCGACATGCATCTAAGACATAATGCATCAACAAGCACACAAATAAGAAGTATAATCTTTGCAACAGTATCCTAAATGATGAAATCTTTCAAACATGGTCATTAAGATTAAAGGAAAAAGTGGAATTTTCCCGATTGTAAATCTTCCCTTGTTTATCAGCTTTCCGATGCGATATAAGTTCTCCAGTATACTTTCCAAAATATTCATGTTTATTGACTGGGCTCTGGTTGCAATAAGTGCACATTAAAAACTAAAAATTAATCAAAGCAAAATCCGGCTTTTACCAAAGCACGGACACTGTCTACTGCAACACTGACTCTTAGCACAATGACTACCTCTGATGCGGTTCTTGCATCCATTTGAGCAATTATAACAAGCCTCCACAAAAGAATAAATGGTGTTGGAATACCATCGGATAAAAAATGCTCCCTATAACTGGGTTCTTACCCACAATATTTTTCATAACATGCGCCATTCCGTAAATAGGAGCATTGTTTTTCATATATAAACAGGCATGGGCATGGGGTAAATTGCTTGCAAGGCTGGTTTTTGCTATCTGCCACTCTCTTCCTGATCAATGGATTGCCTGAGCTGACTTCCAAGTGTATTTCAATGTACGAACCCTTCCTTTCCTTCGGCCATTGTAAATCCTAGATCTTGACTGAATGTCTAGTTCCTACACATGTAGAAAGCAACACTCAATCACCAGCTAGTACTATTAGACTACTCGTGCAAAAGACAGTGCAAACGATTGCTAACAGACTCTTATATCTCACTCACCAATTCTCCAAACTTCGACTTCCCGGTTATACAATATGCAATCTTGACCTGTTGGTCGCTATATAGAGGCTAGCAGCCTCATGTGCATACATATATTCTCCAACTTCTATACAACAATCCAGTCCTCTTAGCAGATTCCGAGCAATCATACAACTGTATTAGATTTTATCATTATGGAAAATTAAAATTAGCCACTTCAAGAACTTTACCATGCAATAATAAAACATTCAACCAAAAAGGTCTCATTCCAGTATAGTGAATTGGTTTCCTAAACATAACTATTTTCCTTAATTATCACCCAAAACTTAGCAAGAATTATTCTTATCTAAACATATCTAAAGCAGATTGATTTGTTCTTTGATGGAATATTTTCGTCTCAGGAAAAAGCCTGAGCACGACACGTGTACTTTTTTAATAGAAAAATATTTCTTGCTCTGTGTCTTGCTCTGCAAGCAAACCTGGCTTTCATACTTCGGCACTCGCGGCATCCTATTCCGGCATAGCCAGACGCTCCAAGCATGTCCAAGGACGGCCGCCTCGCCTGCTTCAAATCCGCTGCTTCCTAGTTTTATCTCTCTGTAAACAGTGGGGCAAGTTTTGGGTTGTGGCTCGTTAAGCAGCTCCATGTACCATTTCTAAGGATAAGCTCTTTGCCGGATTTGCCCAACCATTCCGCCATGGCCAGGGCTCGATCCAGTTCTGTTCTACTATTCCTTTGTATTTGTCTCATTTTCTCCCCTTCATTTACCAATTTTTGGTTCCCAAAATTTGAAGGAAAACAACTCAAGTTGTTCAAAGCCTGGGACAATATCACCGTAGCAGATGAATAGCTCAAGCTTAACGGATTGTCAAATAACCAGCTTGGAAGAATAGTTTACGCCAAGCCGCTCACGATCTGCCCGAAAAATGGCTCGGTAGTTTCTTTTACCACAAATTTTACGTTTTTAATACATGGGGTTCTGGCAGGGGCCACGGATTTGCTTTCCTTATAACTCCTAAATACGAAAGAGGCCGCCAAGGCCAGTTTCCCCCAAAAATCAACTGCTTCTGGAAGTTTCCCCTTCCATAATTTGGGGGGAGGAGGCAATGATTAGGATTGCTGGGTTTGCCGGAAACAAAATTCAGGGAAAAAATTACGAGTTGGGAAGGTCGAAATGCTGACCCATTTGAAGGATGAGCCAGATTCAAACAGAGGGATACAGAATCAAAGCTCTTGATGGAAGCAAAATTCAGGGAAAAGATTATGAGCTGGGGAGGCTGAAATGCTTACCCATTTGAAGGATGACCCATTTTGATGGGCAAAATATGCAAGCCATATATAGAACCATAGCTGAAAGCTCGACAACCCAACTTACGAATTCGCTCCTTCTGAACTTAATGCCGATGTACCTCTCTGGCGGAATGGGTTTAGAGCTTTAAAGCATGCGGCATCATTTAAGCACGGGATTGCACGTGAATTGCTGCTTACTAGAGTAAGCTAGTTTTACACCATATTTGTACAAGGTGTATTTCGGATGGGTCTGTGTTTGGGAAAGGGAAGACACAGGCAAAAATTGGGTGGTTCATCAAGTCTATCATATGCAAAGCTTTACTGTTGTGTTGAACCAGCAATTTTTACTGGCTTTGCACATGTACATGAGAGAGTGGCACTTCTGGTCACATTTGAGCTGTCCATTATTTCTCATATGCCATTCTTCATCGCAGGAGAGCATTGGAGTATGTTCAGTGTCTATTCAGGTGCAGTGTTCTTTTATTCTCAGGTTTTTAAAGGTGCACCTAGCAGTATTCTAATCTGTCTCCATTAATAGCTCAGCGGGCCAGCAAACTCATAAACAAAAAAGCATCTCTGATGGATGGGCAGCTCTTCCTAATTAAACGCCTCCTTATTTTATGAGAACAAGTTGGTCTTCCTCTAAAGTTGGTGAGAAGCTCATGTTCACACACATTATGGGTTTATGTAATGTGCATTATCTATTTATTTATGTGTAAACATTCAGAAAGTGAAGTCTTTTCTTATTGTCATTTGACATGTTAGCCTTGCTAAACTGTCCATGTTCTTATGATTGTTTAATAGTTGTATTCCTCATTTATAACATGAGATACTTCTACAAGTTGATACATAATTCAATCCCAAGGGTTATAAATGACAAAATTTGAATAAAAAAAATGTTCACGGCAGCCTTGGCATTGATGAAGTTGATTCCCCTTTTTATTGAATGAGTAGCAGCTTTGATAACTTCGATCTAGGACCAAGCCACTACGAGAAGTCCTAAGAGCATATGAGGTGCTAATAAATAGAACCTATAAATTTGAGATACAACATTTTGATTGATAAAAGTATCTAATTAATTAATTAATGTCAATGGCTTCTTTTGCAATCCCTCAAACTAAAACGGATTTCAAACATCCATATTTATGTTAGGCCTAACTACCATAATTCAAACAATAGTAAGTCAGTAAGCCTCTAAAGCGTATATTTTGATCAAAAAGCCACTTACCAATTGATAGAGAAGCACAAGTTAACTAAAAGATATACCTGTTTCTACCAAAAATTTAGAGTCCTTTCTCGTATAATCCCTTCTCCAAAGTGCTCCAATTACTACCTTTTAGATTACTTGTGGTGGCAAGTCCCTCCTTTAAACTACCATCTTTCTGAGTATCTTGTATAGTAGTTTTAACTTCGTCAGACTTTGATTCTTCTCTAGGTCGTTTCGATTAGTTACATGCAATATTACTGTTCTTGTGCTTCCTGAGCTTTCTTAGAAGTGCCTTTTCTCTTTCCTGTTGCATTTTTGCATGCCCAGTTCCTTCTCCTTGTATGCCTTCTCTCGTAAGAGAAGTGCCATCCTTAGTAGGCTCCTTCCCATCCTTAATAGGTTCAACACGTGCAGGACGATGCTCTCCTGCATCTTCATCACCACCTTTTCCACTTTTTCTTTTCAAAAGCTATGTTGAGTTGGTCAGGCCTGGCCAGCCGTTACATGTGACATTGAGCACAGCATCCGTACGGGTGCTGGGATCATATCTTCAGGAGGTTATGGACATGCGAGATCAGCTATGTCCTCGGGCACACACTTGACATGTATATAAACATTGATGTATATTTGTACAGTTTGACAGCATTCTTATTACTGCCACGATTTGTCCCTCGAAAACCCTTCGGGGCGGGGGTTTTTTAACCCGGACAGTAATAAGTTTGCTGCGCTCCTTATAGGTCCCATAGGCCGATTGGCCTCAGTGGACGATAAAAAACCATTCTCATTCGCATTCTCTTATCTTTTATCCCCCTTCTTGGATGGTCGATCAGTTGGGCCGTTGTTCGATCTGCTGTTGCACCAGATGTGTGAGAAGTTGGCCAAAATAAATGCACCACAATCCGTTACATATTGCCTTATTAAACTAATCAACCGTGAAGAATAGAATAGTGTTTTGAGATTGCGAATAAGTGCTGTGCATTTAGTCTCAAACGACTATTTTATGTATGACTAAGTGCATGATTAAAATATGTCACAGAGTCTAGCATTTCATCGGAGTTTAGGCAATCCAACATTAGGAATTTATAGGTGCCTAAGATGCAACAAAAGTCATTAGCATGGCTTAATAATGAGAATTAACATTGCGATGGAGAAGCTTTGATGGATCACCTTTCTTGAAGGCTAATAGTTGTGCAAGTTATTTGTGTTGAAAATTGTTGTCACTTTCAATGTTTATTATAACAGTTAATTCAAATAAGCTAGAGAAAAATATCGACGATAAAATAATTGTGCTAGATTTTATTACTCGAGACGTATAATAAGCTAGAGAAAAATGTAGATAATGATATAATTCTGTTAGATTTTGTTACTCTAGATGTATAACTCTTTATAGTTTGATGAAATTGTATAACATGTAAATAAAAAGCAACATTTTTCAACAAGGGCTTGCATCTGGGAAGTCTTGGGCAATGGGGTGAGAGGAATTCAAAGGGAAGGGAAATTTTAGCTGTTTGAACAATAAAGTTGTAGTGATCTATAAGACATCAAGGAATCATTGAAGAAACTGAAAAAAGCTTAAGGTCAATTGTCAATGGTGACCTATGTTGCAACACTAGCATTGCTAGATTAACGTCCTAAGAACTAGATTAATATAAGAGCATATACATGTTGCTAGAAATCCATCATATCGAATGCTATCTACGAACCATTTATAGTTCCAATATACTCATGGGGAGACAAATATATCTCTAATCCGAGTGTGTTTCACAACATTGTGTTAATAGATGTTTGTTAACAAACAATGGGTCTAGTTTCACAGGTTTGGGAAGGCAATAACTTTATATTCTTATTTCTTAATCACACCTTATTTTCTTCTAGAACACAAGGTGAGAAAACACAGGTCCAAATCATGTATATTTTTGGACATGTAGACGAGATAGTTGAAGAGAAATGTTAAGAAAGATATACAAAGTCATCGTCAAGTACCTTATAAAGGAGGATGATGCTAGACAAATTTATGTCGCCATTTAACCCCTTTAAGTCCTGCAACATTCCAAATCACCATAGTCAGAAACTCATTTTGCAACAACTAGGGAATTACAAAAATACAAAATAATGATGATTGTGTACAGACGGGCATATTAACCGAAATAAGTATGTTGTTAATAATTATATTCTATTCGTCTTATACTTAACTCTATCCTATTTCAATTGCACAGTTCCTTTAGCTTTTATTGTTGCTGTTGCTTTTGCATAGTAATAAAGTTACGAAACAGGTCAACAGACCAACACAAACATGGTAGAAACAAGAGCAATATAGGCAGCAATTTATTCAGGGGTCTAAAAATCTTAACATGAGTCTGAATGCTAGCAAGTTTTGCTCATTGTGCTGCAATGAGTCCTTCACACATCAAATCTAAATTGCTACAATTGGCACACCTAAATGGAGCCAAAGAACCTAGCAAATTCTTCAGTATCTGGTGGGGTAGCAAGAATCAGAATTTTCCACAGCTTTAGCGCATCAATTTCTTCTGTCTTGCAGAACCTCAAAATGTTATAGAAAAGAACTTCCAAACCCAGGACTTCAAAGCAGTCTTTATGGACATTGATACAGAAATATACTGTAAAGGGTTTGGGATAAACGTCTCGCTTGGTAAAACCCACCTTGGTTGCAGGCCAATATTCTTCTCCTTCAGGACCATTGGTATAAATGACCTGGTAGCCTACTCTCAATCCATGCTTTTCTGCATTACCTCCTGGCTCGATGGACTGTCACATGTCTAAGTTTGCAATCTTATCTAACTGAGCAACTTCAACCCCAAATTGCCATACTCACAATAATCACCAAAAAGCCACGCTCATTTTTGCTAATAGTGAGCCCTTCTGGTTTCTCAACGTCCACATCAAAAGTCTTACATCGTTCTGGCTTAACCTTTCCCTCTCTGGCCCCTTCATCTTTAGCTCTAATCTATACAACAAAATCTAATAAATGGAAAAGGAACGCAGTAGCAATTTGCTACATGACATGACAACGTTTACAGTGCTGAAAAGCAAGGCAATAGCAAATTTTTTTTGCCACCAACCTTTAAGGATGTGAGTCTCTAGAATGAAGTGAAGCCCGCATTACCAGATTGAATGCCACATTTTTTGTTTATAGATGAGCCCTGCTCTACAAACACTGCTGTCCTCTGAGAATAGGTTGTTTAGTAAATTATGGCGCTGGCACAATTAGAAGTATATGCAATATACACTTTATACTACTACTACTTCTATCACTTGAAGGTGAAAAACATCATCTTGAACAATTATTACAGCAGCTTTATCAAGCAACCTAAACTCATCTATATGAATTTCACCAGTGTGCTTTGATGCCATGAAGGTTGGTTTGTAAAATACATCTACAGATTTCTCAGGCTTTACCAGGTAAAAGCTTGTCACATTTTCAACGAAACAAATAACTTAAACCATGAATAGAAAATGTTCATCTATCTTATAGAGCATATGGAAATATAGAGATCTAGCTTGCATAACCATACATAACAATAAATTTGAGAATCATGTTCAGAACAAGAAAATAATGCAAGGGACACTTTAAGGGCCTTGTTTTCACTGTCTCTAAGTGTCAAGCTGCAGAGACCACAGAAATGTCACATAGATGACGGTATCTAAACCAAAAATATATTGCAAATGTGCATGTAAGATGGATCTATGACATTTCACATTATGCTATGGCGTCCCTTATAACAAATGGAGAATAGCTTTCCTGTAGCTTTAGAGTATCCTGGAGGCAATGGATAGCAAAAATCAGCTAAAGCATGCACATAATCATTGCTAAACTCTATATCCCAATCTATGATTTCCTGCAATATTCAGTTCAAAGTTACATGTCCGTTATCTATGTTTGTACCTGAGACTACTGTTGGGCAAATCGGCATAAAAAATCCCCAAAGTCGATCTGCATGAATGAAGCCTTTACCTGCAGCTGCCGGATTTGATAACACAGTGCAAAAATTGGTCTAAAGTAGTGATTTTTCTTACAGGATCGATTTCCACAAAAGTTGCAAGATGTTTTTTGAAATTACGAATTTCACCTGTATTTAAGATCCATATTTTCTTTTGCCCATTTCCCTCTTTAAAAACGACCTCATAAACCATGCACAGATAATTTTCCAAAGCTTGCACAGATAATTTTCATAGTCTGCACGGATTCATAGACATGCACAAATAATTTTCCAAAGCTTGCTTGCTTCACAAGTTATTCCACTATCCTGCCCAAGGATATTTTAAGATAGCACATCCATGCTTGGCTGAGATATCTCAGAAATTCATAAAGTTACACAGATGATGGCATGAACAAAAATCTCATCAGTTATCTGAATCATTTTGTCTGTGCCCATAACAGTTGTAGACATACCTAGTATCTGCAAAAGTAAAGGATATTTATCAGCATATAGCTAGTATGAAAAGAAGCAAACAACATATGAACCTGAATATTGATTCTGCAAACTTGACATGACTGATCAACATCTATACCTTTGAAATACAGGTAGTAAAGCCAACTGAAAATCATGCAAAGTCTATTCTGTTCATTTGCCTTATGCACCCAATCTGTTACTCAATCATGCAACTAAATATGCACTATCATTCAGAGATGTAAATTCCAATGCAGTGACCATCTTCCTATTTCTTTATGATTGAACAAGTATGAGGTATAATCTGCATTACTACTTATGGAGCTTCTGTATTCAGGCTATAATCTGCCATCTGCATTTAATGTATTAATCTGCCATCTGCATCTGCCATCTGCCTTTAATCTGCCATCTATAATCTATAACGAGTCTATAATCTGCCATCTGCATTTAATGTATTACATGCAAATATAATAAACCAAAAGCCACTGTATTTGTAGGTGCAGAACAGTATGTAGTAAATTGTTTAGAAAATCATGCCATAGATTAATGCTGCAGATATCAGAAAAAGAAGCAAAGATTAAATGGATCTGAATTAAACCTGAGTCTGAGACAAGTGTCCCCATTTGTAAATATGCAAAACATATCTAAAGTTAGAGCACTTCAGAAAAAGCACAAAGGCTTTGCTAATGCTTGCGAAAAATATTACCATCTTCAAAAATTGAGGACAAGATATTCAGAAATGGACTTTCTTAATTCTTCTCCTAAAACAACAAATTCAGCCTCTTCAAGAGGACCCTCCACTGCTGCTGCTGCTATATGCAGACCTCCGACTATGTTTTGAGCATGTCTAGCCAACCTTTCGGCCTCAAGTTCTTCCAGTTCTGCATTCACATCTGCTTCACCTATATCAATAAGAACATTATGCAATATACAACATGCATGCACGGTAATATTGGCATATATTGGTTTCATCTTCATTTTCCTGTCCAAAATCTTAAACTTTCCTTTCAATAGACCAAAGGATTGCTCAATAAACACACGAGCCTTTCCGAGTTCTTTGTTGAATTCCCGTTCAACAACCGTATGCACTCATCCTACCTTGTCAAGAAAAGAGACGAGAAGCCATGGGCTGCATGTATATCCCTTATCAGCCAACAAAATAGGTTTCACTTGTAGACCAAAATTGATGGTAACTATTGGTTCTTGCATAATTTCACAGTTTTGAATCCTTTGACGAATGCATGAGTTCTTCCAAACCCTTGAGTCGTGAACACTTCCAGGATATCCAATGTTAACATCAAGAAATCTGCGGTTACTATCACAAACAACTTGTAAAATTATGCTAAAACTCTATTTTCTATCATAATAATCTGCCCCGGTTGGGCCTGTAGGTTGCAATATCTCCAAATGTGTACAGTCAAGAATCCCACAAACATTAGGAATCTTAGAAACAAGAGCAAATCCATTGATAATTTGTTGCATACCCTCGCCAACCGGAAATCTGATTACATCATTGAAGTTAGAGCAGACTGCTCTACAAGTTTCTACAAAAATTTTATGGGCAGTACTGATATCCCAAACTTCTCCGAAAGGACCAAAAAGTCAACACCTCTAAAAAGCTTATAGAGTGTACATCCAACTCTAATGTGGATTGGAACTGCATCACGAAAGTTAGTATTACATTTCTGAACATCGTGTTCCAACCTTGCACATAACCAAAAAAATGTATCTTTCTTCATCCGAAAGTTTTGTTTCCACCTTGAATCATCGTAGTAACCCATCATGAACTTGTCGAACCAAGTGAAGCTCCTTGGTTTGACCCACCAGCTATCTTCTAATGATAACAACTCTTGTTCTACAAGTAAGTTTATATCTTGGACATGTTGTTGAACTAACTGCAGGTCTTCCTCTTCATTATTTTCCATCATAGCACTTAAATTTCCATCTGGAAACATTTGTTAGCCCCTAAAAATCATCGGCAAAGTCTGCCCTGCTAACATCAAAGTTGTTTCCTCTAAACTCATTATTCTAACTACTGATCAGTGCAATTACTAATCTTTTTAGTTTTCTCCAAGCCAAATAAGCTCTAACCCACCTACTCTCCTGCAATCTTCTTAGATCCTACTGAGAACGAGAACCTGCAAGAAAGACATCCAAAACTTATAACTCAAAGTAAATCTGGAATTTGAGAACAAAAGTTAAAAAATATTATTCACCATCACTTGAGAAGCTGCATGCAATTTTTTTTTTTTTTTTTTAATAATGTTATGCATATTTTATCCTCCATAGTAGACCTTTCTGGAAACTGATAATCTTCATAAAAGCTTGCCCTCTATTGTGTTTGGTAACAACAGGGACATGTCTAAACAACTACCTGGGCTTTTGCAACGTAGTTGTCCTTTCTTTCTAACTTGCTTGGACCTCTATTTCCTGTTAACCAAGTAGCAATATTGAGAAACTTATCCGTATAAGCTTTCTAAACTACATGTGATTTCATCTGATACAAACTCAGCAGTAATAATATACCCAGCATTTGAAGGTGGATTGTACCTATTAACTTTCACTAGCTTTCATTTATTGTGTGGAAAATGTAACCCATCTTGAAACAAGGTCTTAACATCTTTAAACCCATGGTTGCGAACTCCCAGCTGCATAGATCTCTTATTGGGTTCTTTGCATAGACATCATATCCGTGAGTATCAAGTTGAATTCTTTTCAAATTTTTGTAACGATTGGGCAATCAACTTCTACCCCATATCTTGTATAATTATAATACATTTCAAATAAACCATAAAATATTTGTTTCTAAATTTCCTTAATGCATTTCCTTTTCCACGTTTAGGGTTTGCCTTAACCTAGCATCACCTCAAATGCATCGGTTTCTTTCTACTCGCTTCTATCTTGCACAAGCTGGCCTATACAAACCGCAAATAGATTGTCCGATGCACGATGGCCACATATCGCCTTTCTAACGTAATCCTTCCGGACACATCCGGCTTCTATACGGCTTTATCCATCTCCTTTTGGAAAGGCTTTTGTCTCTCGAATATCGGGTTCGGTTTAGCCATTTGAAGGCATGTTTGCTTCTTTTTCCTGTTCAGATCATTTTTCACAAGGTTTTCTCTCTTCCGGCTTATGAGAAACTCTTGGGCTCCTTCCGATGGATGGGTCGATGGAACGGAGGCTCTGATATAGCCACATGTTTAGGATGGATGAAAGAAAAATATACGTAAAAGGAGGCTTCCATAACTCTCGTCAATCCCGTAAAACTACTCTTGGAGATCTTAACGAATTATGGCGTATTTGCTAATCAGGTTCCTTTAAATACATTTTGTAGGCATTGTTTTTCTAGTCTATGTCTGGCTTTCTATTTCCAGGTTGCTAAAATTATTTTGGATTCATGGATCTGTTCATTATGGATCTGTTCATTTAGGAGCGTATTTTAATCATGGTCACTCCATGCCTTATTAGTCTGATTTGTCTAGTGTTTCACCTTACAAGATCCTTAATTTTTGCTGGGCTCTTTGAATTAAAGAATAGATCCACTATTTTTTATTGGTCATTTCCATAGGGCTTATGCTGTACCAAAATCCCACTACGTTATGTAGATCTGGCTCTTATAAGATTCTGCCACCCTTATGGGGATTCTATTATTAATTAAATCCATTTTCTGATAGCTATTCTAGCTGTACTATAGACCCATTTAAGTTATTCTGCTGTAAAATTAGCCTGCAGCTTATTTTTTAATAGGCTATAATATAGGCTTGTTGATGCTTTTTGTGCGATTATAACCTAGTTCTTTAGATATTCATGTACACCTAATACATGTTGGCCTCAAATGTTCAAGGGCCTATTGTTGTCCAAGAAATTGTCTCCCTTAATCTTATTCCCTCTTTTCCATATTATCATTTCTTTTGAGGTGTCATATTGTGCTGTGAGTAATGCTCTTTTTAGTCATTATTATCCATACATTGTACTTGTAGATCTTCGTTTCTGCATCAACATAACCATAATTTGCTTCTGTGCTGTGGGATCTAGTTCTGCTACATTTATTTCAGACCATTTTCGTAACTACATGGCTTTATTATTATGTTTTTACGTGTTTATTTTATGGTGAAGGGCGTTAAGCGGGATGAGTTCATTGCTTACACTTTGTGGCTTATGCATTTACCCTTCTCAGGCTAACTTGCATTTGGTTCCACTGCAGGTAACCGGACTTATCCCTCCATGTGGTGTTTTTCATGGTGTTCAAGGAGCAAAACCACTTGCTCAAATCTGCAGGATTTAACTTCGGAAGTTAGCTTCTTGGTGACATCTATCTACTTTTCTCTGTTTTAAGTTATTATATGTTGTTCCACCGCTGCAGATGGTTAAATCATAAATTATATTATGTAAACCGTGTGCTTCATATAAGCTAGTTTTGAATCATTCTTAGATCTGCAATAATGTTGTACATTTGCAATATTATATGTTGTTGCTTTAAGCTCCAGACATTATGTGAATTATCTTTCAATCTGTTATATTCGAATATCATATCTCTTTTTTCTACATTGTAAAATGTTACTTTGAGCTATTGAACTATGTGTGTAGTATTGTTGGCATTCCAAATTACGTTTCTTAAAGTTACGCTCGCTCATAGATCTATTTCTTATTCCCGGTTGCTCCTTATCGGGGCCTAGATTTAGATCGCGACCGCCTATTTCTAGGATTGCAATTGAAGGTTTTATTTTTCCAAATGGAACTATAAGGCCTAAAGTCTGTTATTTCTTATCGTCTTAACAGGCTGAAAGGGGTTTTTTTTTTTTTTTTTGGGGTTTTTTTCATTAATTATTGAAAAAGGTACAATGGTGTGAGTGAGTCATGTAGTTGACTACTCAACATTAAGCTTGAAAACAAAGTAAACAAAATAGACATCTGTGGATGCCATGCTATATAAACAGCAAAAGTGCTTGAAATTAAGAAGTCCTTGTCTGCCATGTGAAAGGTATGAAACCTGCAGTGCTGCTACTGAATTGAACCACTGGAAACCCAAAATGAGTAAGCTGCTGTTTTGAGATTCAGAATGGGAGAGATGTAAAAGGGACCATGAATATGGGATGTTAGGATTGGAATTCAGGAATTGGGATTTAATGGGATATTGGATAGAAAATGATAAGAGTGGAGGTAGTCAAATTTTGGCTAGAAATCTGGTTGCAAAATGAGAGTTCTACCATTTCCCCAATTTAGCTCTTGAATGAGTCTGTCAGCATTGGTTGTAGACATGAGGATGATGAGTGTACCATAAGCATCTGCCATACATCTATGATGGTAATAGTGTTGTCTGTAATATTGGAATTGCTGGTCTGTCATATTTCTGCTATTACTTTCCATGAACCACCATAATTGCACCATTAAGTAAGTGCCTCTGCAAAATTCTATTGCCCAATCAATTTCGTGATCTGGGATGTCAGGAATGTCAATGTTCGTGATGCCTCTGACTAGGCCTGTCCATAATCCATCATCTATGTACTGAATATCGTGAACTAACCTCTGCCCTGGAAAAAGTGTATACTCAGCTGGCTCAACTGATGTGTTAAAATCTCTGCTAAGACTCATCATGTAATCTAGCAAAAGGACAATCATTGTCAGTAAATGCAGCATTGCAATTTAATTTAAACAAATGATAGAAACCTATTAAATGACCAATGTTATGCCAGTTGTTATCCATAGAATCTCTATCTACATGCATCTGACTAGTTGCAGCCATTTCAATGTCATATATAACCTGTCTTTTTATCCAGTGAATAGATATTCTTTTTCTCCCATGATGACATCTATTTCTATGTTTCCATACATTCCATAAAGCAATGAAGCATAAAGAGTTTGTGAAAGCATCATCATTCATCATGAAATCCAACAGAGTAGCAGGACATGTAATTTTGAAAGTATCTTCAAACCAAAGCCAGAAAGAGGTGAGCTTTACACAACCGAAGATGTGCTCAAAATTTTCCACATAACCACATCCAAGAGGGCAATTTGAGTCAATAGGATGAGTAAGATTATTCGAGTGCCGAGAGAGCATTTCCAAATTGGGTAGACTCTTATTTGCAAGAAGCCAGACGAAGTAAGAGATCTTTGGTGGCAGATAGGAATGCCAAATGTTTGTGAAGAGTCTGGTTTCAGTTTCATCTGAGAAAGCCCAATACAATTTAGCCTTTGAAGGCACATTTGATTTGTTTAAATATCTATAGACTTTCGAGACACTATAGCTTGGTTTGTCAAGTAGGGTCCAATCAGTAATAATGGGATTAGCCATAAGATTGATTGTGTGGACCTTGTGCATAATATATGTAAAAAGAGTTCTGTCTGAAGAACTTCCTCTGATTTTGTGCTTCAAAGTAGTCCAGGTAATCCATCTACCTTGATCCCAGAGATCACCAAGTGTGAGAATATTATTATCTTTCCATTTCTTGTACAGCTTTTTATGCCTGATGGCCAGAGGAGTAGATTGATCTCTATAAAAATTGGGATTCCAGAAAATATTAGTGTTGATGTGACTGTTTTCCAAGCTGGAATGATGGAAAGTCTGATGAACCTTGTTCCAGGCAATAATCATGTTTCTCATGAGAGGAGAAATACAGGGGGCAGGTTGAAGAGTTGTGAAATCTGAATGAGGGAGATTATGAGAGATGGATGCATGATGCTTTGGATGGCTAATAGAAAGCCAGTAGTTGATAAAGATTGAGGCAGGGTTACTATTTGAGAATATAGACTTCCAGATGTACTTACCTGCCAAGGCATAGCTTTGCAAGACAATATTTTTGCATCCCAAACCACTTGAATTTTACTTCTGGTAATTGAGGACCAATTAACCATATGATGCTTTCCCCATATGAAATTTCTCACTATTCTCTCAATCTGCAGATAAATGCATTTGGGAGCTAGGAGTGCAGAAGAGAAATAAATGTGGGAGGCTGCAATGACAGAGTTTGCAATTAGAGTTCTCCCTGCCAAAGAGAGGCAGTTGCCATAATTACCAAGTTTCTTTCTAATCCTCTCTACAATGGGATTCCAAAGACATTTGAGACTAGGATTGAGAGATAGTGGCATGCCAAGAAGTTGAGTTGTCTCAGTGTCAGTCATACATTTAATGCCAGCAATGCTACCTGTGTTGAAGTCCCCAATGATGGTACATTTGTTTCTATTCAGGTGAATACCAGAGGCAGAACCAAAGTTATGAATAGTCTGCAAGAAAGTTTGAATAATATTCAAGTCATTTTTGAGAAAACTGAAAGAGTCATCAGCGTATTGAAGGATTGAAAGATTCGTGATGTTGTCAGGAAGGTTTAGACCAACAATATTCCCAGTTGATTGGAGATGAGTGATAACTCTAGTTAACATTTCAGCAACAGCTAAAAATAAATATGGTGCTAAGGGGCACCCTTGTCTTACTCCTCTAGCAAGGGGGAAGAATTGTCCTGGGGATCCATTAACAAGCACAGTAGATTGGGATCTGGAGTTAAGCCCCAGGATCAACTGGATGATTTTGTGGCTGAAGCCAAGTTTCTCAAGAGAGAATTTTAGGAAGTCCCATCTAACTGCGTCAAAAGCCTTTGAAAAATCAAGCTTTAAGAGAATGCAGTCTTGATTAGTCAACTTGTTCCAATGCAAACCCTCCATGGCAGCAATGTAGTTATCTAGGATGAATCTATTTGGGAGAAATGCAGATTGGTTGGAGCTAATGACTTCCTGAAGGTGAGTTTTGACCCGGTTTGCAATTATCTTAGCACAAACTTTGTAAGTAGAATTTGTCAAGGAGATTGGCCTCCAATCAGAGAAGGATTGGGGATTGTCAACTTTTGGAATTAAAGTGATGAGTCCAGCAGAAAGAGCAGGGTGTAGATGGTTTGAATTCCAGAAGCCTTTAATCATAAACATGAAGTCTTCTTTAATTATGTCCCAGAATTTAAGATAAAATTCGGGTGGAAGGCCATCTGGGCCAGGACTTTTCCCTTTGGCAAGACTTTTAAGAGTAGAAAAGATTTCCTCAGTGGAGGGGATAACTTCCAGAGTATTAGACATCACAATCTCACTGTGGAGACCATTATTAATGATCATATCTGAAAAAGATTTGGCTCCCTCAATTTGAGTGGGGGTATCAATAGGTTGGGAGAAGATTGTAGCATACTTGGAGCAAAAGTAGTTAGATATCTCTTTCTGGTCATCAAGAGTAACCTCATTATCATCCTTAATGGTAGAAAGTTGGCTTTTCAGAAGCCTTGATTTGGCCACCCTGTAGAAAAATTTAGAGTTCCCATGATCCATTTTGGAAAAATATTTAAGCTTACATCTGATTGAGGAACTTTTGGCTTCTAATTCTTCAATGGTTTTGATGGCCATTTCTAGATTCCCTTCTTGCCAATGGAGCTCAATATTAAGGGGATCATCCTGAAGTTTCATTCTAACATCTTTCATATCTTGAAGGTAAGCTCTCTTCTCAGCAAGTTTATTTTCATGAAGGTGTTTAGACCAGTTCTTGATCCAGGATTTGGATTCTTTGATATTAGAATAAAATGACCTCATTGAGCTTGTAGATCTAACTCTGGGAAGAGAATTGTAATAAGCTTTAAATTCTTCACAGAATGCAGCAGAGTCAAGGAGGGAACAATTCAGCTTGAAAGGGGTGTTACCATGCCTCTTTATAGAAAGCACATGCTTGGTGATTAGAAATTGAGGCTGATGATCAGAGATTGAGGTACACTCATCACTGTGGACAAGGCAGTTATCCCAAAAGTCATGCTGACTGTTATTAATGTAGAATCTGTCGAGTGCACAGTACACCCTATTATTCCCTTCTTGTTTGTTTGACCAAGTATATGCTGATGTTGAGGATGGAATATGTTGTAGGAAGTGCATATCAAGCAATAAATCCCATTGAGTTCTCTCATCAGTACACATGTTTAAATCTCTGCCAATTTTCATATCCCAGGTTGGGGTGTTGTTGAAGTCACCTGCCATAATCCATGTGTCACAATTCTGAGTTGAGAGCCAGTTGTTAATAGAGGTCCATGTTGTAGTTCTGAGTCTAGAATCAGTTGAAGCATAAATATTGATGATCCCAAAAGAAATGTCTTTATTTGTGAGAACTACTGACTGCCAGGTATTGCATGGGCTATTATAAATCAAGTTTTGATTTAGGTGCTTCCAAATAATGCACAGTCCACCAGATGTGCCTCTGGCTTCAATCCATATTGAAGAAAACCCAGGGCCTATCCAATCAGCAAGGTTTGAGCACTCAAAGTTAGGCAGTCTCAATTCCTGCAGCAGGATAATGTCACTGTCATAGTTTCTAATCTAAGATATAACTCTCCTCCTTTTTAGAGGGCCTTTTATTCCCCTGAGATTCCAGCTGAGAATCTTCATGTAGAATAAGTTTGTAAGAAGAAGCAGAAAGAAGCAGAAGAGTAGGGCGCGGATCTTAGCCTAGTGTTAGCTGCAGGAGTGTTGGAGGAGGAAGGTGCTCTTAGATTTTTCTTCTTTTTAGCCTTTTTGCTATTAGATTTAGCTAGGATAGCACCTTTTTGATTGGATGTGAGGTAGACATCATCATCCCAAGTGTTTCCAGTGGTGTTGATAGCATTTAAAGCATTCTCCTTGTCTGATCCAGTGTCAGCAGAATCCGTGTCAATAGGGTTTATGAAATCATGATTCTCTTCATGATGGGAGCAACTCCAAAACTTTGACTTACAGCAAGCTTCATTAGCAGAGTTTGAATCAGTAGGGCTAATGTTTATGGTAGCATCATTTAGGATGTTTAACTCACAATTTTTATTACTTGAATCAAATGCATGGTTTGTTAAGGAAAGATCTTGCCTGGAAATGATGTGGTCATGTTGTGAAGATTCTGCAGATCCAGTCAAATGTTGAGCTGCTGTTGTAGTTGAGTCCTCTGGAACTTGCTGAAATAGACCAACTGTTGTAACCTCATCATGCAGCAGACTCTTTTCCCAGGAGGTCGATATGTCTTTGATACTACCTACCTCTATTTCCTGTATATCCCTGACACTATCTACATCTGTTACCTGTGCAGAGGCATCACTTATTGGCACAACCAATTGCTGAAGTTGCAGAGCTATCTCAGGGGAAATAGTGGCATTTGAGTGTGAAGAAACAGTTTGAGTAAGGTCAAGCAGGTCAACATGAAGCAGGTGGATTTCATTTGGAGGAGGTTGTGGTGATGGAGATGGAAATGAAATAGGCATGGTGGATTCAGAGGGGGGAGTGTGGTGAGTGGAGGTTTGAGGCTGAACTTCTGAGGAAATGTTTGAGGGTGAGATAGGATTAATTTCCTGCATGCAATTTTACGCCATGCATTTGCAATAGTTTTGAAATTCCTATTGAAATCCCTTTGCTGCTGCAACTTTTCCTGCTCTATTTCCAACAATGCTTCAGTGCGTTCCCTTCTCTCTTCCTTTGCATTCTTTATGGCCTCTATCAAGTTCTTATTTGCCTCTAATATGGTGGCAGCCAAGTTATTTCCAATGGTTTTTCTTCTTTTTCCGGATGAACCTATCTCACCTTTGCCTTAGGGATGGTGCGCAACAATTTCATCTGGTTGCAATGTGTTTACCCTGCTTGTGTCAACTATATTAGGTGGGTTCACATTGGGTCTTGATGATTGAAATGAATCCATGGCATCAAATATGCTACAATGGAAATTTGGCACCTTTCTTTGCTTTCTTTCATCACTCGAAATAGAGAAAAAATCTGGATTTCCTGTTTGTTTCTGAAAATCCTTCACACTCTTGTATTCCCCAATCAAATTCTCCCATTTGGTCCTACAACCTTCTCCATCTCTATCCTTGTAACCGTGCTTCCGCATTTCCTCCGCTATCTTTGTCCATTTCAGATTTGCATACTCCATCTTCTCCCTTGTACTTTTATGCTCATAAATCAGCCACTCCTTCTTTTTCAAATCCACAAGCAAGAGTGCCTCGTCAAGATTCCAATTTCTTGATCGTTTTCGCTTTGCACTCGAGGATGGACCAGCCACATCAATTTCAAATTCAACTTCTTGCTCTTTACCAATGGCTTGCTGTTGGTTAAAACTTCTCTATCAATACTACAACTAGAATAGAGATCCATACATCAAATGATTAAGAATAAAAAATGAAATACCGTTGTTTCATGTAGACCAATTTGCTCTTGCTCTTTATGCACGTCAAATTACTCTTGCCCAGAGGATTCCGATTCAATTTGCACAACCTATAAAATGGAGAGCAGTTTGAAGACTGATACAAAACGATGTGAATGGTAACAAAAGCTTACTGCTGCTTTTGATGAATTACGGCTTCTCAGCCTGCCCGAGCAGCCACGAGCTCCTCGACCCCGATCACCCCGATCATTTTTCTTTCGTCGGCCCATTCTTTTCTCACAAAATCGTTCTCATCTTTAACCTAACCGTTTCATTCATTCTTCCTTTTCACATTATACCATTAAGTTAATAATTAACCAAAATAAAAAAAGTTAAGTGGACCTATTATAGGCCCATTAACTTTTCCCTTAATTTAATTTAAAAAAAAGGGCAGGTTAAAAATTTAACATAAAACCACCTTCACTGGGAAAGTCAACCTTGTTAAGTTAGCCGCAGTTAAAAATTAATTAAAGTTAACTTAACTAGTGATAACCTAAGTGTCAGTGTGAAAACAAGTTCCAGTTAATTAGCCTATTTAACCTAACCTAACGGCGAGTGGGAAATGACCCTAATTTTATAAAGGTTTCGTACAACGTCTCTTTAAATTCCATTATGCATGTCTCGATTCTAGCGCTCGATTCTTTATTGTAAGCAACTCGAAGATGGCAAGGCGCAAGGTCTTGGTCCGGCGCCATTTTCCTGTGTACCCATCTTCTAGTGATTCTGATATGGCGGTCGCAACTAGTTCAGCTTCAATTTGAATCAAATGAGATTGTGGAGCTCCAGCACAAGAGCTTCCATGCATCTGTTAGCCAAAGAGTTATTCTTGGCTACATGTCCATGGAAGAAGTTTTCGTGGAAGCCGAGTTAATTGCATGGGCTGAGCAAGCGTCCTTCCGCCAGAGAACACATGTTGAGCTTATTCATGTCAAGCATCATGGAAGATGGTGTCTTTGGGAGGTCCGAATCCCATCAGTGACATGTGAAAACTGCCCTGAATAGCCTGCTCATATGAAGACCCTTTTTTTTGTGCCTGATAAAAAACTCAGCCCCCTTTCTTTTCTTTCTTCTTTAGTTTAAATTTCTGAAGCAATGTATGATATTGAACCGGCCACATGCCTTTTTTTGTACTCAAACCATGAAGAAATGGTTTTTTTGTGTAAATCCATGACATATTAATACAGGTTGTTTGGTCTTCACTGGATATTCCTCACTTGAGTTGCTTTTCATGTTCACTAAGACGTTGTCCAGGTTCTCATGGTTTCGTAAATGCTGTTGTTACAGGTTAAGATGATGAGAAACATGGACGTTATGAGGTCTTGGAGTGTGTAGCTGTTGATTTTTAGCATTTCAGGGACCACAAACATTTCTGAGACAACTCTATTGTGTTTTAAATGTGCATGTAACAGCCTTGAGATTAATGAAATAAAAATAGTTCGTTATCTTCTGTACTTCTCATCTGCTGTGGTTATTCATTGTTTAGATACTGCTGTAGCTGTTCATTCGTGAGTTGCAAACATTGTTTAGATACTGCTGTAGTTGTTCATTCTTGAGTTGCAAACATTGTTTAGATACTGATGTACTTGTTCATTTGCAGAATGCAAACATTGTTTAGATATTGCTATATTTGTTCATTTACAAAATGCAAACATTGAATAGTTATTGCTGTAGTTGTTTATTTTCTTAATGCAAACATTTTTTAGATACTGCTGTATTTGTTCATTTACAGAATGCAAACATTGAATAGTTGTTGCTGTAGTTGTTCATTTTCTTTCCAGTTTGCCGCAATTGTTTAATGATTGTTAAAATGTTGCACCTTGGTGTTATGGATTCAGGGTTCAGTTCATGTGCCTACAATTAAGTATTAATTAATACTTCTGCTCTGTAAGCTTAAATTTGAACTGCAAGCTTAAAATTGAACTGCAATATGTAAATTACATGTCTATACCGAGCATATTTCTAGACCAGAATTGAGAGAGAGAAATCTATTAATGTCAACACCCTAAACAACATTTACATTGAGCACAGATGTGTCTGAAATGAATGAAAGAATCATACTAAATTTTTACCATCTCTATTTTGGAAAATTACATGTCTTATCAAGTCTCCTTCCTTCTTCAATTTCTTATTCATGTCCTCAGTCTCATAGTAGTTTATATCTGGCAATTCTGCTTCTAAGGGCAACATTTCCAATTCCAAGTCTTCCATAATGCAGAAATTCCACAACACACAAGAAATCTTGGCTGCCCTGCCAACATGAATAGGCAAAGCTTTCAGAATCCTGAACTTCTCTTTCACTATACCAAATCCATTCTCAACACAAGCTCTGCCCTTGCAAATCCTCTTGTTGAACTTGCCAGAAGCACCTGTGCCATCTGGAAATACCTTAATAAAAATCCTTCTACTTGGATATGCTGAACCCCTAAAAGCATTGGTGGTATATTAACTGTCACATCTGCATCCAGTATTTCTCCTCTCCTGTTAATCTTTTTTCCTGTCATTTGGACAGTAGGTTCCTGCAAAATTTGTTTTGATGCTAGCCTCTTATACAATAGGCTCTTCTTGAACTGATTGGAATCATGCACAAAACCTGTTCTACTAACACAAACATTGATAAAAATTCGAGAGTGTGTTACTACACCTTGCATGAGGCAGGAATGTCTCTTGTGTCTGCTGTAATAACCATCCCCTTTGTCTTTCCTCCATGGCTTTCTGTACAGAAAAATGTGAGAACCATCAACAGCACCAAAAATACTAGGCAGACCAGTGGCATCTTCAAATTCCTTCATGATATCAAGAAGTCTTTGACCCGAGGATAAGGCAATAAATTTTTTGTAAAGCATGTATGCTAAAACTAAAGTCACTTTCTTGGTGTATTTTTGGACTGTGGCCTTTCCAACATAAAACCTTTGGCCAACATGCAATGGCATCTCTCCATGAGCAAGAAAGTAGAGTACCATAGCTACTGCTTTCCTGGGATCTACAGGGGGCCTTACCTTTTGGCCTCAATAAGGTCAACCAATTTTTCAAATGACCTTCTCTTCATTCTGTAAAACTGATGCCACATATCATCTTCGAATGAGGGAAGGCAATTCCAAGCATGATTGTCAATGTTATCCCATTGTATGGTCTGTCTCGGACAAACCCAGAATCTTCTCAGTGGTCTTCTTAGTCGAGATGTTGCAGCCAACAGCAAGATTGAAGATGCACATGGAAAACTAGTGTTGTCTTCTTCAAAATCTTCTTCCTCCACTATTGCCATAGGATCCTCGAGCTCATTCTCTTGAATGAGATCCAAGCAGAACTTCTGCATTGCTAAAGCTAGCAAAATAGCCCTAAGAAGCATTGCAATCATACCTAAAATGACCGGATCCATGCTTGAATGACGCTATCGGTGATGATTTCCTGCCTCGAAGGTGTAGGGAATGGATTTTTTAGAGAAATCGAATGGAAATGGGACGCGGGAAGACGAACTCAAAATATCCCATATCATTCATTTTGAAGATTGAATGAGGAAAGAATTATCCCACATGGGATGGCCAGCCGGAGACAAATTGGAGGGAAAAAATCCGACGGGGAAGGGGAAAACTGCTTGAAACGGCCGCTGTTAAGGCTTGAGAGAAGCTCATCTCTGATCTTCTCTCGAGCTATACGGTATAATTTTTGTCTCTCGCCGTATCCGATGAGAGACAAAAAAATTTTGATCATGTGGCCGACCTGGGTGGGGGAGGGAGGGAGGGAGGGAGGGAGGGAGGGAGGGAGAGAGAGAGAGAGTTTTATATGATGTCGGTTCTTTTGTCTAGCTTGCGTATTAATCATGACATGTGTCCATTGCCAAATCATTGAACACATTTGTGAGATGACGCTTTAGTATTACAGGTAAACGGGCTGCAGACTCTGCTTCAAATCCATCTCCTAAACATGCATTGTCGGCCCTGATAGCTAGCCTACAGGATGGAATCCTACAAGACGATGCATGCTTGCACTCCACAAGTCATTCGGCTTGTAAACTTCTATCTCTAAAGCACAGGTTTAAACTCTCAGATTTGTGTGGAGCTCATCTCAGTTCTAAAATTAGGATATGGATATTAATTGCCGTTGTTCTAAAAATAGAATATTTTTGAATGGTTTCTTCTCTGCATCTACTAGTTTTTTTCTCCAGATCTTGGCCGTTTCTTGGGCAGATCTCATCTTCGACATATCTTTGCCGAATCAGATGATGCGGGCGGATCAAAATTTTGGATCACAAGATGAAGTACAAGGCTTCAATCAATCTACAACCATAGTTGGGAGTTAGCAGTTAGCAGTTACTAATTAGCTAACCGCTAATGCAAAAATCACGTATAACGAGTTATCAGCAGAAGTGATAATGTATTTCCAAACTTTTTTTGTCCTATATGTGAACTCAGACATCTAGTAATGACTGAGGAAGAGAATGTCAAGATGCAGACCTGTAAATGTTCTATAGATCAGTAGCAGAGCTTCTACTGGTCATAATGGGCCTTGATTCATACCTCTTTAGTGATAATTAGTTGTCAAACTATAGCTAATATGCAGCATCTACTGCCCTATTTGAAAATATCGGCGGCTTTGGTATTTTCTATGAATATATATGGAAAAACATTTTTGAAAAGAGCTGGTAATATTCTTTTGCATTGATCTACAAGTTTATTTGAGTTTGTTTCCTAGATCATTGTTGCACTGCTATAAACAAGCTCATGTTGTCTATCCCTTCTTTCTCTCTCCTTTCTTTCTTCGTCCCATTCTGCCACCTTCACCTTTCCCTTCCTCCTGCTCGAGGGCCCCTCCGTCTGCTGCTGCTACTGCTGTTGATCCTCCTGCTGTTGCTGCCGCTCCCCTCGTTCCTGGAGAACGTTCCTCAGGCGACGATCTCGTCTGTCCATTGAATCAGTTCGGATGAGTTGCTTGGGACTCGCTGATCCGTGGTGTGGTAGGACTTGTCGGAGGTGTCCGAGGTGCTGGGCTCTTCGGCCTCGCCATGTTTCGGCCTTAAACGCTCGGGTTGCCACTCTCTGCGACTAGCTCTACCATGCTGGGTCTCTTCCTGGGGCTTCTAACCTACCTCGCAGTGCATTTGGTGCGCGCCATATCTTGGAGATCATCTTAGGGCTGAGAGAGAGAGTTTAAGATGAAATTAAAGAAAAGAGCTGAAATGGTGTTTAAAAAGAGAAAGACGCTCACACATGCCAAGGAATATTTTGTTACCATTATTGCTCCTATTAATTAGCCACCCTTATTAACGGTTCCCTTATATAATTATTTTTTCTTTAAATTTTAAATTTCTAATGGTTCTTGGGATTTTAATTATAATTTTATACCATTTTTCAACCGAGTCTCGGATTTGGACGATTATTCGACACATTTTGCATGGCATTTGGTGTTTTTTGACTCATTTTTTCCCTGAGTGTATTAGTCTAATTCTATGATTCTACTACTTGGGGAAAAAAGTTTCTCTATGATCTGAAAACTTCCTCAAGGTGGGATTGTATCCTGCCTACAAAGTGTGCATGTATGGCCAAAGTTTTGTCCAACGGATGTGTGGTGAGTTGGTATAGGCCTAGTAATGCCAAAATAAGTGTTCATTTGGTCATGGGTTCAAACCTTGTCAATGTCACTTATATTTGGAAGTTGGTTACTAGGGGTATACGATGATGATCCCCGACGTGGTAGAACTTAAAAGCCTATACGTGTCCTCCACTTTGGCTGCTCGTTGGCAGTGGGACAAAAACTAGCTAGTTTGTAAAAAGACTAGTCTAGACCAGTAAAAGTTGGTTTACAGATTACTATGGCTGGTTTACTGGTTACTGTATAAAGCCCTCTGGTCCTAGGATGCCCAAAAAGTCATACGTGGCAGGCGACACTAGGATGGTGACGTTGGGTTCAACGATGCCCCTAGAGTTGCCCCTAGGATCCGAAAACTTCTTCAAGGTGGGATTGTATCCTTCCTACAAAGTGTGCATGTATGGCCAAAGTTTTGCTCAACGGATGTGCGGTGAGTTGGTATAGGCTTAGTAATGCCAAAATAAATGTTCATTTGGTCATGGGTTCAAACCTTGTCAATGTCACTTATATTTGGAAGTTGGTTACTAGGGGTATACGATGATGATCCCCGACATGGTAGAACTTAAAAAGCCTATAATGCGTCCTCCACACTTTGGTCTGCTCGCTGGCAAAGGGGACAAAAACTAGCTAGTTTGTAAAAAGACTAGTCTAGACCAAGAAAAGTTGGTTTACGATTACTATGGTCTGGTTTATCGTTATCGTGATAAAGCCCCTCTCGTCCTAGGATGCCCAAAAAGTCATACGCGGGCGTGCTTACACTAGGATGGTGACGCTGGTTCAACGATGCCCCTAGAGTTGCCCCTAGGATCCCAAAAACTTCCTCAAGGTGGGATTGTATCCTGCCTACAAATTTGCCCAACGGATGTGTGGTGAGTTGGTATAGGCTTAGTAATGCCAAAATAAGTGTTCATTTGGTCATGGGTTCAAACCTTGTCAATGTCACTTATATTTGGAAGTTGGTTACTAGGGGTATACGATGATGATCCCCGACATGGTAGAACTTAAAAGCCTATACGTGTCCTCCACTTTGGCTGCTCGTTGGTAGTGGGACAAAAACTAGCTAGTTTGTAAAAAGACTAGTCTAGACCAGTAAAAGTTGGTTTACAGATTACTATGGCTGGTTTACTGGTTACTATATAAAGCCCTCTGGTCCTAGGATGCCCAAAAGTCATCATACGGGCAAAGGCACTAGGATGGTGACGTTGGTTCAACGATGCCCCTAGAGTTGCCCCCTAGGATCCTAAAACTTCCTCAAGGTGGGATTGTATCCCCGCCACAAAGTGTGCATGTATGGCCAAAGTTTTGTCCAACGGATATGTGGTGAGTTGGTATAGGCCTAGTAATGTCAAAATAAGTGTTCATTTGGTCATGGGTTCAAACCTTGTCAATGTCACTTATATTTGGAAGTTGGTTACTAGGGGTATACGATGATGATCCCCGACATGGTAGAACTTAAAAGCCTATACGTGTCCTCCACTTTGGCTGCTCGTTGGCAGTGGGACAAAAACTAGCTAGTTTGTAAAAAGACTAGTCTAGACCAGTAAAAGTTGGTTTACAGATTACTATGGCTAGTTTACTAGTTACTGTATAAAGCCCTCTGGTCCTGCCCAAAACGTCATACGTGGCAGGCGGCACTAGGATGGTGACGTTGGGTTCAACGATGCCCCTAGAGTTGCCCCTAGGATCCGAAAACTTCCTCAAGGTGGGATTGTATCCTGCCTACAAAGTGTGCATGTATGGCCAAAGTTTTGCCCAACGAATGTGTGGTGAGTTGGTATAGGCCTAGTAATGCCAAAATAAGTGTTCATTTGGTCATGGGTTCAAACCTTGTCAATGTCACTTATAATTTGGAAGTTGGTTACTAGGGGTATACGATGATGATCCCCGACGTGGTAGACCTTAAAAGCTTATAATGTCCTCCACTTTGGTCGCTTTCGGGCAAGGGGACAAAACTAGCTAGTTTGTAAAAGACTAGTCTAGACCAAGAAAAGTTGGTTTACGATTACTATGGCTGGTTTATCGGTTATCGTGATAAAGCCCTCCTGGTCCTAGGATGCCCAAAAAGTCATACGTGGCAGGCGGCACTAGGATGGTGACGTTGGCTTCAACGATGCCCCTAGAGTTGCCCCTAGGATCCGAAAACTTCCTCAAGGTGGGATTGTATCCTGCCTACAAAGTGTGCATGTATGGCTAAAGTTTTGCCCAACGGATATGTGGTGAGTTGGTGTAGGCCTAGTAAAGCCAAAATAAGTGTTCATTTGGTCATGGGTTCAAACCTTGTCAATGTCACTTATATTTGAAAGTTGGTTACTAGGGGTATACGATGATGATCCTTGACGTGGTAGAACTTAAAAGCCTATACGTGTCCTCCATTTTGGCTGCTCATTGGCAGTGGGATAAAAACTAGCTAGTTTGTAAAAAGACTAGTCTAGACCATTAAAAGCCTATACGTGTCCTCCATTTTGGCTGCTCATTGGCAGTGGGATAAAAACTAGCTAGTTTGTAAAAAGACTAGTCTAGACCAGTAAAAGTTGGTTTACAGATTACTATGGTCGGTTTATCGTTATCGTGATAAAAGCCTCCTCGGGTCTTAGGATGCCCAAAAGTCATAATGCGATGACGGGCACTAGGATGGTGACGTCTAGAGTTGCCCCTAGGATCCGAAAACTTCCTCAAGGTGGGATTGTATCCTGCCTACAAAGTATGCATGTATGGCCAAAGTTTTGCCCAATGGATGTGTGGTGAGTTGGTATAGGCCTAGTAATGCCAAAATAAGTGTTCATTTGGTCATGGGTTCAAACCTTGTCAATGTCACTTATATTTGGAAGTTGGTTACTAGGGGTATACGATGATGATCCCTGACGTGGTAGAACTTCAAACCTTGTCAATGTCACTTATATTTGGAAGTTGGTTACTAGGGGTATACGATGATGATCTCCGACGTGGTAGAACTTAAAAGCCTATACGTATCCTCCACTTTGGCTGCTCGTTGGCAGTGGGACAAAAACTAGCTAGTTTGTAAAAAGACTAGTCTAGACCAGTAAAAGTTGGTTTACAGATTACTATGGCTGGTTATTGTATAGTCGTTGTTCCTCAAGATGGGATTGCTTGACTGTGCGCAAATGCCACAGGACGACTGTGGACATTGCGTATATGCAAAACAAGCATGCCTAGAAATTTTGGTGCTCCTTGTTGCGGCCATCGGTTTCCAGGATGCTGCTTGTTAGAGTCAGCTTGGTGCTGCTTGTTGGAGTTTCCAGGATTACACATTGTAGGATGTCAATGCCACTGTTTCAATCTATTGTTAAAGGACTGATATCATAATCATACATGGTTTAAAGACCATAATCATAATCATACATAGCACAAAAGATAGTGATTAAAATCGCCACACAAGGTCAATGCATATCTCACTTGCTTGCTTAGATAATGTGGATATCATCTCTGCAGTAGTTTGATTAATTCCAAGCTATGAGATAAGATGTAACAATAGAATCGAATAGAATAAAATAGAATAGACTTTTTAACATCTATGAAGACCAAAAGGCCATGGAACCTATACAATGGGCTAGTCAATAATGTCTCTTAGTGAAACATTAAGGTAGAAAGCAACAAATGGATGTAACCATTAGAAAAAATGAAGAATATTGTTCATTGTTACTATAGTAAACAAAAGGCTCCTAAGTTTTAGCACGTGGAACAACAATTGGAACAAGAAGAATAAGGTTAACAAAAAGAGAAATATGGGGGGCCAAGCTTGAACAATCCAAGACAGCTAGAAAGAAAGAAGTTGATAAGGAGGAAAGGATATGCAATACAAGTTGTATGAAAAAAATCAGTAAAGATTAGCTGGCATGACAATATTTGGTTGTAGATAAGGGATATACGAATTTAAATACTCTAAGTAAGCCGAAGCAGACAAAGCAAGTTCTTTTGCATTTACATTGGGTCACATGCAAGGGGCCATCTCATTATTATATTAGGTCCACATGCAAGTGCCATAAAAAGGGTCTATTGCTTGTAAGAACTACACCCCAAAGATTTGTGGAGTTTCTATCCATCTAGAAGCCTCTCAACATGCCTTTCGACGTTGCAATTGGAGACCATCACGAGTATACAAAATGGGAAGCGTTTAAGGATGTTTTGGCGGAGTTCAATGGCACATTCTTGTTCGTGTTTGCAGGCCTTGCCGCAGTGCAGGCTGTGGGTAGGTTTTTTTGACAACGTTGATGATGATGTTGTTGTTGTTGTACCATCATGTATATATTTTACAAGATATAGATCTATATATATATAACTGTCACTCTTACCAATTGTCATTTTCTTTCTTGTTTTAAGTACATGTTCTTTGCTATTTGCTAGTTTTGACACATAGTTTTTTTAATTGTAGATAAAATTGGAGGAGGTCTCACCCCTGCAGGGCTCGTTGCCATAGCATTGGCACAAGGAATTGCATACTTTGTGACACTAGCAATAAGCATAAAAGTCTCAGGGGGGCATCTAAATCCAGCAATAACATTCGGGCTGGTAATCGAGGCCAGCCTAACAAGGTCAAGGGGCGCTATAATCGATAGCACAACCGGGTTGGAGCATCTCTAGTCAAAGCGGCGCCCCGAGCGGCCATTGCAATCACCATCGGTAAGAAATGGAATGGAACTGAATCAATCTGGTGGATCGAGAAAATAAATCAAGCATCAGAATCTATAAAAAAAAAAATTGCTAACATGGTGGTGTAAAATGCGTGAAAAATTGCTAACATGGTGGTGTAAAATGCGTGCAGAATACGCCAGTAATAGTCGTGGGAGCAGGCGAGACAGTGGTGGCAGCTTTGGTGTTTGAAGCAATAGGAGCATTTACACTTGTGTTTGCAGTTTATGCATTGGTGGTGGATGGCAAGGATGCGAGTGCACCCCTGGCAATCGGATTGTTGCTGGCTGGTTTGATCCTTGGAGCTACGCCCTTCAGCGGCGGCGCATTCAACCCTGCCCGCGCCTTCGGGCCTGCTCTTCTTGCTGCTAACTGGGCTGACCAATGGATCTACTGGGTCGGTGACCTCGTTGGTGCCTTCCTTGCTGCCCTCATATACCTTGGCCTCTTTCGTTCCCCTCCCTCCCATGCTCCTCTTGCCTCTTCAGACTACTAAGTTAGATCTTCTCCAGTCGCTTCTGAATTCTGAGTTGCTTGGGAATAAGCCTCCTTTACTTACCTTGGCGGCATCTTCTTCCCACCTTATTCTTTGATTGTATTTTATTCTATGTATCAATCAACTCCATCTTGAAATTCTTGAATCTACTTTGTCTTAGCTTATGTAATTGGGAAAAAATGAGCATCATTTTGATCTAGTACAATATCACTCCATTTCAATTTATAATTTAGTCCATCGTCATGTGTAATTGACAAAACAAACAACAAATAGTCACTAATTCTTTCCAAATGACAACTTCTCCAATCTAGAGTTAACAACTTTAGAGTGACCTTTCATTGATTATTTCAACCAAGGGGCACTTTTTGCATTTCCACACATCATTGTTGGATTTGTTAGCAACACTGCTTTTCTCGGTAAGCTTCAAGAGTTAGCTAAATTATAAACCTTTCCTCCCTCCAAAACGAGACCCTATTGGTCTTCGAGATATGTATTACATCCCATTCATTGAATCTCTAGGATTAGTGATCCTAGAGTTTGAATTGTGTTCATAATCCATGAAGTCCAATGTACAAGTTGGAAGTCCATGGGAGTTAAAGAGGCAAGAAACATTATTGCCCCATTTATCAATGTGATAAGCATAGAAGAATAGAAAGGATGATTTGAAGGTCAATCACTTCCTCGGTCATCATCATCTATTTTTACATTTGATCACTTTTTGAACATACGTTGGAGTTGTATGAAAAAGAAACGCCGGATTTGATGTTCTTTTATGACTATTTTATTTTACAATCTCATTGGCTCTAGATATGTTAATAAGAACATATCTCTACTTTAAAAGTTTGCATGAACAAAACAAGAGCATGTTGGCTTTCTTGGTTAGTTATGCCAATTGAAACTCTATCTAGTAATATCTATTATCCACCCAATGGGAAATGTAATTTGTACTGAACTTATGTGCAATAAACTATTATTTTGTCATCAATACATATTGTCAATTGTAATAAAATGCACCTTCATTAATGAGAAGCACTGACCATTTGTAAGAAACTGTTACTTTGTCATCAATATATGTTCTAAATTAATAAAATGTTCGTTCGTTGAAGCAATCTCCATATTGTTATGAGTAATAATTTGTTGTATGCACATGGGACATGTTCTTTCTCATAGATATGATGTACTTTGCATTGAACATGGGTTAGATGCAAGGTTATATGAGATATTCTATTCAAGTCAAAAACTTTCCTTACTATACGTATCTTACTCATCTAAGCTAATTTAATCCATATGTAGATAAGATGTGACATTGCGAAGCTGTTTCTTGTAGGTATTAAATTGTGAAGGACTGAAGAAAAGACAAAAAATACAGCCAATAAAGGATAATAACGACATACAACATCGTCATCGTGTTGACAAATGTAAGGATATCCTCAAGACAATACTTGTTGAACCCATATCCAAAAAAAATCTACGAACTGGTTAACATGGAAGATAAGGTTATCTACTCGGAAGAGAGCGACATGTGGGCCAACATTAATAAATTAAAGAGAACTAGCTATGGAGCGAGGGATAAGGAACACGAGCCATTGGACCAAGTTGGCATAAGGAATTATGGAGGGTAGCTGGCATGACCAAGATGCATGGATATACATCAAAAGATCCTTGTAGGAGAGGAAGAGGTCACATGCAAGCAAATGAATTGGTATTATTATATTTGGGCCACCACTAAAAACAACCCATTTAAACTAAGGCACGAGCTCTCATTTTCTCGGACTTCCTTTAGATCCCCATTGTTGTAATCCATCTAAAAGTGCTTACCACCATGGCTCTCAATGTCGCAGTAGGGGATTCAAGCGAGTGTTGTAGTGTTGGAACGCTCAAGGCTGTGTTAGGAGAATTCATTGGGACATTCTTGTTCGTGTTCGCAAGTGTCTCCGCTGTGCAAGCCGTAGGTGGGTTCTTCTGAGGTGGAGGAGGAGGAGGAGGAGTTGTTGTTGTTGTTGTTGTTGTTGTTTGCTCGTATACGATAATGATGTAAGTCAGCATATGTAGATCTTATTACTACATCGTCATCACATCATCACGCAATCATGATCTAGGTTGGGGAATGTGATCTAAATTGTGGAAACTAGGTGGTGTTTTAGGATGGGAACTCGAGATGGAAAAACTTCATCGAGTTGCCACATTTTGTCTCTTTCTTAACTTAATATTACATTAAAGCAAATTAGAAATATTTTTGGCTGCTTTGTGTGATTAATCAGATGGCTAATTTTGTGCAGACAAGATAGCACCAGGAGATCTAACAGTTGCAGGGCTAATCGCAGTAGCGTTGGCAACAGGAATTGCATATTATATTACACTTGCAATAACAGGGAAGATCTCCAGCGGGCATCTAAATCCGGCAATCACATTTGGGTTGGTAGTGGGAGGCCAGATTACAGTTTTCCGGGCCGTTCTACTCTGGATTGCACAGCTCCTGGCAGCTGCAGCAGCCGCTGGCCTCCTCGTTCTCATTGTTCCCCAGGTAAACAATAAAACAAGGAAGAAAAAAAAAGAGAGAGAAGAAACAAAAGCCAGAGAGAAAAAAAAAATTTTCATTGTGATAGATTTTGGCTGAGAACTGGGTTTCTTCAAAACATTTGGCTAACAAATGCAGCAACATGTTGCAGAGTATTCCAGTGGTTGGATTGGGTGCAAGCGAGAGCATCATAGCAGGCCTGGTGTTTGAACTAGTGGGTACATTTGGACTAGTGTTTGTAGTATATGCATTGGTGGTGGACACCAAGGATTCTCTTGCACCTCATGCAATTGGGTTGGCACTTGCTGCTCTTACCTTTGCAGCATCTCCCTTTAGCGGCGCCGCATTCAACCCGGTGCGCGCCTTCGGCCCGGCGCTACTTGCTGGAGACTGGAGCAACCAGTGGGTGTATTGGGTTGGTGACCTTGTTGGAGCTTTCCTTGCTGCACTTCTCTACCTTACCGTCTTCTTCTCCACTCCTACTCCTACTCCATCCTACTAGATCAATTCTTTGCTTATTGAAATGGAGATTTGGTTTCTACAAGGACTTTGCTCTTTCATGCTTCAGAATTGATTCTTTAATTATGTCTTATGGCACTCTCTTTGTAAAAATAAAGCATTTGAGCCCATCCATGTGCCATGGATAAGATTGTTCTCGTTGTAGTAAAAATTCCCTCATTATTTATGAGTGCCTTTTTTTTATCCATGCCCCCCTTCACCCATCCTACTAGACCATGGAGATTTGGTTTGTAGAAGTATCCTGTCCTTTCATGAATTGATCTTTTTGTTGAATGTGTCTTCTGGGACTCTCTTTAAGCATGTCCATGTGCTTGGATAAGGTTGTTCGTTTTGTATTGAAAAATCCCTTCTTCACAAGTGCCATTGTTATTAGTCCTCGCTCATACTAAATAATATTGTACATCTACATATAATTGTCTAGTGATTAAGTACTAATTTAGATATATAAATTGTTCGTGACTTTGACCGGCGATGATGTGCAATGTATAGATAATATATACAGGAGCAAACTCCATACATTGATGTTCCTTTTTATTGCCTAGAATTTCAAGTTAATTTGGCAACACTATTTGACACCTTAATTTGGGAATTATTTAAAAGACGACTCCACCACTTCATGAGTTGATGTAGAAAGCTTCCTCTTCCTTCTCCTAAACTCTTGTATATGCTTTATAACACTGGCCAAGTTTCTAGCTAAGGAATCCATGTGAAATTGTCCAATATAAGTTGCAACTATTGACATGAGAACTTTGAATGTAAATAACCGTGGGTTGTGTCCAACGTAAATGTATTCATATAGCATCATCTTGTTTTGTCTAGTTTTTCCTGTCTGTCTGCCTGCCTGCCTGCCTGTCTGTCTGTCTATCTATCTTGAGAATGATTAAACATTGATATGCATTTTGGTAAAAGCTTATATCACCACCCTTCATCATGGCATTCATTGTTGATTTATATGGCTAAAAATCACTTGAAATGTATTATTACTTCTAAGGTTTAAGGTCAAGATCTTTACTATACTTTGCATTTCTTTGAAAATTTGAAGAAATCAAATTCTAAGCCTATTTGGCTAAATACAATCATCTTGTCCATGATGGACCCTATTCCTAAGCCATTTTAACAGGAAAACCTTTAGTGATAGGTTTTTACTATAAAAATAATAAGTAACATAGTCAAGAAGTCCAAGTATCTCTCTCTCATATCCGGTGTCAGATTTTCATGTGCTTGGGCTTGTTGGAAAGCTGGTTCAGAGAGCTTTCCAAGGATGTATGATACCTGCATGCTTGTCTTTCTTTCAGTGCTCAAATCTGCTGTTTTCCGGGCTGTCTGCTAGGGTTTTTGTGGCAGCCCTTCTTCTTCCTTCTTTGAGAAGTATAGCCATCGCCTGATGCCGTTGTTGGCCTTGGCCACGCGGTGTTGAAAGGTGTGTGTTGTAGTCTTATTGAAGGTTACGAGAATGTTTTACTAATTCATACCCTAGTTCCTGATGGTGTTGTTGATGAAAGTCTGACACCAATATAGGGATTGGCGTATGTTTTAGTAAGTATTCGATTGGTCTCGTCTTGTGGCAGAATTTTGATCGATCATATCTCTCGCATCCGGTGTCAGATTTTCATGTGCTTGGGCTTGTTGGAAAGCTGGTTCAGAGATCTTTCCAAAGGTGTATAATAGCGGCATGCTTGGCTTTGTTTCTGTGCTCAAATTGGCACTTTTCCGGGCTGTGTGCTAGGGTTTCTGTGGCAATCGGTAGTCACACTTCAACGGACTGTATCTCTCACATCCGGTGTTGGATTTTCATGTGCTTGGGCTGAAAGCTTTCAACGGTGTATGATACCCCGCATGCTTGTCTTTGTTTCAGTGCTCAAATCTGCACTTTTTCCGGGCTGTGTGCTAGGGTTTTGTGGCCGGTACACACCCGGATATCCGAAGTCGTTGCCCAAGTCATACCCCAAGTCATGGCCCACGGAACCTGATCCGTGTGTGGACCCACTACACTTGGTTGGTGAGCTACCTCGAGACCACACCAACCTATCTGAGCCGACACATCAACCCCGGTTTGACCCCATGAGGCCGAGCCCTCGGGAAGACCATGGGGCCACCAGGGAAGGGGCCTCGGGAGGGAGGCGTCTCTTCCATGAGAGGAGGAGGCCGAGGCCAGGCCCACGATCGACGACGGGCCATACCGAGGCAATCACGCCCGGTGAACCGCCGAAACATCCAGGCGGGGACAGGAGCCAGCGATTGCTGCGAGGCCTCGACAGAGGTGGAGAACATAACATCTCGGATGTTGGGGCGGTTGGTGCGGAAAAGCAGCAAGAATCCGCAATTGGGATCGGCGTCTGACGAGATGATAGCATCCACTTGCTGATTTGACGGGCAATGGCCTGGCGGGCTGCGGATATGGGCGTGTAGACCGCGTGTTGGCAACTGGAAGAGGCGGGGCGGGGCCGAGGAACCGGGTAGAGCAGGGGCACTCAAGCCCAACCTTTGTCTGGGATCCAGGCCCGAGTTGAGGAGGCTAAGGCACGGCACGAGGGAGCCTGGGCGCCCTCCACATCGAGGTTGCGGGCCGCTGCTGAGACAAGGATTCCAGGCTGCTCTGGAAGCTAGCCGAGGCGGGCCCAGGCTCTTGGGGATTGCTTGCGGATCGGGAACTCGGGGCCAGTGGCCAGATTTGCCAGGCAGAGCCAAGGGGCCTCCATGCCGAGCACATGAGGCAACCGCCCATTGCAGCGGAGATGGCAGGAACGCGACTTGGCGTCACCGCAAGAGCTAAGCTCCAGGACTCGGGAGGCAGGAAACCAAGAAAGCCAAAGAACTCAACCCATGAACCCGCAGCCTACGGGCGTCAGCTTTGGAACACATCGCTGCCCGGACCCACATGGGATCCTGTGGGCCGCCACCACCCACAGGCGCCCGGCCACGACCTATGCCTCACCACCTCCAGCCAGCACCTGGTGCGGCCCAGCAGAACTCCGGGAGGCATGAGATCACGGGGCACCACAATGTGGTAGTCCCTTGAGGGCCTGGCCGGAGGAGTAAAGGAGGGGCATCCCCGACTCAGAGACCTGAATCTTGGACGGATGATGTTCCCGGCCTGTGACCATTGGAAGCCAGTCGTCATGGAATTAGGCGCCCTGTTCACCCGGGTGGTCATCTTTGGGTTGGGCGTGCGAGGCGGTGGCCATCTGGCGTCCAGTAGGAAGTTGAAGGGGCGGCTGCATGCGTTGGCCCAGGGACTTGACTGACACAGCAAGAGATCCGGGCGTGAGCTGGCCAAAGTCAGGGCTGCCCCGCGGACATGGAGGGCAGCGGGGCTGGTCAGGGAAGGATGCGAGGTCGAGGCCGACAAAGCACAGGGATCACGAGGCACCGGCCCCTCAAATTCACCTCGGGGCCCGTGGCGAGCATCCACATGTTCCACTCCCTCTGGACCACTGCACCCACCACGGACCTGAGATTCGTGCCTCAGTAGTATCTGGGGTGCAGTAGCTTTCCATGGCGAGAAGGGACAGATCTCAATTCGTCGCCCATGGACATGGCTGCTTATCTTCCTCATGGAAGCAGCAAGAGACACATGTTCCAGTGCAGGGCTACCTGATTTGCCCGGGAATACAGGCGCTACTCTGAAAAGTATTTCAAGCCCAGTACCTTTGGGGAAGCGAGGACACGGAGGGTGCGTGTTACTACCAGGTGACCTTGGCCCAATCGGTCTCCTGTGCAAAGGCGGGAGCCGAGGGCTGTGAGATACCACATGTGAGGTACGGTGCGAGCGGCGATGGCAGCCCTCTCTTTATAGCGGCTTGCTACTTCCCACATCTTGAGGAGCAACTTTACCACCACCGCCCCGGATGTGGAGCCAGGCGGGGGAGCCCTATGTCGATCTAACGCGGTAATCTCGGCTGAAGTCTGAACCAGTGGGCAAGGTGCGCGCTGATGACGCTTAGAGACTTCAATACGGCATATGCGGGGAGCGAGCGGATCCAAAATTAGCACCTCTAGGCAGGATGTGTTTGCAAATGGATACAGCAGGAGATGGTTTGGCCGGGGCATGGGATGTGACCGGGTGATCTACGGTATGGCCGTGCAGCATTCTTTGGCTGATATCTTGACCTGGTCGTGCAATGAGTTCTGGTGGCGATCTCGGCCGCTTCCCTTGGCAGGCCCGGGGCGGCACGGTATGATGAATTCGTCTTGTGACGTGCTACCTTGCAGTCTGCTCGCTTGATGTCGGGGCGGTGGCGGGCGAGTAAGGCTCGACCATATTCTTGCAGTGAATTAGCGGAATATGAGAGCACCCATTGCTTTAACACCATATTACCCACCCGGGTTTGTCTGGACTATGATCGTAAAGGTCTATGCGAGGGATGCTTCGTGGGCATGATTTAGCAAAGTCTTTGCAACTCCCCACTTCAGCGGTGAGATGGCCCGGTGGGCCGAGGTAGGGGCGGATGCTGGGAGAGCAGCTCGGCGATCCACGGGGCTGCAATCACCTTCCTCGCAATCAGGGTTCGATGGCGAATGTCGGGAGCTACAAGCGATGGCTCCATGTGAAGTCTTTGGACCCCACCATTTCTCAGCGGGCCCGTCCGGAGTCAATACCGCTCCCTTCCTCAGAGACCAAAGCGGGTATGCGGAGCACCGACCCTTCGGATGTTTGAATCTTCTGAACCCTTGTTTGTATGACCGTAGGGAAGCCGGGCTTTTGATACCTCCTTGAACCGGGCTAGCAGCGGTCATTCTTGAAGGAATGTCATAATGGAGCTTAGCCTCATAGCAGGAAGCTGACCCGGTTGGATGGTATCTTGATGAGCTTCTATCGAGTGGGCCGGGGCCCACAATGGTGTCGGTTCTCCCACAACACTCTTCAGGCATTGAGAGGCTTCCCCGCCTTTTGGACTACCGGGTAGGTTGTGCCCATATACGGCGAGGGGGGACAGTGACCAGCTTCTCACATTACCATGTAATGATTCTGTCTTTGCCAAGTTGTGCCGGGATTCTTGGCGATTGACACTTGGGCGAGGGATGGAGAAGTCACGGGCTCTCACTGTGAGGCAGGGGCTTCCGCCCGGCATTCTACCCCGGCCATATCTTCACTCTCGCGAACTGCTCATGAGGATGGCCACGGAATCGGCCTTGGGAATCTGTCTCACATTGCTTTGTAGCTTTTGACCGCAGTGCCTCGGGATAGATTGTGGGATGGATTGAGGCGGCCAGGGACCCCAACCGACTTGCGAGAATCTATATACAGGACTATCACGAGGCTTGCTCGGTGGAGTCTCACACCCAGCATCGGGGGCCCCTTGTTAGTAACGTGCAAGATGCTGGGGGCTGCCCTCTATCTGACGCTCTTCGGCAGCATTGACCCATTAGAAGAATGGCTAGTGACGGGGAGGCGCTCGGTTGATGCACCACCTTAATCCGGCAACTCATATGTCTTGATGTTGACACACTGCGCCTACGAGGAGGACATGCAGCGCCACACGGATGCTTTGGACACTTCTTGATTCAGCGACATGAGGAGTTAACTTGGCCAAGACAGGGTGCTGGTCCCATCATCCAGGCACCCACGTCTTCCCTCATTCACTTACAGGGTAATGGGTGGCTCGATCTTATAAGTATTTGGGCATTGAGTTTTCTACTACCACACAGCAGGATGCATCCATCGGTTCACGGGTCGCTGTGTTTGAAGCCACATCTGTCTGAAACAATTCCTGGTAGAGGCTGTCGTGGGGTGGCCGGGGGCACACTTGTTCGGGGCCTTGGTTGAACACAGTCCTCACCGCCGGGAGGCGGTGTGGGAGCCGATATATCCCTCACCACTTGGAGCACATTGGAAGCGAAGTGCAGAAGGCCTTCCTTGGCACAGGAGCCTTTGCAGGAGTGAAATCCACACGGGTCCATGTCGGATCTTGCTCCGAGGAGGCAGGGCTTCCTTCCGTTGGGAGGGTGCCGGAGCGTCACGTATTTACTTCCGGAAGGTGGTGGCTATGGATGAAGCGGTGCCCAACCTTGCTTTGGCGGGTGGCGATGGGCCCGGCGACTCAAAGCTTCTTGGAAGACAAGCGAGCCCGGTGGTTCTCGCTATGGAATGTGGGGCACCTGATTGTGGACAGTGCATACACCCAGAAGGAAACCTTTGCATGACGTGCCCGGATGCTTGCTTCATGGCCGAAGCTTTGGGATCTCGGTACATCACGTATCAGGTGGCAAATTGATGATAGCCGAGGTTAATCCAGTACTCACGAGGGGCCCACACCACTACATTACTTGTCTACCCGTGAAAAAGCGGGTGATTGCTTCCGTTCGCCGCGGTGCACACCACCTCGCATTGGGGCAGGGAGATGGATTCGGGAGCAGCGTGAGGCGAGTGCATCCAATCATCAGCAAGGCGCCATTGAGGATGAGAATCACGCCCTCGAGGGCACATCCGTGATACGGTATGTCAGGGCTCGGTATGCTTTCCAGATACTTATCTTATCGGGCCTTGCATGAGCTCTGCGAACACCGCGGCCTGCAGCGTAGGCCCGGTTGGGATCGTACCCTCCCGAGGGAGGTAATGGATCACAGCGGACTCGGTTATGCCCCACATGGGCATTAACCTCGGTGCATGCTTGTACAGTTATGTATATAGCTGTATGTGTATCGTATCATATTGCTACTAAGGTTTTCCCGAAACCCTTGAGTAGGGGTTTTTTATAATCCACAGTAATGTCTGCTTTCTTTGCTCTCTCTTTGTGGGTCCCATAGGCGATTGGTCTCGGGCCCGATAACGTACGTAACCCC
>JAJEKV010000066.1:682500-804836 GCA_021234155.1 Isoetes taiwanensis | reverse complement strand
TGCGTGTTACGTATTGCTTCAAGCACGTCACCACGCTACCATGGGGGTATGGGGAACTTAATCGCAACCTAGGTTACCTTAAAGGATTAAATTAGCTATGCTAATTTAACACATTAATAATAATAACCTATAACCCAGGGAAATTAGGCTAATTACCATTCGAAGGTTGCCCACCGCCTCTAATCGATTGGCAGCATGGGGATTGCCAAGTTTGATGCCAACTTGACCCCTATCCCTCGATTGACTCTCAAGATCGACTCAAGGAAGGCCAGAGCCGAGCCATCATACACCCCGCAGAATCACCATAACGTCTCGGTGGAAGTGTAACAAATACTTCCGCAACTCCCAGAGATGGAGGCGCTTCCATGGAAACGAAGTCCGTACCGTAATTCGTAGGTGGTTATGTGGATTCTAGATAACGCTTTGGTTGTGTCCGGCTGCTCTCTTTGTGATTCAATCATAGAAACTAACCCTTGATTGTACAAGCAAGTTCTCTTTATATTCAATTCCTCGTTTCTACCAAAAGGATGGATTGTTAATTTTGTTAATCCGACTAAACGAGGGGATTACGGGTAGACCTCCGAGCCGTATTGTATTTATGCTCCTAAAGCTCTAGAGTCCTATTAATCGCTGCCTCGTAGTATCAAGAACTCCACCGGGTCCTAGATGCTATGGTATGGCTTAGCACCGCATAAGGAACACGCTGGTGACATGTGAGGGGTGGGTCTTGCACGAGCATATTACAAGGCTCCCCGAGACTCCTACAGTATTAGGCCTCGACAGTCAGCCACGAGGGGTCGCATAATCATTAATCGCGGACGCCCTCGAACATATAATGCAATTCTGACGATATTATTACGGGATTCTTTCTCCCATGGCCACTAACTCGCCATGAGTGTATTCTTCCGCCTATTTCGCCATCTATGATATGATGCCCGAAAAGAAGGACACGCATAAGTCATTCGCCCACGCTTTCAATGGGGTTCTACGCCGCTTAAGCGCAATACATGTTAGCACACATCATAAATCATATATAAATAACCACCACGGGCGGGCGGCACATCCATCCAAGTACCAACGACAAAGAATATGCACCTAAACCTACAGTTAACTTCAAACCCCGTGTTCACCCCTGCTCGTGACTGATGAGGGGATGGATCGATCACGTACTTTCAAGAGGATCAATGACAGAGGTATAACCTCGCTAATGCATAGAACATCTACGCTAGGTTGTTCCACTCCATCCGCCTCCTGCAAGTAATACCCTTTGCGTGATGCTGAGTCCAATCACGCTTATGGCGCCACTATAGCCTTCCTGAGCACGCAGGACTCAAGGTATCACCCTTCGAGCTCTACTACATGTGGTTCATGAAGTCCCGCCCGATGAGGTGTCAGGAAGCGCCCCTTCCGGTGATCACAAGCAATTCCACGGTGGATCGAGAATACGTACGCATCGTACGTAATTCCCCGTGATCCGCATTCTAATTTATCACTCTTAAATCTACTCAGTGCAAGGTGCCCATGGTCACACCAATCCACCTGTGAGTGTCAATCTTACACCCTACCGATCAGCGCTCTAGCTCAATCGGGCCTATTAGCCTAGTCCAATCAGAGAGGAGTCTCGTGAGCCTTATAGCCTCGCAGCAAAGACCCCACCCCACTTCACCATCATGGTTCCTTTGTTTGGTGCTAAGTCACTCCATAGCATCCATCGCACTTGGTAATTCTCAGCAATGTGCCGCATCTAATGGGAATAATACAGTGGCTCTATCTTAGGAGCATACTACAATACATGGGCTCAGAGGGTCTCTTACCCCGCAATCCCCCTTATATCCCGAGTGCTAACTAAGCAAAAGAACTACTAAACCATCAACCAAAGCACGCATGTGAGACTACAGAGATAAGAATACTCACCTATATCAATCAAGGGTTAGTCTACTGTGTAAACCATGCAGAAAACAGAGAGAGAACACACCACGTAGAGGGTGCTATGCTATAAATCAACAAGTAACTTCCACCGACTAACCGCCAACCTGGCCTTGGCCGCTTCCATCTCGACTAACCGTATACCGTCAGCCGGCCATTCTCCATCCCCACTGCCTCAACTGAATTAGCAAAAGTCTCTGAATTTGTATGGTTCAAAATGGAGAACCCTACCTGTCTAATCGATTTGGGCCGTGGTACGTCATAAATTAACTAATTTGGTATTTTAGCCCTTTAATATTAGGATAAGCCCTAAATTCGAATTATTAGGGTTTTGGTTAGGTTTCCACTTTATAATTTAATTATTAACATAGCTAATCATAGCTCATGAATAATTAATGTGCCATTATTCGATTCATAGTGACGGTCACCGTATTTATACTTAAATATGCGATAAATATGTGGAACGCCACATTCTCCCCCAATCTTTAAAAATGATGTTGTCCTCAAGATCAAGACTACTCTTTGCTGTGGCACACATCATACATTGGAAGGAAAGCCTCCTTAAAGAGATAGCGGAGATTATAAGTCACACGTGACGTTGTCATGTTCAAAGTGATCAAGTTTGAAATGACTTGTAATGTGCAATTTATAACTTTAGGATATAAGTGGTAGAGGCATAGATCGCATTACGATCATCTATTAGGACTGCCAAAAGTGAAGAGTCTCAATCGCTTCATCTCGGTGGTGGCGAAGTTCACAGTCATCTATTTTAGGAAATCGCTCCTTCTATACATACAGAATCGATTATATATTAAAGATAGGTATAGATATAAAGAACTCCGCCATTTGTTGTTATATTATAATACGTATTATTAACCTCGCGACCGCTTAGTAGAAAGTCATTCTAAGGATATTAACTGTGTGCGTAGGTGTATTATATTCCCCGCTTCCACTTTGTAATTCATTTCATTACGCATCCCTACTTTAATTTTGTAGCAAATTTTGTTTTCCTATTTTTGTTACAGCTTTTAAGAACTCAGATGTTCCTATCCCTCGATTTAATAGTCCTTATATTTATACTTATCCTTTAATACAACTATATATTATACTTTTATCGTATTTAGCCTTTACCTATATACTTTAATATTATACAGACAGACGTTGTTCATGACTTATTATTCATAACCTTATAACCTAATCTAAGTCTCATATCCGGGTTTGTGTAAGACATACATACTTTCTATTCACTTCTATTATATTTGATTATGCTTAAATAGCTCACATTCCTTTCGACATTCTTAATCTTCCACACTCACACTCTTGCATCTTTAAAGCATAGATTACAGCTATATGAGGACACATATTAATTCACAAATTATGTTTATACATTTTACTTAGTTCCTACATCCTTACATTTGAATTAGCTTCTATTTCATTTACTATACTTCGTAATTTATCACACATACAGACACTATATTTACAGGGCAATGATACGTTCTGCACATATTCGACATAATTGGTACCCCGACGCAGATCCCACAGTTGCTAAGGAGCTATGCACCGGCCCCTATATCACGTATCACGCAGATCATGTATCGGTATTCCGAGGAGTAACTGCTGGTATATGTGTACTAGACCACGAATAATAAAACATAACTAAGAAGATAGGATACATACTAGAGATGAAACATGTCCACAAGGAACTTGAAGCCAGCCTGCCCCTCGTGGAAGCTATGATCGAGCCATGAGGACGAAGGCAAAGTAAGGTTAGTGGTGTCGAAACCACAACATGTATATATGGTAAATTAGATAACCAAGTTGGGGAAATAAGTTGGCCGCTAAAACCGAATATATTGTATTTTCCATGTCAACGAAAGTTACATAGGAGTCTAGACTTAGGTTGGTGCAATACATGCTACGGTATCCATAATAGCAACGAGTGGTTTTGATGTTTGAAGGGATTTAGCAAGATTACATACTACACTCAGTGAGGAGATCAAAGATGTTAATTGTGATATCTCGTGATGTATATCATATTGGGATATGATAGCATTAATTAGATATATCTCGCTTTATCCCAATGGCTGGAGCTGCCTAATCTTAGGTTCATCGCACTGGGCGAACAAGGAAAGAGCTTAAATCAAGGAAATTAGCTAGAGTAAGTCTAACATATATACCTGATGTCGTGCATTCAAGAATATCCTCCAAGATGGCTGAACAATAGATAGATATAGGTAGATAGCATTTATACGCCATGCCATATTGGCAAATAACGAGGACATATGATCGGACCCCCCAAAGATCGGTTCACAAGATTCTCAATAGAGGAGGCTCTACCTTGAGGGTCTTTGCGGTAATCGTCCTCGAGTTCATCGAATCCCCGAATCAGAGATTCATTTTAAGTAATTTAAAGACGCTTAGGTATTAAAATAATGGTTGGAAACATTTTGCTCTGACCTTATCTTATAGGTACCCTAGAAGGAGGTGAGCGTAATCAACAACGGTTATGGCATCGAATGCACGAGAACATTCCAAAGAGGGTAGATCATCATTACTAACAAATGCGGTGACACGTATAATAATGACATCCCATAGTTCGCAATAAAGTGTTGACATTTATTATGGGGCTCTAACACGCTAACTCACCGCTGTGATACGTAGAGTTGGTACCGCGGTCCGGGAAAATGGTCCACAAAAAGAACACCCACCATTGAGAAGAAGTAGTGAACCGCTGCGGGTAGGATTAAAGCTACCCACATGGTCTAGAGGTGGCCGCATGGCGCCCCTTAGTTGGTTGGGCTAAAGAAATCCTTTCTTTGGGAAATGAGACGCAGTCAAGGTTTGTGACATCTAGAGACGCATTAATCGCTAATTATAGTAAATATGTTCATAAAACATTACTATATAACGTCAATAAGGTCTAACATAAAGCATATGAATGTAGTATGGATTGAATCATAAGTGCGTCTCAAGAACGTCATCAAGGCATCTACCAAAGGAAAAATAATTAAAGTTATAGGTCGAGGAACAATCGAATCGGGTATTATTGGTCACGATAAAGAATATCCAAGGATATAATAATTCACGCTATTCTAGAAAGTTGCCCCTCATTGCTAGCTAATTAAATTCAAATAACCAAACAGCCGATGGGAATGCCACTAACTCTTCGCCACGCTTGGTCACATTCCTATAGGATACTAGCTTTATATATGGTTAACAGCTATCCTGCTGGATCATAGCGCAGAGAGAGGTCGTTCTCCCATGGCTATGGCGGCAAGGTCGCTTACTCCGGCCATGGCTAAGAGCCATCCGGCCGCTATGGCTTTTAAGAGCTTCGTCTCTGGGCTGCCATGGCGAAGAGCTTTGCTCCGGCCGCTATGGTGCCTCCACTCGCGGGTTTACCAAAGGCACTCTCTAATTTAAATAGGAATATAGATGCACCATAAATACCAGGAAAAGCATTATATCACTCCAAGAAAGAAGTTGGCTTTATCGGGTAGTTGGGTGTTGGCTTGGGTGCGGTATATCGCGGGTTCAATCCCATGATGCACCTTTTTCTTAAAAAGAACCGTATGTAACCAGACGTAATGTATCATCGATATGTATAACAAAATAATAGAACATATATATGCTAAGGCATAAAGATAGTCAAGATGGAAAGAGTGTCATTGGAAGTAAGAGGTCAAGGGTTCAAAACGTGCGCGAAAAGGAAAAACTTATTTTTAAAAACGGACGCTGCATTTTATACCTGACCGTATGGGGCCGGACGCGTTTATAATGGGGCCGCTTTATTTTCAAAAAGAAACACCCCTGATACCCCCAGCCTCTTTGTTTTTCTACCTGCTTGTCCATTTTGCTCCTGAGACGGGTTCCCCTAGGTATTTGGGAGGGTGCCCGATCCATCGAGCCGCCGCCTTCATCCCAACTTTCGCCGCTACCTACGTAGTTATAGCCTTCCAATCTTGGTCCTCCTCACAACTTTTTCCTCCTAAAATCGCCTCCTTTAAACTTCTCAAAACTCACACTTATTGAGCATCCACCTAACACAAAAATTAAATGACCAAAAGTTAAGATTGATTTGATGAGTCATATATGATCTCGCCAACTGACCATAGAGCTGGAGCATCGGTGGATGCGGCCTCGAATAGATGACTTCGGAGATAATGGATTCTTCCATGGCGAATAATTATTGAGCGTGGCTCCTCCTCAGCTCATTTCGGCCATCTATGATATGATGTCCGGAAAAGAAGCGACACCTAAGGGGTCATTCGGCCCACGCTTCAATGGGGTTCTACGTCAGCTTAAGCTGAATACATGTTAGAAAGCAACAGCCATCATAAATCATATATAAATAACCACCACGGCGTGGCACATCCATCCAAGTACCAACGACAAAGAATATGCACCTTAAACCTAAGAAAACACCCCAAACCCCCGTGTTCTACCCCGCTCGCATCCGATGAGGATGGATCCGGGATCATTTACCAAGAGATCAACGTATTTAGGTATAACCTCGCTATCGCATAGAATACCTGGCTAGTGGTTGTCCACTCCACTGGCCTTCCCTGCAATACCCCTTTGCGGTGATGAGTCCAATCCACGCCATGGCGCTACTATAGCCTTCCTCGGATACGCAGACTAAGGTATCAAATCTCTTCGAGCCTACTACGGTGGTCTTCATGAAGTCCCCGCCCGATGAGGCAGGCTCCGGGAAGGCCCCTTCCGTGATCGCTGGTTCCATGGGTGGATCTGAATACGCGTCGCGATCAGCTAATCGCGATCCGCATTCCACTTTACCGCCTCTAAATCTACTACAAAGTGCAGGCAGCAGCCCTACGGTCAGCTACACCAACTACACCTGTGGAGTGTCGACCCATACCCTACCGATCGCTTCTAGCTCAATCGGGCCTAGCTTATTAGCCTAGTCCACTGTAGGGAGTCTCGTGAGCCTTTTTATGTTCGCGGGTAAAGACCCCACCCCACTTCACCATCAGGTCCCTGCGTTTATGCTAAGTCACTCCATAGCATCCATCGCACTTGGCATATTTCAGGCACGTGCCGCATCATCTAATGGAATAATACAGTGGCTCTATCTAGGAGCATACTACAAATACATGGCTCAGAGGTCTCTACCCCCATCCCCATATCCCGAGTGCTAACTAAGCAAAGAACTACTAAACCATCAACCAGCATCTATTGCAGACTAGATAAGAATACCTCACCATATCAATCAAGGGTTAGTCTAATCGTAAAACCAATGCAGAAAATGTAGAGAGAACACACCACGTAGAGGTGCTATGCTATAATCAACAAAGTAACCTACCGACTAAATCAATAAATCGGTCTTGGGCTGCTCCATCCGACTAACCTATACTGGCCGGGCCGCCGCCTTCCTCCTCCATCCCCAATTGGTTCTTCAATTCGAATTGGGGCAATAAAGCCCTAATTTGGGTGTCCAAATGGAACCCTACCTTGCCCAATCGATTTGGGACAAAAGGGCTGTCATAAATTAACTAATTTTGGTATTTTAGCCCTTTTAATATTAGGATAAGCCCTAATTCGAATTAGGGTTTTGCTAGGGTTTCCACTTTATAATCTAATTATTAACATAGCTAATCGATACTTATGAATAATTAATGTGCCATTAATTATTCATAGTGACGGTCACGCATTTATACTTAAATATGCTGCGATAAATATGTGGAACGCCACGCACTTCGGTGTAGAGGTGTGGATCCGTATGGAGCACCCCGCGACTTTGAGTAGATTTAGGTGAGTAAGTTGCACGATGCGGTTCGCCGATGTGGCACGATTCTCTAGCTCACCCATGGAACCACATCATGGATTCGAAGGGGACGTACCGACCGCTTTACTCCGGACTGTGCCATGAACTCCGAGTAGGCTCAGAGGGTGATGCCCCGAAGCCTATGCTTCCTGAAGGCTATAGCTGCCATGCTGCGATGAAATTCGACCACCGGCGAAAGTGTGCAATGAGGGGTGGATGGAGGGACAACCTAGCCGATGTTCTATGCCAACGCCATGCCAAGACCTCGACCGCCGATTCTTCTTGAGGCCCACTCGCCGTACCAATCCTCACCGAGTCCGAAATGGGTAGAACCCGGTTTTGGGCGCTTAAAGATTAGATGCATATTCTATGCCGCTGGTATATTGATGAACGCGCTTCACCCTTCGTGGGTGGCTATTTATGTATATTCGGCCGTGGTGCTAACCCTTGTATTCATGCTTCCGCTGACGAGTCCCATTGAAGGCGTAATGCATTGACCTTCGTGATCCTTCTACCATTCCATAGATGGCCCGTACCGGAGGGTCTCGCTTCATGGTGATAAGGACGCCATTGAGGGGAAAGTCCTGCATGTATACCGCCCCAGGGTCGATATATTCCTCGAGCGTCAATAAAGGGTCGTGAGCCGCGGATTTCTGGCTAAGGTTTCAATCATAGCACTGGCCAAACACTAACTCGTGAAAGGCACGAGTTAGAGGAGGCTAAGTCAATGTGTCGCTAGTTCTCTTTGTTATTGTTTGGCTTGGTGTTAGGTTGCTAAGAAATTGTAGCTTCATGGAGGGGCCAAGATTGAGGCCTAAAGTGTGCCGCTGGTAGCTCATAAATGACAAGATGATGGTTCCAAAGGGACCCGCATCTCGGACTACTCCTAGAACAAATAACTTAGGCTTAAAATGGTCATATGTGCCCAAACTAATCCCTACCGGGCTTTGTCTTTGTCATCTCGCTACCAAGATCGAAGCGCTCGAATAAGTCGCTTCTACACCAATCTGGGTCAGACTTGAGTCAACGCTGGCCCGCTAGTCAATCCCCTACGCTTTGCATTTCTCGACGACGCCTACCGAGTAGTTCAGATAATGCCATCTACCGAATCGGTGATGTATGCCAGATTCACCGGTGACATTTTTTTTTTAATAATGTACCTTTGAAGTTAATAAGAAAAAAAAAAATTTGAAATTTTAAAAGTTAAGCGGCCAAGAAGCAAACCATTTCTTTGTCATTTCATTTTGCTTCCTCACTTCCAACCGGCCTCGAGTCGCCTTCCCCATCGCCACCGTGACCGGACCTTGCTCTATACCAGGCCTTGTGCATCTTAGCCCTTGCTGTCCTTCACAAATACCACTACCCGCCATGTATTATTACCAAGAGCGCCCGATCCATCCACCATGAGCATCGGAGATCTAATGCCATGATTGCTGCTACTACGGTATTAATTTAATCTGTACTCTCATCGACATCTTGTTAGGATGAGCTGGATCAACAGGTTTGAGAACAATCCATAGATTCCATATCCCATTCATCACTTCTCGAGCTATTCCTCATCCGGTCAACTCCACGCCCCATATAAATTCTCGTTGAGCAACCGTGATATGGTGATGATGCTCATCAAATTTTATCCTCCTAATCGTGAAGGCCATACCTGAGGAGGAAGATGTCGATTCGAGGCCTAATTGCGATCGGGTTTTGCCAGGGAGGATCTAATTCAACGGATTGATGGTCGACACGCTGTTCTGGAGACGGCATTCTGGACGGTTATTGGCCATTGATGGCGTATTATTGAGGTTCCCCATACCGGGCATGAGGGTTCCAAATGCCTTGTGTGGGGAGAAATCCCCGACATCGCGATAGACTATCCGACAACTATTCAGATAGATATGGACGCGCACAATAAATCTGCATCTTCATCATCAACTTAATCGGGCCATGCCGCGTTCTTTGCCTTTTGTTTAGATCCAAGAAGATTCGAGGAGAGCTCCTGAAGAGAGCTGAGAAGATGGAGCAAGATGAGCTGGACCGACAAGACTTCAGCGTGGACTTCGTGCTGTGAGGGAGGTGCACTGGAGTGGGTCTAACCCAAACCGACGATCCGACCGCTAAGTCTCAAGGAAGGAGCTTCCATAAGGCCTAAGCAGTCAATACAAGGGATAAGTTGCTGGACCGGTTTGGCTTTTGAAGAAGATTAGCCCAATCGAGTAGCAGCCGATTGGATTAACTCCCACGGCCGTCATTAAGACTATAATAACACCGTCTAGCCCGGTGAAAGCACGTCGAAGCCCTTACCTGCTCTCACCCATTCGCATTATGGGAGATCCTCAATAAGAATGAAGTCCACCTCGACCTTCCGATCGTATTCTTTCGGTGGTCGGTGACGGAGATCGCATTTGCCAATTTAAGACTGATCTCCTCGCTTCCGTGACCTTTTGCACTTCAAGGCCCAAGAGGTCGCCGAAGCCTACTTGGTGGCACTTTTGAGACGCCAACCTTGGCGCCTATCCACTAAAGAGGGTCACCATAATGCCTAAGGATTTAGCCCTCACCGGGTAGGATACCGGGGAGCAACCTTAGCCTTACTCTTAAGGATCCGCATTTGTACATATTTTGTGATAATTAATAAAGAGGCTTTTATTTTGAATTAAAAGCTTCTTAATGTTTTTTTATGTTAAATTTAAAATAAAATGCTGACGTCAGTTTTAATAAAAGGGTTTAAAAGGGACTGTAAGGTTATTTTAAACGCTTTTCCTCTCTCCTCCCTTCTAGCTACCATTATCGGGCCACGAATCTGTCGCCTCGTGGGTAATCTTTGATGGAGAGAAATGGGATCCATTGTGTTCCCTTCGACTCACAGAGCCTTTGGTTGGCGCCAACGATAGATCTCCTTTGCCACATTGATGCACGCAAGATCCCGACTACTGGATTCCCTTGATCTCTCTTACATGGAGGAAATGCTTCCAGGTATTCCTCCGGGGATCCTCCCACTTGTATTTGATGAGATAGTCTCTACAGATGCTAGGCGGGGACAATACTACGTTTATGACGCCTTGAAGGGGAAACCCATGGGGTAAACATCTACCGCTGGTCCAAAGATCAAAGGCGCTAGTGATCTCGGAAGCTACCAAGATTAGCCATCCTCATGGACCAATACGCGGAGGATGAGACCTTGCCGCAGAGAAGGGCAACCGTTTAATCCCTCCGAGAGGGGATGACGAAAGCATATAGAATGGGCTTAATTTCGTCTCGCTGGAAGGAGCTAGCTGAGGAGCTTACCACCGCTACCATGACCAATCTATAGGCTTGTCGTGGTTAGACTCCGGCTTTCCGAAGTATTTATCACCAAGGGCGTGAATACCTTCTCTTTGGATGATATTATCTCGACGCATTTCACGCGGGTGGTCGGATTTCGAACACGCAGTTTAAAGACCATGTACTTTTACTGTTTAAGGGAGTATTGTATGGATGATTTCATCGACTTCACTTCGAAGCCCCGAGGTGCACCACCGCTTCAGCTCACGAGACCCTAGAGCCTACGGAGATCATTATGTCTTCGATTGGATGCGTGAACCAAATAACCTCGCACTGTGATGCCTTCATCAGCTTATGGGGACCAATCTCCCAAACATTAATATGGTTGGGAGGTTCCTCCACTCGATGATGAGGGTGAAGATTTATACCATAACCCCTCGCGACAAGAAGGAGGAGCAACAGAGCTCAAGGAGGAAGAAGTCCCCATGGACTTTGGATAAGGAAGGCGGCGCGATCTCGAGACTTCGCTGGTGCGCCGGTAACCACCTTTTCCGCTTTTGTCGTTCTCTTCCGACATGGCAAGTCCTCTTCATAGGCCTCGAGATCTAGTACGACGCCGCCATGGTGGCCTCCGCGCACTCTCTTATTAATCGCCGCCACAAGAGCTTCATCGCACGCTTATGTATGTACTGCACGACGATCTTGCCCGACTTCGGTCGCATTATGCCTTTGATGGGCATGAAGCTCCTCATCACCGCAGCCCCATTGGCCGCTAAGGCCTATCCAATTTAGGTTGCATCTGCTGGTGAAGCCGCCATATAGACCCCGCCAAGTTACTCACATACACCGGGACGGCTTCCACCACTCCCAAATAAGGATCAAGAGGCAGGCCTAGTTCCTGCATCTAATTTTAAGTTGATGAAAAAAATGTATATATATATGTTTTGCTAATTTTGTTATATATATACATATGTGTGTTCTCGGGGATTTTCGACATAAATTGAATGGACCATATCACAAATGGTGTACCCATTTTTACTTATTAAATACAAAAGTTTCGAGGAGTATTATTGAATTGCGGTGTTTTTATGACATCCTCTTCAAGAGCATTAAAACTTTTAGAATATAAATGGAATTACAAAATGTTTCCTCATTCATTCCAACTGGCGTCAGCAGAGGAAACCATTTGGGGAATATGATGAGAGAATTACCGATATGGTTAGAGGGACGATCCCGCCGTATCGTGACTATGGCCGATATGGTGAATATCCAGAGTGGGAGGAAGGCTAGAAACCTAACCACCGCCACCGTGGAACTCTACCTAATTCCTCGACAAAGGGTCGGAGATAGTTAACATCCTCGTGGATCGAGCCTTCTCGAGGATCCAAGATGACCCCGGTCGCACTGTGGACTCATCGGAATATGACCAGCAACGGCCTTCGGAGAGGACGCTAACGACCACCTGCAACTTCTGGCGCGCATGCTGCTGCTCTTTAACCTTCGACATCACCAACATGGGAGTACTGGGCAATCATTGTCCAAGCCCGGCACGCTTATAAACTCGGTCCGAAATGCATCGAGAGTACCTGCCACGCTTATCTTTGTACCCTTCGCCAACCCCTAGGCTTGGTCTCTTCCGCTATGTTTCTTTGTTGGCGGTTACGCCAAGGTGCAAGTAGAACTTTAAAAGTTCCCATTGTATCATAAATCTACTTTTGTCCTCAATCCATGTATCAATCAACCCGTTGTTGTACTCAACTTCAATGAAATACAAATATTGTTTTCTGCTTGTATATACTTTTGTCTCAATTAACTCAAAAAGGGATTGTACATTAATGTAAATCATTTTATATATTCATGAATGCTTCCTATGGGGACGGCGGTACTTAACGCCGCTTTGGCAACACCCTCCAACGCAGAGGGCTCACCCCTAACAAGAATTGATGATAATGAAAAGGCAACTCTACGAATTATAGGCCTATGTTTTGCATACCAACCCACCGCCACATACTCGAGGACGGATTCCGAATTGCCTCTCAAGGACCATTGAGTCCACTGCGACAATGCTCATCTCCTCCCGTGAGCTAGCCCCCGCACTGCATTAAAGCGGAGGACTCATGCTGCCGCCATCGGTTCCTCTAAGGATAGCCGCTTCCTCATTGATTCAACCACTTCGTTCTTCGTCCTCGCCATCGTGCAGTTGACCATTCAAGGCGTAGATAAGGAAATACCGAAAACCGCCGAAGATTCTTTCCATCACTGCGATATGGAAGAACCGGTTGGCTCTCGGCTTTGATGGGAAATCCGTGAGGAGGCTTGAATGCGAATCTTGGTTGGACGAATGAAGGAATTCGGAAACTTATGAAATGACAGAAAAGATACAGTGGAAGGTCGCCAATACTTAACCTTTACCGAGTCAGCCTGCATTTGGTGGAAGGGTTACGTGAGCTAAGCACCGGACAAAGAGCGATGCAAGTTCGTTAGTTCGCTAAGGCTTTTAAATCGGTGATTACGTCTTCGCGGCGCGACAAATGCCAATGTATCTGTGACCTTCTACGTTAGAACAAGGGCTGTCCGCGTGCCTACACCGGACGAATCTGGCGCGCTTTGAGGTTGTATGTACCCGCCAGAATGAATGAGAAAAGGGCAAAGAGGAGGGCTACATTGAAGGGCTGGTCTCATCCATTAAACGCGATGGTCAAGGCCATAGACCCAAAAGTCAAGAGGCTAAGCTAAAGGCATTAAGCCTTGAGGAAGACACTAAGGAACTGTAAGATCTCACGACTGCAGCCTCCTTACTCGCGAAATTTCACTACCGCCCTCACACCTTTACAAACCTCTCGCTCGGGCCAAGTCCGGCCCCTTCGACAATTCCTACTTACCGCCAGAGAAGAAAGTCGCCTTTAGCACTGCATAAGCGTAACAATGCCTGGTGAAGGGTTCGGGCCTCTTACGTTCATTCCTAAAGAGGCCGAGAACAGTCTTCACTGGATAAGGCATGCTAATGGCAGATGAGAGGCCCGACACTTCATGCACTGTTCGTGACGTCACGCCAGAGATCACTAACCGCTATGGCCGACTGATCGAAGATCCGAGTCCACCCGCTTTCATGGAGAACGAGGGCTCCGAAGTACATTCATGGCTGCCTCATATTCTCACGGGCCATAGAAACAAAAGTAACGTACCGAAAGCCCACTTTCCTCATATTTCTACAATAGGCCAAGTAGACGCGAAGCCCCCATAATTTTGATGGACACCTGTAGTACCCATAATTTTGTTTCCTAGAATGGCCCGTGCATCGCAACTGAAACGCTTGAGATCCCGACCTGCCGCAGTCACATTAGCCACCGGTAAAGATCGCATTAACACACTCATGGTCATTGCAGTTAACCTTAAAATACACAAAAGTAACTGGCCTTAGTGCCGAGTTAATATTGATTGGCAAATATGATCTTATTGTGGGAATGGAGTTTTTAGCTGCCCCTGGCCCACATTGCATCGCGGAGAAACGGAGGTCACCTTCAACGCCGCTAATGGAGCACGGTGACGATAAAAGGTGATTCATTACACTCCGCTATGCGCCAATGTCAATAAAGCAGCTAGCAAGAGCTATAAGTACGCAGGAATGAACTCCTTGCTCCTCATTAAACTTGCTTCCATTGAGTCCGACTCAAAATGTATGTGAAATCGACGCCTACCATCGTATTATCAAGTACCCTTCTTCGGTGAATTTAGTGATCTTTTTCCGTGATGAGATCCACAAGCTTCCTCCTTTAGAGGGGTAGAATGTGAGATAATCCCTTGAACTTTCAAAAATGGGTCACCAAAGAAGGCCCTCATCGAATGAGTCCCTCCTGACTTAAAGGGTGAGCTTATGAACAACTACAAGAGTTACCGAACTGGATTTATTCCTAGCCTAGTGTTTCACCATTTCCATCTCTATTCTTTTGTAAAGAAGAAAGATAGTCTTTAAGGATGTATTGATTATAAGCAACTCAATAAGCATACCATCAAGAATCACATGCCTGCCTTAGGGCAGATGATCTTATGACCACAGCTTACAAGGCAAATATTTCAAAGATTGATTTGCGCCTCCGTACCATCGACAAGGATAAAGGAGGAGGATATCTTATAAGTCTGCTTTTCGCACTCGATATGGCATTATGAATTTGGTCATCATGCTTTTGATCACCTGAATGCCCCTCAACGCTTATGCGCGATGAATGACATCTTCCGCCAATATTTTGGATGATTTGTTGTCATTTCTTTGATGATATTCTCGATCTTTGTATAGTAAAACCTTGCAAAGCATAGGTCATGGTAACAACATCTCGATTAGCTTTGCAGAAGCAAGCACTCATCGCCTCTTCTCACAAGTTCTAAAATGCAAAGTTCGCCACCTGAAAAGAATTATTGGGGTGTTATACGGCTCAGCAGAAGGAATTCAAGGCTGCACTAAATGCCAAGATAGGAAGCAAAGAGGATTGGCCCATTCCAAATTAACAATGTTCTTAAGTCCGGAGTTTCTGGGGACCTCGCGATATTACCAGAAATTTGTTAAAGATTTTGCAACAATTGCCGCACCTCTTACTAATCTCACAAGGCATGAGAAAGTAAAGGATTGGATGGAACATTGGAAAACAAAAGTCCAAGTCAGCTTTCAAAAGCTCAAGGATGCTTTAACATCGGCACCAGTCCTTACCTTGCCTGATCCTGAAAAGGATAAATCGGTAGCCACCGATGCGAGTAAGATAGCTACCGGTGGAGTCTTAATGCAGGAGGGGAGAGTTGTTGCTTACGATTCAAAGAAGATGAATGATGCAGAGCAGCGATATCCTACCCATGATCAGGAGTTGCTAGCAGTTGTACGTGCTCTCCGTATTTGGAGACACTACCTTCTTGGTAGAAGATTTCAGCTGGATACGGATCATCAGAGTCTCCGCTATCTATCCACCCAGCCAAATCTGAATCTCCAAATGAAGATGGATGGAATTCCTCGAGGAATATGACTTCGATTGTATATAAAAACCGGGGAAGCACAATGTGGTTGCGGATGCTTTGTCACGCATCCCTTCATAACCCGGACCCATTGTAATGCCATTTTCACACTCACCAAACCGAGTTTGGGAAGCGGATAGAAACGCACCACGCCACGCATCCCTAATTCAGTAATGTTTGGGAAAGTTTGGGTAAGGAAGCCCGTCTCGATAGAGAACGTGAAGCATTCCGCTCATATAAGAAGGAGGGCAATTTATTATATTACAAAGATAAGTTGTGTGTTCCAAATGACTTCTTGGGTGCGAAAGCCGATTCTCCATGATACACACAACAGCCCTATAGCGAGACATGCGGGTTTTATGAAAACTTACTTTAAGATCCGCTCCAGCTATTTTTGGCCTTCCATGAAGAAGGATATTGCTAGGTACATCAAACAAAGGTCGTTTGTCGACCAAACCAAGGCCGAGCAATTAAGAGTTCCCTGGGAGTTGCAACCTTTGGATGTGCCCAACGCCAAGTGGGAAGTCATAACCATGGATTTCATTGTGGGGCTTCCACGCACTCTCCGGGGATATGATGCATTAATGGTCGGGTCGACAAATTATCAAAGATGGCTCACTTCACGCCATGTCGCACCACCGACACCGCCTTGCTCTTTGCAAAGGAAATTTTCAGGCTGCACGGGGATGCCGAGAGTAATTGTATCAGATAGGGATCCTAAGTTTGTCAGTGCATTTTGGAAGGATTTCTTCGCCACCATCCAGACCAAGCTTGCCATGAGTACAGCCTACCATCCTCAGACAGATGGTCAAACAGAACGAGTCAATCGTATTATCGAAGATATGCTACTGGCTATGTATGGAGTAAATCCACAATGGGCGGATTATATTTACTTGGTAGAATTACTTATAACAAAGACAAAAGCAGAGTCTTCTAAAATGTCTCCATTCATGATAAATTATGGCTACCAATGTCTTACTCCCGCACATCGCAGCATAACCCCTGCTTTCTAAAGTGGAGGTCTCTCAACAACTCCTTTTAGAAATGCAAGCCTTGGTGGAAGAAGTTCGGGGTTACTTATTGGCCGCACGCAGTCGTCAGAAGAGTCTAGCGGATAAGCACCGAACCCCATGGATCTTCCAGGTGGGCGAATCGGTTTGGCTTAAGATTAAAGTAAAACAAGCCAAGCTTAAAATTGGTAACTGTAAAAAGTTGGCACCCAGATGGGCTGGGCCGTTCAAGATTACTAAACGCGTTGGAGAACAAGCATATCGCTTGGACTTGCCACCTCGCTTGAAGATCCACAAGGTCTTTCACGTGAGTCTTCTGAAGCAACACACCCCTGACCCAGAGGAGGTTTTGGATACCCCAACTCTCCTAGAAATGACTGAAGAGCAGCTGGAAATAGTGCCCGAAGCTCTTCTTGATCGAGCTTACAAACAGACCAGAAGGACTCAAATGTTACAATACTTGGTCAAGTGGAAGCACTTACCAGTTGAGGATGCTACCTGGGTGATGAAGATAGACCTTGAGAAGCACTATCCGGACTTCATGCGGGAATCTCAAGGCCGCACCATCAACGATGCTATCAACCCCGCTCCCGGCGGTAAGCTTGAAGGCTTGATTTACCGAGAATCATGTTCTAGAGGGGTAGATGCATCGTATATTATAATAATAACCGATGATGAGATCACCTTCGTGTTCTCTAGGACGTGGTGTATTGTTGATGTTGACATGACCGCCAATTGCTAGAAAGGCATCTAGTAAATGACCAAGGTTCATTCCGCTATACGGGGAACGCAACCATTCCTTATACCACAATGAACCAGTTTGCACACATGATAGATTCCCTTCTAGATACTTTTTCTTTTATTTGTAGGGGGTGGTCCCTTCAACCACAACTTAATCATATTATTAACCTACGGGTATATGGTTGTGTGCAGGCCAATGAACAAGTCGTCACCTGCCTTGTATAGAGGGTTGCTGATGACCCAACTTTTCCCGTATTGGTTTTGTCTACATGTATGAATTCTGTTGTCAGAATGTTTTAAATCGGACTTCGGTCCTAAAACGTAAATCAAACCAGCAAAACAAGGGAGCACAAGGTCATCACAACAATGAAGCACAAAGCACAAGACACGAGGGTCTTCCAACATTGGCATGAGGGCCTTCCAACATCGGCACGAGGGCCAAGAATCCACAATCTCATAACAACAATTGGTACACGGGTCGTACATCACCACCAAGTACACTGGCACGAGGGCCCTTCCCACACACTAGGCATATCAACTAAGTAAAGGATAGCCAAACAGTTAGGGTGGGTAGGTGACATGTTAGATCGATGAAGAAATAGCATGGAACAAGGAGACTAAAGCTTCCATAAAATCCAACAAATCATCACAAAATATCGAAGGTGGGTGGATGAGAAGTAGGAGATCAAAGAAGAAGCATAGAGGTGAAGACGCGTTGATGGAAAAAGGAAAGGCATGGAGGCACAAGGGCCCATCAAACAAGTCTAGGATCTTATTAAATAATAAACGAGGGATGAAGAGTTAGGTGCACGACTGGAAAAGTAGAGTGAAGAAAGAGCAGACGAGAGCAATGCTGAGATCAAAAGAATGTAGAGATCAGAGGGCATGAGCTCCTTATCACGACTATACTTCCACAGTGGTCAAAGGCACAACAGACCTTCAACAAATGCACAACCACCAAGGCAAGGATCATATTAAAAGGACAAGTAAAAGAGTCAGGTGTGGGGTTGGCGGGTGCGCAAGTGGACGAAAAGGAGAGTAGACAAGAGGAGAACACAGATGAGCTGATGAAGATGAAAAGGGAAGAAAGGGTATATGAAGGACTTGACTATTTGTGGAGAAGAGCATTTTTTTTACATGTCATCTTGATCCCGGCCATAATGGTCTCACTGATCATCAGAGCAAGCATTGTTGTACATTATGTTATTTTAGTGGAGACATCCAGAAGGGGCTTTCTTTCCTTTAGCATTGGTGTACATTGTGTTATTTTAGTGGAGACACCCGGATGGGACTAGCATTGTTGTATATTGTGTTATTTTAGTGGAGACACCCAGATATGGCTAGCATTGTTGTACATTGTGTTATTTTAGTGGAGACACCCAGATATGGCTAGCATTATTGTACATTGTGTTATTTTAGTGGAGACACCCAGATGGGGCTTTTCTTTCAGTTTCTCTCTCCTTATGAGTTGCTTGCTGGTTTTGAGAATTGAACTAATAGTAGTACAGGCTTAGGGAGAGGGATGGTTTTGGTTGATCTTGGAGTAATAGGGTGAATGAAAAAGAAGTGAATGAAAGAAGGTAGCCGAAATATAAAAATGACATAGAAGGCTTAGTGGTAACTAGAAGACGAAGGTACACCTTGTGCATGAGGGAGAGTGCAGAACCCAATTCTTATTGAGGGACAAATTTGGATTTTATGTCATGGGCCTTTGTTTTATTGGTAACACACTAGTCCTAGCTATGTCTCGAATTTGAGGCTGCCCAGAGAGTCACTCTATGTAAAAGTATTATCTATCTATCTATCTACCTAATTAACAACTTCTTTTTTCGCATATGAACGAAGCATCCTTCTTTGGCGACACCATCTTGGCTCTTTGCCCAAGTGTATAAAGACTAAGCTTTTCCATGTATTCCATGTTGATGTACTTTGCCATGAAATCAACGGAAATATTTTACTCATATTTGGATCTTCTTGTTTAGAATGATTTATCCTACTCTTGTTGGTAAATTCATTCTACATTTGCAGATAGGAAACAGAGCAAATTCCTCCCCTAAACATTAACAAACATTGGAGAACTCACAAACTGGATAAATGCATCCTAAGTGTGTCACTAATCTCGCTTTAATTCCAAACTTCCTACTTTATCAGGTATTTCATGCTGGTAGATAAGGGGTTTTGAATTGCTATTAGGGGAGGGTGCCCCTATCAATGCAGTGCCCACCTACTGCTGTGTAACCCTTTCCGCATACTGCGCAGCTCCAAATACCAAGAATCCCTCTATTTTTGCCCACCTGTTGCTTCTGATGCCTATAATTTTGTCCACCCGTGTTAAAATGACACATGGATTAGCACATCTGTGAGCCCCATTCAAGGGCTTCCTTTTGGTATGTGTTGGCACTACAATCTCCTCAGGTTTTGTAAAAAAGAATTGACAGGTACTTGTCGTGCAGTGGATGGGCACTTAATAAACCGAAAAGATGGGCAGGCAACATACCCAACTTTTGAAGGCTCATAACTCCTTCTCAAGAACTCCAAATAGCCGAAATTTTAGATGGGTGAGTTCGGCCTGTTTCAAAAGATGTCTCATTTGTTCAAAATAAATGCAGGCATCTAGAGTTATGGAGGTTCATCGTTGTGCTAGAGGGGTGACAAATCTCTAACATGGCTTTAATGACATATGTCATATAGCATGCACATAGTCTTATAGCATATGCTCTATCGGTGCTCCTATTGACTCCCGAAACTACATCCTCACATGCTTTTTGCCTGATACAGATTTACTTCAGTGAATGTTCAGCTCCAACACCAACACTTGGATATTTGTGCGAGTTGCAAGCTGCCATTGTCACATATAGCTAGAGTCTTCTGCATATGCTCCCAAGGATAGGTTCAATACTCCGTATGTTTTATATGCAATATGTATTATTCGTATGATATGGCACAAATTATAATATGTAAAAAATACGGCAAAAAAATAATTCCGGCATCAGAAGATTTTCGCGTATGCAAAAAGAACTAAATCGCGTACGCGAAAGTTTTTTTTGCGAACGCGAAACAGTGAAAAATGCTTTTTTTGCATACGCAAAGTGTCCAAGTTCAATCTTCCATATATCCTGCAATCAGTCTATTTCAAGGTATAACATTTTGATTTGGCAGCTTGTAAAGAATTCATTCTGCCTCTAAAACCAGGCCAGACTTTGTGTTGTGTCAATCGAAGTACTCCCAACAAAAAAATTGGTAGCATATTCCTTCTGTAATGTGTGCATGCATTCTTTGACCCAAGTGTACGGATCCAATAGAGAGGCAAGCTTTCAGAGCACTAATGTATGTTGTTGCTTGGACACATTCATTCAATTTTCATCTGCTCAAAACTATTAAGTGCTTCCTGACAAGCCTCTCTAGAAATGCAGTTGAAGTTATAGACGTGAAGCTTATCAATACCATGCCTCTACAAATACACCAAATTTGGAATACATGTCAACTATAGCATTGCCAATAAAAGAATCGCATTCAAGGCCATTGCTCATCATCCGAGTGGATATCTATGCCCCTATCTACTGATCTCATGAGGTGCACCCTGGACTACCACAATCGTCGGATTCATCGATCCTACGACCTAGATTGTATGTTGGGGCCTCTGGACACCTCTTGTTTCGCTTATAGTCATTTATGATTGGAGGCGCCTATGATTTTGAAATATGAAATACGATTTCACCTAAGGTTTTGAGGGAATATCGAACCTCTATACGGCTTTGCCTAAGATTTTAGAATATAAAATACGAGGGTTCGAACCTCTATCAAAATAACTCAATAAGACTACTTTAACCAATATATCCAGTGAGATAATGTGATTGTTTTTTATCTTGAATCTAGAACCCTAAAAATTAGCATTTAGGAACCCTAACATTTTTATTTTTTATGCCCACGTCATTTTTTACATACCAAGTCTATTCTTTACCACTTGTGCATAATATTCCATCCTGTACAGGGCTATTGTGCTACCATCCCCCTAGGGTCATATATCTACTACCATGCATTCTCATGTCTTTCATTTATTTCTATAATAGAAAATCCTACCTCCGACCTTTGTTCGGGGGGCTATTGCAAGTTTAGCCAAGATATGGAGCCAAGATATGGAGCTATGTCAAGGCCCTACCCTCCCAATACATTCATCTTTATAAGCTACAAAAGTTTTTTCAGACTCATAATTATGTCCCCCTTGTTGTACATAAGCCCGGGAAATCGTTCTTTCTGTATAAATCTTAAGACTATTCTGCAAACTTCCTTTCTGCCAAAACCATTCGTGGTAAAAGTATCAATCAAGCCAACTATATCATTGGCAGCGCTATCTTGTTCCGAATGTGCATACATATACGGCAAGTCTTGTGATATAATAACTTTTAATGCTTGCCAGTAGGGTCTGCAACTATCTGCTTTGATAAACCTCCGTACCTCAAATGGGAGGTTATTTCTCTTATCATATCTTGAGATCGAAAAAAGTCCTTTGTTTCTGTCCATAACCTGTATGGTGATATTAAGAAAGTTACATGTGTAACCATATTTCAGCTTATCCTCAATCTTGTAGTTTGTTTCGTCTTTTATCCCTAGATGATGTATATTGTATTAGATGATGCATATTGTATATTGTGGTTTCAGAATTCTCATCAAAAAATTCCCCAATGTCATTTGCATTTAAAACAATGTGGTCATCCATATATCTGGTAGCATTCTCAAATCTCTTTATATCATTGAATCTTCCATCATGGGCAAGTTTCAGCATAAATCTAAGTTCGCGCCAAGCTAAGTAAAGATTACACCATGCTGGGCTACAAGAACAACCCATAGGAATGCCTTTTTTTTGTCGTCATGTTTCATTACCCAATTTCAAGTAACAATGAGCTAACAGCCATCCATTAGTTTCCTTGAATTTATCTTTAACAATTTCTTTCCAGCAACTATTGTCCATGTCTTTTTTTAAGAGTCTTTCCCATTTCACTTCAAGACTATCCGCTTTTTCTTTTATCAGCAGGTGTGATAGCTGCTGGTCTTTTCTCATATACTCCCATGTGATTTCTATGATGTCATTCATAATCTCTATGATGCCATCATCACCAACTAACGGAATGTTTTTGTAGCATTTCATAACCGCAAACACACTGCTAATTTTGAATGGCAGATTCAATACTACGTCATATGAGGAATTAACCATCCAAGAATCATTAATCTTTTTGCTGTTAAAAAATCTGTACAGGGCAGCTTGCCAAAGGCTTATTTGTGGCCATAATTCAATAATGTTATTAAGGACTACAGTAATCCATTGTGAAATATGTACATAGACCGAATCATAAGCATTTGTTGTAATCAGCCTTGTGTGCCTTGTAACTAGCCATAAGGTATGGCAATTTTTCTGTGTCAATCTATGTATAATAGTATTGCATCTCCATTTTATCTGCTCAGGGGTGTAATTGGTTTTCTCAAAGTCAAGACCTTCAAGTCTTTTTCTTGTCATCTCTAAGATGTGTTTCTGGCATATGAATACGGGGTTGTTATTTGCCTTATCCAGGCCTGAAATAAAGAAATTTTGTAATAACTATTCCAAGTCCTTTCTCACTTGTAGATCATCCCATAAAAACCTTTTCTTGGGAAGTTTTTTCTTCACCAAGACTATTTCATTGTGTGCATACTGTAATAACAGCATGCTAATATTCTCCATATCAGTATCTGATAAGTCCATGGTGTCATATGCATGGATATTCTAAAACTGTTGACAAAGTCTGAGAAAATCTTCTCTAAATCTTTGTATACTAAGACTGCAATCAGGGATATGGTTTAAACCCTTGGCAAATGCCTTCCTCAATTTTATGCAATGGATAATCATTAAATCCGTTGTTCTTACATGCCCAATGCATGGGTCTATATACTTCACTAATGTGGATTTGAACATGGACATTTAGTATCCAAACCTTCAGCAAATAACAAGTGTGGTCTATACACCTGGCCTTTTATCTGTTCCACATATCTCCAGGCAAATGTGGTATTTTCCACAAGTAGCCTGCCTCTTTCTTGTAAAGCCTCCTCCAGCACCATGCTAAAAAATTTTCTAATATCCAATTCTTCCAATGCTTTTGACAAAAAGGTTAAATGAACAATTTTTTTGTCACTAGTATCTTTGCAAATTTTCAAATGTCTCTTACCATACGCATCTTTGGTAATAGCTCTAGTTTGTACCTACAACGAAGACCGTTAGAATGCCAATTAAACTAATCAACAACCAAACAAGTTCCAAAAAACTTTTTTATATTGCAAATGTTGTTATCATCCAAGCCAAATGTCATGTATTTCCAAGTAGTAATTACCCTTGGGATTCCATCACAGTTTCAATATCAGCAGGAGTATCATCATCTAGTGAGATGACCTTGTTTCCACATTTGACAACTGCATTAAAATCCCGTTTTTTCTCAGCAGCTACAATTGGCATATCAATATTTGCCACAGCCGGATCTATAGTAATTCTTGGAGCAAGTCTCGGCGTGAATTTAGGAACTGGTTTACTGTATTTGGCTTTGTAGACATTATGCTTTTTGTTTCCCTGATTTCTGCCAGTCTGTTCGGCATTATCCAGTAAAAAGGAGATTGGTTTTACTGTTTTTTCCACAATATCCGCCATTCTGTTATTGCCAAACAGTATTTTTAAATTGACATCTGGATCTTTAGCGTATTTCATGGACATACTGATCATGACACTACGTACTTCCAGGTATGAGATATACCCTATAACAGCTGGCTTGAGAACTTTATTCAATAATTTTGTTACAGCCACCATTTTCATGATTGGAGTGGCATCTTCAAAGACCGCATCAAGATGATTTAAGAGGTACCAAATGCCATGATTTATCCAAATAATACCACAGTGGCATGTAGACTTTTTATTCTTGAAGCACTTACACTGTGTACGCCACATCCTTTTGAGAAAAAAATCATTTCTAATGACATATGAAAGCCAAGATTCGGATTGATGAAGGTGAAGGTCTTATCAAATTTGCCAGCAGCAACTTTAGCCTGCATAATCTCCTCTTGGGTAATTCCAGCTAATGCAATCCATGTTTCCATGTTGATATGCTCCAAAATTTTGGCTTTTCCATATCGCATGACCATATGCAACTGCAAAACCCTCCACAGATTGCTCAATTATAATGGGAAAGCAGGAAGAGTTACCCAAAGTGAGGTTAGGGACATCTTGTTCTAGATTACTCTGTTGCAAATCTGTACCCAAGGAAACAGCAATAGGAACCTGCCCATTATAAAAATCTAGTTCCAATAAATCCTTGTCAGGAAATAGACATTCATCTTCCACTACACCCGGTGCATCCTCATCAAAAGAGGGGTTTATATTGTTGGCCTCTTTAAGAGAAGAGAGGCCAATCATTCCATGATGATCTATATGCAAAGGGAACTCCAAAATTGTTTTCACATTTTAAATATTCAAATGTTGGACGTTCCTATTCCGATACGTTCCCGTTCCAAATTTTGGGTCAAGTTCCCGTCCGTTCCCGTTCCGTTCCATGTAGCTATGATTGGAACCCCTCATATTATGCACTCGAACAATACACGTTTCTAGTCGAGATTGAATTGCTTTGTCGAAAAATGATTCTGGTTGTCGTAATTCCGATTCCGTTCCCGGAATATTTTTGGGTCTTGGAATCCGTGAAGGATTTACCCAGAGAACAATTTCCCCACTCTTTAAAAAGATGCGTGCTGGCCAATAGTTTGGAGAAATGACAGCGGTGATCCTCAACTGGAAACTGTAAGTTGCTGAAGCTCTTCTAATAATCAGAGCAGAGGGAAGTGTGAGAACAATGGTTGGTGGTGGTTCTCCATGGGATATTTGGACGAGGGGTTTAATTTCATGGCAACCACCCCTTCCTCCTTATGGAGCAGCCTCTGGCTTTGGATGTTTTGGGCTGGAAACTGATTTTAGGTTTCAAAGCTTATGGCTATCGTCTTCGGAGCTGGTTACCCGCGTAAAAGAGGTCAGTCTCATTTCTGGGCACTTATTTAGCCTGAATTGGTGTCTTTGGCAATCTTCATTATGTTTCTTGAAATCAGCCATTCAGTCTGCTCACGTGGGGTAATTTATCTCTTTACCCAAATATGTGGAAAACGAATCAGATACAGCTTAGTCATAAGGTGAAATGCAGTATGGTCATCAAGAAATTCTGAGACAGCGATTATTTGCACTTCATAGAAATAGCTTCTCGTATCCAGAAAAAAGTAACTAAGGAATACCCCTTTTGCAAGAACCAGACATGTCTGCTGTAGATTGATCATTAAAATGTTACATTCACCTATCTCCAGTCCTTCTGCCTGATTTGTCGTATTACCACAGGCTTGAAATATCTGCTCTTTGAACGAACCATTGACTGTTTTATATGGTAGAAATAAGCATACCACGCTTTTGCTCCTAAAGACTTTATGCAGAATTGAACGAGAGTTTTCTTTGAACCGTTGGCTGTTTAAATATTAGAAATAAGAACGATGCTTTCACTGCTTCAGGCTTTATTCAGGTAGGAATTTAACGAGAGTTTTATTAACAATGTATTACGATTTCAAGGGCAGTAAGAGGGATAGTTTTTCTTAGGTTAACGTTATTGTTTGTTATCACACCTTCTCCAAAGTTGGTTTCAAATGTTTAAGCTCCTATACTGTACTTTTAAAAGGGTTAAGATTTGACTGATTATTTGTGCGGTGATGTCATCTCAGAGGCAAAACCTGCAAGGTCATGTGAAGTGTTATCAACATGGCAAATCCTTTGGTTGGAAGTCATTGTTCCTCCCATCTTTGCAAATGTGGGATGCTTCTCGGAGCTTGGGCCCATGTCTTTTGGCTTCATATTCATTTTTTCAATTTCGCAAGAGTTCGAGTAGTGATAAGCAGGTGACTAAGGAAACTTTCACGGGTGGATCCATTAATGGACGTTTTCATAATAATCGTTTCTGGACAAACTTTATCCTTGGTCTCAATGTTTTGTAAGACTCTCCTTTTTTAGTATGTCTAATTTGCTGTTAGGAATATGATGTAACTGAGCCGAGGGTGTTGAGATAATATTTTTGTGCCTCACATTTGAATCAATGTAACCTTTATGCATATCATGGCACACAGAGAAAAATGATATAAACCACACATGAAAGATTAAAGAGATAGAAATGCACCATAAATTTGTCACGCAGTTACTTATTAGATGTTCGGCTTGTGGACATATCCAGGGTATTTATAGCGCAGAAGGCTTCCGAAGGGCAGCTTCTCTTATTAGGTGCCAAGGTACAATCCCTTCCTTGCTTTGTCTATGATTTATACCGATTGGTAGGCACGTGACAGACAAAGACTAGATGACTTCTGTCACATAAGAGAGTAGACATAATGTCTGAAGGCTTTATGCCTTATAGTCTCTATCTTCAATGCAATTTCAAGTTTTGTTTTATTTGCAATTTTGCTTTTGTCATCATTACAGAATTTCAGTACGTTACATTTGCCATTATATAGATAAACAGTCTGATTGATGGACGACAACTCTGGAGGCTTGTCACACCCTCACTTCTCCACGCAAATATTTTACATTTGTTGGTATGCATTGCTTTTTTGTTTAAATTCTACGCATTATGAATTGCTAATATAGACAGGATTGTGCAGGTAAATTCTTATTCTCTTAATGCAGTTGGTCCCACTGTTGAGGCATTAAGTGGCTCTAAAAGATATATTGCAATATATGCAATATCAGCTATTACAGGTAGGGCCTCAAATGGCTTTGCATTTTAGATGACTAGTCAAAGCCATTATGCATGTATTTGTTTCTTTGCACTCCAATGCCTAAGGGCATTCATTGTCATGGTAATGCAAAGGACTGAAGCAGATGTTGAATCATTGCATCTTGTTCATGACATACTTGATTTTTCCTTTTAGCCATGCAGAAAACACAACTTTGAATTATAGTGATTATTGTTGGAAGTTCTAGCTCAAGTCCCTTGGAGAAGCATAATTGGGTGATTTACAATATGATGAAACTGTAATATACATTCAGTACCATTAAAGGCATCATCAAGGACTGCTAAAAATCTGATGGTTTTTGTTGTGTTTATGACCTGCAGTTTTGCTAGATAGATTGATTGAAATGTTGTTCTTGGTGGTATCTGAATACATAATTAGATGGTAGCACAGTAGAATGACCAAAAGAAATTGCAGGTACAACTCTCAGTTACTTCTTATGTAATGCACCCTCAGTTGGCGCATCTGGAGCTATCTTTGGTCTTGTAAGTCTGTGCATGCACATTTTTAACATGTTATGTGGGTTTCAAGGTCTTATTATATTGAGCGGTGATTTCTTAGGTTGGGTCTTTTGCTGTCTTCCTTCTGAGACATAGGGATTTGCTGGTGAGAGGAAATGAAAGTCTCGCACAAGTCGGTCGTGTTATTGCACTTAATTTGGCAAGTATACAGCCATATGTTTCTCAAGAAAGGATGGTTTGCTGTTAGCACATCTAAATATTGCCATTTTGTTGCAGATTTTTGGCTTGCTAACAGAGGGAGTCGACAACTGGGGACATGTAAGTATAGAGTTTATATTATGGGTTATATGCCATGTTTTACACTTACTTTTGGAGTTGCTACAGCTTGGTGGGTTAGCTGGAGGTGCAGTCGTGTCCTGGTTAATAGGGCCTGCATACGAGATCAAAATAAAAAATGGTAAAAGGGTGGCGGTTGATCATTCTCCCATGTATTATTTGCTTGGTGGTAAAGACAACCTTGATTCATGAAGAGCAAATATCTGTAAATTATTTGTTGCAAAATATATTCAAAAGCAACACAATAGAAACACTTTGGGTCTGTAAAGATTAATCCGAAGTGTAACTCCCCCAAGGGCTTAAAGTGCGTCGAGTTCCTTAAGTTGGATTTGTAAATAAGAACTTATCAACTTGATTCACTTGAAACAATTTCATCAAATTATGCTGAGATTATGTTCTTGGAGATCTTGCTAGGCTCTGCTTGGCTGTCCAATGTTTACACGGTTGGTGGCACTGCAAAAACTTTTGTATAATTACACATTTTCTTCGCTCCAATCCTTGGCGATTGTGCATGCTACCAATGTCTACTGGGATGGTACAAATGGCATCAACCATGATAGTACGAAGGGATCCTAATGCATAAAGAAATTGTGCCCGATTGTCGTTGTTTAAACAGTTGGAATTTTAACAAAATTCTTTAAAAATCCACATGGCTACCAAAATACAAACTAGATAACAATCCTTTTGCACAAACTAGAAAACAATCTGCAACAACCACGAAATTATGAATACTACTTGCTACTAATAGAGTCTAGACAAGGCGCTTTTGCACAAGTGGTTGCCCGGAAGAAAAATGACGACTTACTCATGACAGAAGCAAAAGCAGAGGCATCGGGACCTTCATTCACAACAAAAGAACAACTCATGGCAGAAGAACAACTCGTCAAGAACAGCGAAAGAACTCCTCGATGGAGAAGAAGTGATTCACAGCAGAAGAGAACTCGATGGTGAAGAGTATTCACAATTGGGAGAACAACTCGATGGAGAAAAATCGACTGCCATGACTACTAGTTAACCACCACCTTAAACCTAGGGTAGAAAGAATATTCATGCAAACCCAAAATTAAAAGAAACCTGGAAACAAGGAATCCCTACTTTTTAACAAGCTGTTACCCTTTGCTCTGAAACAGTCTCAGCCATCTACATTATAGAGGCAAGATATCAGCCTTCCAAATCAAAGATTCAAAGCATATCCCAAACCCTCATCCTTCATCCCTAAAGTTTGTACCGCGGGCAACCCAAAATTACTAATTGACTACAAATACTAGATCTATCTATTCTTAAAATATCAGAAGGTACAGTGGAACAAGAATATGCACATTCACGGGATGAGCAAGATGGTGACTTGGATAATAGAGCCCTAAATCTGCATATTATAGGGTTTGCAACAATGATGCCATTGCTCCAATCTGGATGAGGCTTTGCATTTTTTGAATAATATGCATCTACACAATGGAGTAGTCTCTGCTTGTTGGGTAGGGGTTGGTAGGCTTGATTGTCCTCACCCTTCTGGTATGATTCCAAGATGCATTTAATCGACTCCATATTCTTCAGCCCGACAATCATCTGAAAGGTACCAAAAATAATATGTAACTATTTTCACCTATGGACCTGAGGGTCTTACCCGGCGTGAATAAAATTACATTACATTACAAAACCCAGTAAGGAATGATAATTCACGTCAAGAGCAAAAAATAAAGATGATTATATGCTTATTTGAAGAAGCCTAATCTGCTCATGCAAATGCTAAAGCTCCTTATGGGGGCCATGGGGCTTAGTGGTTGGGATGGATTTTTTTTTGGGTTTTTTTTTCTTGGGGGTTATTTGACCTGGGTTTTGAAGGTCTAGAATAGCTAGGGGAAGGGCTCTGGTTGTGCAAGCACCTTTGGACTCAAACCTCTGATTTCCATATTCCACCGATTCGGTGACCACCTTTAGCTTCTGAGCCTGCAAGCTTCCAAGCTCGGCTATGGCAGTTTATGCCCGACACTTCAAGCTCGAGTATGGCAATTTAAGCTTCTTCTTCCGACTCTCTCCATACTACGACTCACCATGTTTTTCTCAACATTGAGGTTCAGTCCATGATGTCATTCAAATCGACATCAGGTCAATTTAATAGTAACAACTGGTCCAAATCCAAGAATACAAAAAACCAAAAAAATAAAAATCAATCGTTCAAAAACATTGTGTACATTAAATAACCTGTGCTTGACGTGTAAATCAAGAGAACAATTTTAATCCCCTATATTACACCATCAAACAAGGGTTCGACCCCCCCCAAAAAAAAAAAAAAAGAAGGGGATAAACCATATATCTCCCTTTGTAATTATTGTGTGACAAAATAAATAAAGAAACAAACACAAGGCGCCCAAAAAACAATCACTATTAGCTTTTTACAGCAGTTTTTACATAAAACCATTATAAAAAAGAGATGTCACTAAGTGGGTTAATGTGTTGAATAACCATTGATAGTTACGTGGTGGAGTCCTTATGCATGACTTTCATTCTAGTTTGTTGCCATCGTTAAGCATCATGGTTCTTCATGATTGTTTGTTTGGTTTATGATAGTGCTTTATTGCTCAATTTTAATAGTGTGTGTGTATTGATTAGTAAGGCCATAAACCACTAACAAAATCGACTTCAATAGTTTGTGTAACTTAAAGTGCTTTTCTAATGAAATTACCTACCTTATTTCATATGAACTAAGGTTGCTTCCTACAATAAAATGTTATAGTTTTTTATCGTAAAACATGGACTAACTACCTACAGTTTTTGCATTAAGATAGAGAACAAAATGAAGCATACTTTTAAGTTGAGAATCATTGCCATTTCAAGTCATAAACCATGATGAGTTTCGCCATCACATTGCTAATGATTTTTTGGTCCATGTAATTGACGTTTAGTTTATGCCATACCACCTACACATTGCTAGTGGTTTTTTATCCATGTAATTGATGTTTAGTTTATGTCCTGATAAGTAACGGTCACCATTGATGATTGTCCTTGTGATAAGTACTATCATAAGTAACGGTCACCTAGTAACGGTGATGATTGTCATTGTGATAATTACCATCACTTCATATGTAATAGTTACCATTGATGATTGTCATCAGTAATAAGTAATGCCATTAAAATTTTCTTGTTTTTTTATCTAGGATAAATAACGTTCTTCATAATTTATACCCCGTGGTATAATTATCTTTTCTTTTAGTTTTTCTTTCTTTTCTTTTAGTTTTTTTCATTGAGTTCTGTCTGTTCTTATGTTACTGCTCTCTCACAAACAGTTGTTTTAATTGTTGTTTTTCTAAGCGTTGCCTTTGGGAATCGAACCCAAACACTTCCATAAGGCATATTGCTTAGCTTTTGAAATAACGATTAAGCATAGGCAATCAAGCAAGTACCAAGTACTGAAACAAAATTACTTGTTCCTGAATAAAATGCAAACTAAATGAACCTCTCTATCCTATATATAATGGACAATCACTCATTAAGACGCATAGCTCTTGATGAGTTGAGGCAACAGATATATCAATCTACTGACACGATCGCAATAGAAGAATGCTCAAGAAGCATGGGTAAGGCACTGTAAACTGCATGAGCGGCAGACCACAAGGGGTCAAAAGCGCACAGACAAACTAAGGTTAAATTTTTCCTACATATTACCTGCATAGAGGCAACGCTTCAACATCCCACCATTCTTGGCAAGCACTGAATCCAGTCCCAGAGAAATTTAAAGCAGAAATACAGAAACATTATTAGCAGCAAAAGAAAAAACAAGAGCAAAGGAACAACCTGGGGAGCTAAAATCCGGCATTCCTCATGCAGCCTGGGTTGGGGAGCATCCTACGCACGGCCTTGCCGCTTCGATCCATGAAACTACAAGGAACTCAATAGCTTTACAAAAAATCACAGCAACAAGAATTTGCAGAAGATGAATACGGGGAACTAGAGAGAACGTCTTTAGCTCGACCTGGCCGCTTCGATTCACCACTGTGCAACACAAAAATCTGAATCTAAACCTAAAGTATGTAAGAGAGCCCAGCGACTTTGCTTGTTTCAAAAACAAAAGAAAGCAGCAACAGAGAGAAACCGAATATGGAAAGGGAGAAATCTTAAACGACTTGCAATTCTAGAGACTACGAAAATCTTAAGAAAGTCTTCAGAGAGCACAAAGAAAATAAAAAGGGGAAGGGCCTACCCAAAGGGAAGGCTCCCCTGAATATGGAAGCAAGACCTCAGGGCCGCAAGGGGCGCAAATGGCCGATGAGAGAGAAAAAGAGGGAACGAAGAGTATTTATAGGCTATTAATGTCGGTTCTACCATAGCCTCCAGAGCACGGTTTAATTTTTAATCCATAGCCTCTAGAGTATGGTTTAATTTTTAATCTGTAAACCGCCGTTTGATGGAAATTCCTCGAATATTCCATATTTTTTCTTTTAGGTAACTTAGGGTAGCGCCGCCATTAACTCCCCCTGCAGCAGCAGCAGCCGACCATTTTTGCAGAGATGCCATTCCTTTGCAGCAGCGGCGCCAGAGCTTTCTTTGCGGCAGCAGCGCCAGCTTCCTTTGCCAGAGCTTCTTTTGCAATAGCGGCCAGAGCTTCCTTTGTGCACAAACATGAAATGTATGGCTTCAAGGCATATGGGACTGCATTCCGGCATGGACCGGTGGGGTCCCGCGACCGGCGTTAGCCGGGAGCGGGTCACCGGCCATGCCGGAATGCAGGACCATATGCCTTGAAGCCACAATATGGTATTTGGGGAGCTATTTCGGCGGCTATGGCGCTGCTCCAGTGTATTTTGGCTATGGAAGCTTGTTCTGCGATTTTTATGCTGCAAATGCTTGGCAGTTTAGTTTTTCTTTGCTTCCTATGGTGCTTCAGGTTCACAACTAGCAGTATTAGCAAGAACTAGCAAAGTAGAAGAAGGGGCAGGAAAGTTCTGCTCTTATGACAGATTTTCGCACAAAAATTGGGATTTCTCGTGCTTATTGTAGCTGCATGCAGCCATAGACATAGCTTCAATTTCAAAGTCGTTTGGGTTAAATAGGCATTCCACGGATTTTGTTGCAGAGGTACCGACCTAAATCAGGAGAGAATATAATGATTTTGGGGCAATCAGAAGAGAATATAATGATTTTGGGACCGGATTTTAGAGTAAACATCGTTTTGGTGTGCCGGATTGAGGCAAAAAATGCAGGAAGGAGTTTAACTGGGCTGAAAAAATGCAGATTTAGCGAAGGAAGATGCCGGAATGAAAGATTTGATTGCTTAATGAAATGATGCAGGTACCATGACGGATTGGATGGGTCTATTGGTGCAAAAACTCGTTCTTTGTAAGCAAGCTACAGCTACAGCCGGATTCAAAGCTATAACAAAGCCGGATTCAAGCTATGGCCCTATCGAAAGAAACAAAAAAAGGAAATAACGGACTTGCTCTGCCCATTGTTAACCGGCTGGAAACCGGAAACACAGAATGGTAGACCCAAATACCATTCTGCAATGGAGGGGAAGGCCACGTGGCAACACGACATTCATAGATAGACATAAATAGCGACCCAAATACCATATTGTATGATTTCTTTGTTCCGGGAACATCTTGTTTCTTTGATTCTTCAAGCAGCGGCCGACGAACAAACAGGGAATGGGCTGAGGTAATGGGGTGAGGGAATGGGCACAAACAGGGAATGTTCTACACAAACAGGGAATGGGCTTGAAGATTCACATGTTCCGCATAGAGTTCATGCATCAGAAGATTCACGCATCAGGGTTCATCCATCAGTGGGAGCTATTATTTTTCAGCAAAGGGGTAATCGTAAGTCCACCGCTGTCAAGAAGACCTTGCATGTGCATGTGAATATAAGCTTGAAAATCTTGTTTGAAGAATGTAAGTTACAGACGCTTGAAGAATGTAAGAAATGTAAGCTTGAATCTTGCTTGAATGTAAGAAATGTAAGCTTGAATCTTGCTTGAAGAATGTAGGAAATGGCTTGCAAACTCCCCTCTATTTTCGCTTGCAAAATCCTCCTCTGCTTTGCTTGCAAGAATCAATGCCGGAAAACAAGACCGGAATTTCCATCAAACAGCGGCTTACGTTTGGTTTACCGGCCGGAAACCCCTAAATCCGGCCGGTTACCTAGCACCTAACGAAATTAAAACATTACTAATTGATGCTCTGCAACCTCCACAAATTTTGAATGCAACCAATATAGACAGAAGAACTCCCCGTCTTCATCAGAAGAAAGCCCTTGAATGAAATAGAAATCAATGAAGAACAATGGAACATAAAAAAATCTATCTCTAGAGGCAGCAATAAAAACCTATCCCTGAAGGAGGCATCGTAGAAATGGCTGAATTTACCTATTTTTGCTCTTAAGGAGGAGGTGGCAACGAAGGGTAGACTTCGTTTTGCAGCCCCCCATCTGAAGTGGCATATCAGCCCTTGATTTGCAGATTCTGTGGTCTGGATCTATGCGACGTCAGGTGGGGGTTTGTAAAACAAAGTTGTCCCGCAATAAAAACCTATCTCTCAAGGAGGAGACGACAACAAAAAAGCAAAAAGAAGTCAATAAAAAATTCGTTTCAAGTAACCTCAATATTTGACCTTCTACAAATGCGTTGATTTACCTTGCATGTCATTGTTCGAATGGTAATCTAGGTGTATTTATCTAAACCCCGCACGTTATACTGATCTTTTCCTTTTTTTCTTATTCGGTTCAATGTGTTGACAATATATACGAATATACTAAGAAATAACATAGAGTTACCAATGGTTCAGAGGGCGGGTTCTCCGAAATAATATGTATAGATAGATAGATAGATAGATAGTAGAAAGAAATATATACTTATGAATCATTGAAATTAACAACTAAGGGTTTCAACCCTAGCTAAACCATTACTCCACACGAATCTCCGATCAAACAATAAACATCCTGACGTAAAAGCTAGTCAGGCTGCATTCAGCCATATGAGCCAATCACTTTGTGACATGTGGCAGATATTCTTTTTGTGGATATAGCATGCTGCTGTAGAGGTCACCGAGTTTACATTCTGGTATATTGCATGAATATACAAGAATATTGAAACCCCCTTGACTCAGAGGGTTATATATCTAGTGCATGGTATATTCCATAAAATATGCTTGAAAATGCTATGTGCCTACTTGTTAAGAGGATATCACCCCCCACTCCCCAAAAATATTCCATGAATATGCCAATATGTTGAAATAGCATGTCCCACACCCTTTCTGCCGCGTGCCCCTTAATTATGTCTAAGACAAACAATGAGTTTGCCAAAAGGCAAACCAATATATTCCTTCATTAACCTTGCACTAGCAACCAAATGCTTAAACCTCCAAGGCTTGCCAACCTTCAAATATGATTGAAATAGCTAAAAAACGGGTAGCAATAACTTTTGTTCTAATCAATTAAATAAGAGAATGTTCTTTGCAAGCACTTTTTAAAACACTACAACTTGAAAATTCCAATCGTCATTGGATAAAGCTTATTCTCCTATATAAGTGTTTTAAAAAACAAATCAAATGAGGATAACTTGTGAATTACGACCCCACCTTAAATGTATTTGATCTTCTTGTGAGTATCATATTCTAGGTTACAATATTCGCAAAGACAACTTTGGCATTGATCAAACGCGCACAAAAAAAAAAAAAAAAAAGTCATTGTTATGAACAAGGTATTCTTGTAATATTTGGAAGTTTGAAGGGGTTTATGTGATTTCAGCTTGCTACTATAAGGAATTCTGCAACTTAGAGCCTACTTACAAAATATTGGTAAGACCTATCGATCAATGTTGGTTTGATGTGTACATTTCGTAGTCCAGTTGGTCTCTAGTGAGATGCTCCTTCTTCTATTAGCATAAGTGCGGTATATCTACATGCAATAACACACCTATTAATGATCTAGTGTGAGCAAAATATTGACATCTTTATATTATCTAACTCATGTAATTATTATTGGCAAGATCCTTTGGCATATTCTGTGTTTCGGGGGGCAAAAAATAGCACTGTTAAAAAAGGGGAAAAAAAAACTCAGCCGCCACTGTTCTCTCTTATCTACCTCATCGCTTTAGCACGTAGCAGATCTTCCGCTGCCAGATTATACGAAGATAAAGAAGTGGCACAACCACAGCCACATCGGGATATTTGTGAAATCATCGCAGATCATTCACGTGTTGAAACTTCTGTGGTTTTCTTTGAGTATAAATAGAGTTAGATCGCCCAAATTTTTTCAGTTCGTTACCTGAGTTAGATCGCTTCCGTTTAAGGTATGTCGCCTGTGAGTTTCCCTGCTTTTCTTTTGTTCTTAGCTAGTTAAAACTGCATCTACCCAAACCTATTCCGGCCAAGCTTTTCCTGCATCTGCCAGCCATCTGCCGGGCTTGAAATAGACAAATTTTATTTAATCACATGGGTCTTGGCCAAAATAGAGACTCGGATTAGGACTTGGCGCTAAATGAATTGGGTTTGCCAGTTTACTGCTCTTGGTTTAACCAAGAAGAAAAAAACGAAGAAATAAGCTCTGGAGGAATTGGTTTTGCCAGTTTGCTGCTCTTAGCTTAACCAAGAAGGGAAAAAACTAAGAAATAAGCTCTGGATGATGTAAGAAATAAGCTCTGGATGATGAACTTAACATAACTTTCTGTAGGTTTGGAGCTAAAGGAATTGGGTTTGCCAATTCACTGCTCTTGATCCAAGCAAGAAAAAAAAAAAAATAAGCTAAGCATAGAGGATGAACTTACCATGCCAGAGCCGATCAGATACTGAATAGTTTGCTCAATCTTTCTATTATCCACCCTTCCTGTGGGACACCAAGTTGTGCTCACATGCATATGGATTGTAGTAGCAACTCCTTTCAGAACTGGCAAGACTTCTCTTCTCATGTATCACAGAGCATAATAGAGCATGATGGCTTGAATAAATTTGAGCATAATAGAGCATGATGGCTTGAATAAGTTTGAACTAGTATTTAGCCTATATCAAACAGATAATTTTTGCAGCATGAAGATGAAGGATTGGCCGCATGAAGATGAAGGATTGGCCAGTAATTTCTCTCACAAAACTTCTGGTCAGTTGCTTATACTCTGTTCAGCTTATGTACTGGCTGCTGCATGTGTTCTTAGTCTTTTTTTTTTTAATTATTTCTAGTTTGGGGCCGCGCCTGCACTTATCGAACCATATGCTGCGATGCGATGATGACAACGCAGCCCAATTCTATAACAGAACCAGAAACGCCTGCACTTATCGAACCATATGCTGCGATGCGATGATGACAACGCAGCCCAATTCTACAGAACCAGAAAGAGCTATGGTTTTGCCTTATGAGAAAACTTTGCATGTGCTTTCAATAGCCTATCACCCTCACAGGATTTGAGTTTGGGATTGAGAATGCATGCATACAGTGATTGGTCCAATAGGCATTTTCCATAGTTCCATCTTTTTGCAAGTTGAGAATGGATAGTTTTTTCTCATGATGCTTCCTTTTGTTGTTGTGCAGGAAATAGCAAAGTTGCAGCAGCACATTGAACATCTGCATGGAAAATATAAATAGGCAAAATAGAAATTTGGAGAAGGGAAAGGTCAATTCTAGATTGTCTCAAGTAGAAGCCAGATCAGTAAAAGCTCATCTGCCATAAGGTTTCAGTTGCAATCCCATTCCACAATGAATGTAGGGATACTATGCATCTGTTCCAAAATGTAGGCAAAAGCTTTCATCTAACTTAATATTTCTAAGGCAATTTAAAGTTTTTGTCTTTGGAGTTTTGCATAAGTTGATCTATGTCATTCAGTTAATAAATAATGGCCACTTCTATAAAAGTCTCAGAAATCGAAATCGTATTAAAACTAGTCTGTCCATGTATGAGCACATGCTCCAGAAGTTTCCAAATGGCTTAGCGTATTGGCCATTGTGTAGAAGTATAAATCATATAAATACTTTTAGATTTGTAAATATGCACAAGGCATTGACCAATGATTGAAATTGCAAGTTGCAGCAAATGTTGGATGTGGCATACCCATGTCAGTTCATGATGTTGGAATTGTCGTGCTATTTTTAGTTCCTCCCCATCTCCATCAAGCATGCACATAGAAAATCTTCCGGTGGCCGTTAATCGAAAATCATCCAATTGCATGGAAATTGGAAGAGAAAATGCGATGCTCCATGTCAAGGGCTGCTGCATTGTGCTTCCAATCCAACATGGTTGGCAGAAGCCGCTGCCGTCAAGCTTTTTCTCAACATCTTTTTTGTGTTGTTTTCTCGAACAATCTTCCTTTTTTGGTTTTCCCAACAATTGTAAACAATTATTTCTTTTTTAATTTTGTTGCTTCGACCAAAATTTTCGTAAAAACATTTGCAACAAACCTTATCTCATCAATCAATCTAAAATTCTTACTATTTTAAAACCCATATAATACAGACGATTTTGAACATGTTGGCTCCATGATTTGTGAAATAGGAACTCTTAACGCATTAGAGTTGCACAAGAAGGTGTTGAACAAGTAATGATAGTCCTAGCATTCACATCATTTATGACGAGTGTTTGCCAAGGATTTATGACCTAGTCATTTGTGCTTTCTATCTTTTGCCCAAGATTTGACTTGAGAAAGACAATAGTAGGCGTAGACCATGATTGTATCTTCTTTGATATTTGTTTGTTCCATTGGAACACTAAGGTTTCCCATCAAGTTCCTGAACTAGACAATACTCAATTTGAGGGTCATAGTTCCTAGAATTCTTAAAAGCCCAATACACCATTCCATTTAAAAAAACTGATTTCATGTATTTAAATGTTGTTGCCTATTAACTTTTAGACTGGCATTTAATTCGACTAATGAATAGGTTATTTAGTAGAAAAATTTCATCTTGAAATAACATCAAGTCGGTAAAGAGAAATGTTCGCGGCGGCCTTGGCCGCCGCGATAAATTTCTTGTATAAGATAAACATACATACCATTTAGTATCAATTTAATGCATTTTTTAATTCAACCACTCCCTTCAAAGTTATTATATGTGATGATTCCATATAATAGATAGATAACAATGAGAATGTTCAGATCAATATGAAGTGGCATTTGAGAAGAAAATTGGATTGAACTAGAAAGAGAATAAAAGGTATAGCTTGTAATGATAGAATAGAATTCGTTTTATGTGCAGGGAAACCATGGCCTTGGAAATTGAATGTATTGATACATCCGTGCATACACATGCCAATACCATAAACAGAGACAAATGATAAAATGTCAAGTTAAAGGCCACTTTAATTGAACATTCAATAAGATCTCTTGAGACCAACTTCTTATTGCTCATTCTACCAATATTATATAATGAACCAATCGTTTTCACATACCATTATGCCAATCAAATACTGTGGTATGTCGAAGAATGGACGTGTCATTCATCCCGTCTCCCTCGGGATCGATCTAGCTGCGGAAGCGTAAACACACATGAGCACATGACATCAATCAACAATAACATACCCACCTCGAAGGGTGGTCCACCATATCACAGTAGCTGCAACAACACATCAGTACATCAACATAACATGGGGAAATTCTACCCAGGCTCAGACTCTTGGGGAAAAACTGACGGCTTGGGTCTCCGGATAACAATGCAGACAGAATTCATGGCAAATGGATTTGGCTGGCATAGAAACATGGTCGTTGGGTAGTCCACTCCATCCGCCCCTCCTGTGCATACTTTGTAGATAGGCTGAAAAGTATTGGAGCCTGACCGTAGCCTGCCGGGTTCATAGCCAAAGGGGCTACTACTGGGTTGCATCTCCCCAGCTCCCGATGAGGCAGGAGGAGATCACTCTCCTCCAGAAGGTTCATGCCAATCACAGGCGAGCTAGAGAGCCACTGCTCGTATACGACTTGAACCCCTAGAAGATGATGCATCACCCAAGAGGTGTCGAGCCCATACCCTGCCCGCATGCAGTGCCAGGGTATTAGGCCTAGCCCACAATGTTCCCCGGCCGTCGCTACGCACTAGAGGGATCAACTGTGATCAGACAAGCCCTTCCTTGTCAGCCGGTCTAGCTCCGCCACCCACAGCCAGGCGGGCTCTTATGCACAGGCCATATTAATTGGGAATTAATGGGCTAAAACTATGATCATACAACTACTTGGGCTCTGGGTCTCTACCCCCCTTCCCAATACACAAGAGTGGCGCATAGAATGTCAAAACATCATCACAACAGAACTGAAAATAATAGAATACATCTATTCTAATCTACCTAATCATACATGGTTAGGTTCCTTTGTTAGTGTCTATCATTCTTAGGCTGTAGGGGTCGCCTATGGCTAAGAATGAATGCTAAACCTACTGAAAGAGGCCTGATAACTCGGATCTACCTATCGAATCAACTGCTCACCCGCATCTTGGCCGGTTCCCACTCCTCTGAAAGCATCCATTCTGCTGATCTCGGGTCTGCTGATCTTGGATCGAGCTGCAACCTAGGAAATCCGACTTCTCTGCTTCCGTTCAGGTGGAAATGCATCCTCTGCTGCTGCAATCCGAGACTCAGGGGCTGAAAAACTAAAAGGGTTTCCCTTTTAGGGTTTATGCCCCTTTATCTCCACGCTTTTAGGGCTGGTCCCTTTTTGGTCAATGGGTCATTGCCACGTGGCAAAAAGGGAGTATATTCACATGTTGCTTTAACATGTGCAATATAATGGTTTACAAGGTCGTACCCTAGGGTACTACCCTTTACGGTCGCCGTGTACATGTCGTCTGAGTCGACATGTACTAGTGACGTGTCAGTATAATATACGTATTCATATCGTATATTATGCTGGAACGTCACACATCTAAACCAGGCTCGTCTTCTGCATACAATACATCCACATCATTTTCAGCTTCCCTACGAGAGGCAACATGATATGTGGGCTCCAAACTTTTCAGGGACCATTCACTACAATGTTGTAGGTTTTCACAATTCAGCCAATCGAAGATAACGCAAGCATCACAGAAACACGAGAGTGGTCTGCAAAGCAACTTTGTTGGGTCATTTGGGTTTATGATTGAGACAGAATATATCTGCTGAGTACCATCTAAAGTCTTGCAATTAAATGCTTGCTGCCTGTCGACATCAGTTTTTCCAACCTCCCAAAATATCCTTTCACACTCCGATTCCTTGGTCCTTAAAACTGCACAAGCTGTTGCTGCACCTGTCACTGGCCATAACTTGGCTATACCAGCCTCTCCATCATGTGTGCCTTTCCCATGGCCAGATCCAAAGAAATTCCATATCACTCGAATTTTGTTTTCAACATGGTATCTGCAGATTCCATACCATGCCCTTGAAGACTTGAATTGAGATGCACAACCATCCGACCACACATAATGAAGGTTTATGTCACTGCCTCCATTATTATTAAGCCACGCCAAATGTAATTTAAAAGCATGCTGTACAAAATGAGTGTCATGCTTCCTGTCATCTGAAACAAAGAAATGCATTGTTCCTTTAAGCTTGCCTTCGTTTTTCCTCATTGAAATATGGACCAAAATCATAATCTGATCTGGATTCCAGTGCTCTGATTGCACTTCTATCCCTAGCTTCAATGTGTAGTCTGTAAAGTCAACAACAGACAACACACTCTTATTAGGGAGTTTTTCAATACATCTTTTGAACTGTTTGCTCTGCCAGTGTGCAGTAAAGTTCTGATCTATAAACTTAGCAAGCTGATTTTTCATGTTCTTTAACAAGACAAATGCCTTGTCATGCTGAGCAATTAATCTAAGCCTTCTGGATGTACCTTTCTTGAAAGGCTCATTGACGTAAGCATATACTTGCCAATCGACATCCTGCATGAATGTTCCATCTTCCTCTTTTAGACAAATGTCTATCTTCTTCACTCCACATTCCTCACATTCACCCTTGATACATTCTAATTTATGCCATTCATCTGTCACATATTTCTCACAAATTGTTGACCTCCACAAGATGCTGACATTATCAAAAGTCTTCTTATTTGCTTGACACACTCCATTGTTTTCCTGGGATGCATAAACACTGCAGCAGCAAGTGCAATTAACATGTCGAGCCCTTCTCATATCATTGAAGGCCTTTCTGTACAGATCTGCTTGTACAGATCTGCAATACATGTCATGACAACCATGTGCATTCATTAAGAGGTCACTGGGAAACTGTACTGCAATGTACACAAGAAGATCATGAAAGAATTGAGAAGAAAATATAAGATTCCAATGAGAATCGATTCAATTGAAGATTTCATTGAGAATTGATTCAATTGCAAGAACAAACCTGTGAGATGTCAAGGTATTGTATGGCTTGTGTTCTCGTCTTCATGACATCTCTAACCTTCGGTGAAACTTTGGTATTATCAAGCCAAAATTCATGAACCTGACGCTTGATTGAATCATCGATTCTATTCGATCTTAGCCTCCTCCCTGTCAAAGCCCACATGTTTGCTCCATTTAATGACATTATCTTCCTTCTTGCTGCAGCTTTGGATAAATTTCTTGGTTGTATCTTTAGTAATTTTGAAGAAACAGTCTTGTTTATATCGCCATTTTTTCCAACGATCATTGATAACCGCGAATGTTTTGCAGCCAACTTTATCTTTGCTATTACACAAGGAGCCCAAAACTAAACTACTATATTTTACCAATGCCAGATCATCTAAAAACCATGATATATGTAGTTTTTTATGCATGATTTTATTTGATAGAGAAAACCCACGTATCATAGTGGTTTGTTGTGATTGGTAGTGGTTATGAATGTTGGTTTTAAATGTGACAGTGGTTTGTTAAAACTAGTTATGGTTTTTGAGATTATTTATGACATGACATATTTAACAAAATTTGGACTTATTCAAATCTAATAAATGTACTTCAAGGATGCCATGATAATATTATATGTATTTTTAGCTCTTATTAATTTTTTAATAATTTGTTAGAAATGATACTGACTAAAGTTTAAAGTTGCTTTTGAAACTAGTTCTTGGTTCCATCTATTTAGAACTAAATTTTCATCTAAGATAACCCTGTATAATTAAAATGCTTTTTTTTTTTAAATATTTAAAGAAAGTTTTAGATTGAAATTAATTAAATGATTACGTTTATGTTTAATAAATAATGAATAGTTTATTATTGATTAAATATCAATGTATTTTATTTCATCAATAATAAATTATTCAATAGTAATTATTAAACCAATAACTTTATATCATTTAATTAATTTCAACCTAAAACTTTCCTTAAAGTATTTTTAAAAGTATAAAAGTTTGTAAATTGTGAAATCCAGTGTAGCAGCAAGTACAAAGGCGAAGGCAAATAACTGCTTACCCTAGATGGAAAACAACCGCAACCTGTTAGAGATGGCCTGGTGCTCAGAATCGGCCTAAAAGCCTGCAAGAAAATACGATAAGGCAAACAAGAACATCCCAAAAAAGGCTTTGTCCACCGCAAGCCAACTCCAAATTGCAAATCATTCTGCAAAAGCAAGGCAATTTTCAATTAAGGCCATAGTCGTCTCCTGATACGGTGAAGAGTTGCAAACAAAGATATTGATTGAGAGTAATAGTACAAAATGACAAGAAAAGTTCTTGCTTTGACATGTCTGGTGCCATCTCCTTCACAAAGTCCGATGGAGGGAAAGAAGAAGTTATTCCTTGACCCTTTCCATCTCCGTAACTATTTTTTGCCGATTTTCTAATTTCCCCGGCCTTAGATTTGCGAAAGTAGAGATCTGACGGTGCAAAATAAGGCACATCAGATTTTGATGACATGGAAATTACACGTGGATAGGCTAGAATTTGAGGAAAGGCTGTAGGCCCGGTAGGGCTAGTGTGCTAACAAGTTTATTCTTTGATAACCATTATAGTTTTAATTTAAAGATAAACTTATAAAAATTATAACAATAATCAAGAAGAATCAATCAATACATATATTTTTATAATGGCATTCTTGAAGTGTTATCTACTAAATCTGAATAAGTCCAAATTTTGTTGAATATGTCATTCTCTTCCCGCGTGACCAATTCCAAAACCAAAAACAACACTTGATGATACTTGATCAAATGTTAGTCTGTCTCTTATCAATTCTATGACCACAGTGAAACCGTCTACATATTCTATCATCGCATCACATCCACTATCCCTGCAACCTGAGTATGTATCTCTTCCATATTGCAACAATCTGCAAGCATTTGATATGCAGGATATTGGATATGCAGTCTTTGACGATTTCTTCCTATATCCAGTGCAATCTTGAGTAATGCATAAGGTATCACTTGCAACCCATGTCACGTTAGCCCATGTATCTAACGTGAGTTTCAGGGGGATAGTCTTAGATCCTACTCCAACTTTAATAAAATGAGTAAGCGCATTGTGGTTCCTCAAAACAGTTGCATTTAGCAACAAACTTGAGTTGAAAATAGATTGATAAGTAAGAATTTGGTACATATAAAGGTAATTCTGATGAGGACGACGAGGAAGCGATGGTGAAAAATGTGGTAAAAAATAGCCATGCGATGATAGGGAATGTCAGGAAGAAGAGTGTCATATGAGATGAAGTTTCTGCTCATTCTCATTAAATAACGTATTTTCATATTAACATCTAAAAGATTCTAAGAAATGATTGAAAATAACAAATTCAATTTTTGAACTTCGAAAAGGAAAAAAAACAGCAGCGAGCAGCATCTATCATCTACCCTTTATTCACTTATACAGGAAAGCCAATATAGAAGGTTCTAATATGGTGGGGATTGACAAATTATGCATGACTATACATGCAACATTTTGATAAACTACAAATATTTCTCGTCTATAATACATCCATGGCAGAGGAGCTAGTGGGGAGGAAATGAAGCAAAACATGGAGCAGGCTGGCTGAGTGGAGGCAAAAAGTAACACAAGATGGGCAGACCCAGTCCAAAGAATTTTGAAAAAAGGAATCACATCCACCTGACCTATGTAGTCACCTACATTGTATTCGCACCCATTTCTGCCTCTGTTAATACATATAGACCTTAGCTGAAAGCAATTCACATGCTTGAACTCAAAACCTTCACAGAACAGAAAAGATAAAGCGGAAGCTCATCTTAGTGAAGCAATCTCTCATATCTGTCTTGCTGTAAACAAATTGCACATAACTGTAAATCAAAAGCACACATAAGCTTATCAATGGCCTGCCCTTCCAAAAAGATGATTTGAGAAAACTAATCTTAGACCTAGTTATCATATTAGCAAATGTCGGCTTTGATTCATAGTTGCTAATGTAGGCTTTGATTAAGTTTCAGAGGATGGTGTAACTTTACTCAAATTCTTGTAAGTGACAGAATTCAGCCCCCTTCTGCTAATGGACATAGGGTGCAAAAATGTATGACCAATTATACCATTAATTCCTTGAACTCTACCATTATATATGTTGAATGTTCAAAACTTGGATACTCACAAAGAACTGACTGTAAAACTCTACACAAATAAAGCAAACTTATATGCAGCCCATGCACAAAACTTATCATTCATGTGTCAGAGTTACATGTTATGATGGAGACATTTCCATGATTCGTAGCTACAATCCTCCTGGTAACTGCATTGGCCAGGTAATTATAGAAGTTCACGATAAACATCATATAAATCTTGATGTTCTTCGTTTGAATATCATGTAAATTATGATCTTCCATTTTAACATCATAATACACACATGATGCTCTTCCATTTGAACATGATATAGAATCATGACATATTTAACAAAATTTGGACTTATTCAAATCTAATAAATGTACTTCAAGGATGCCATGATAATATTATATATATTTTTAGCTCTTATTAATTTTTTAATAATTTGTTAAATATGATACTGACTAAAGTTTAAAGTTGCTTTCGAAACTAATTCTTGGTTACATATATTTAGAATTAAATTTTCATCTAAGATTACCCTGTATAATTAAAATAATATTTAAAAGAAAGTTTTAGATTGAAATTAATTAAATGATTACGTTTATGTTTAATAAATAATGAATAGTTTATTATTGATTAAATATCAATGTATTTTATTTCATCAATAATAAATTATTCAATAGTTATTATTAAACCAATAACTTTATATCATTTAATTAATTTCAACCTAAAACTTTCCTTAAAGTATTTTTAAAAGTGTAAGAGTTTGTAAATTGTGAAATTTTAATAATAGTTTTAAGTCAATCACTTATGAAACCATCAGATTTGATTTAATTATCATGATTGCTAAATCTTGAATCTGTTAAATCACTAAAAATTTAAATTTTTATATTCTTGAAATGTCTAATTCTAAATAGATTCAAATAAAAATTAGTTTGGAAATCAAGTTTATTCTTTGATAATCATTATAGTTTTAATTTAAAGATAACTTATAAAAATTATAACAATCAAGAAGAATCAATCAATACATATATTTTTATAATGGCATTCTTGAAGTGTTATCTACTAAATCTGAATAAGTCCAAATTTTGTTGAATATGTCATAATCCCCCCTATCATTTCCTGTAAACTTCCTTTACCATTCCTTCCTTTACCATCCTTGATCTTGAATTAAATACAATGATGTGTTAGAGATTTTATATAGTATTGGGCTTTGAAGCTTTTGGCTGGTAGCTCAAAATTAGGTCTTGCAGAGCGCCCATATTCGGGTGCACTTGCATTACTTGCTATTTCTTCTATGTCTGTGGCGATGACCTATGGGTTTAATATATCCTTCATAGATTCATATAGAAATTTTTAACCAATATCATATAGCTGGAATTTTTCAAAAGCCTGTATTAAGGGAAGGTGGAGTAAAAGGAAATAAGGCTTTACCTTCAAAGTCGGAGTGCACAAGAATGCTTCAAGCGGCAATTCAAGCTTCAAGAAGGCTGAAGCAAGACTAAAATCGTGTGCTTTGAAAAAATCAAGGCTAATGTGATATATCAAAGAGAAAGAGTGGAGCAGGTTAGTTCGTACAAATATCTGGGCCATGAGATTCATGCTTGGAAGGTACCCAAGATATGGATAACTGTATTTCAACAGCATTGAAGGCTTTTTGTGTGATGTTTAATATCACGGGAGACAATCAAATCTGCTTCATATTGAAAATGTTTGTTTGATGCATTAGTACTGCCGGTTGCTTTATATGCTCTCGAATTATGGGGCCTTATGCTATAGATGATTTACAAGGTTTTTTCAATGGTTTATAATTTAGCTTTTTTTTTTTTTTTTTTTTTTTTTTTTTTTTTTGAACGGCCTGGAATGCCTTTTTTTTGCTGTAAATGTTGGACATAGTAAATTTTTGGAAAGCAGGTTGTTCCCTTTTTTATCACGGCCGATTCATGCATTCGTCCTGATTTCCAAATCTTGGGCTGCAGGAGATTGTAGGACTCATCTGCTTTCTGTTTTAGTCACGGAATAACTCTCGCCATTTAGAAAGAATTTTTTTTCTGTTGTTGTGGAGTTGCATGCGTGCATCAGATTTTGTCCTGCCTCAGATTTCATTCAGAATATTTATCTCAGTTTTAATTTCGAATTCACAACCACTTTAGATTTGTATTTCGGATTTTGTTCCAGGTGAAGATGCAGTGGTTGCTTGGAGGCAGCTGAATTCGACATGCTCCATTCCAGACACAAACGGTGCCTGCTTCTTCAAATTTGGGCTGCCTCCTTGTCACGCTTGGTTGTCAAATTTGGGCTGCCTGCTTGTCAAATTTGGGCTGTTGGGTTATGGCTGCATGTGATTTAGCTGCATGTGCTTCTTTCACCGAAGCTTATCAGGTTCAAGCTCAGGCTTGATCGAACCACTGACATATGCATGTATTTGCACATTTTTGTGTATCCATTGTTTATACGTGAATATGTAGCATAATAACAGGGGGTTTTCTTTGTGTTTTTGTACGCTTTTCACTAAGGTTTTCCTATGATTTTGTGATGTATTCAAATGGATGTACTAATGCGTACATCTAGAGTGCACCATTTCTGGGCCATTGATTTTAGCCTTTTTTTTTTTCTAATGGTCAACAACCAATGGCTCACAACAAAAACCCTTTTTTTGTGCGTGTGGTGCATAATAGTCAACAACCAATGGCTCATAACAAAAGCCCTCTTTTTGTGCGTGTGGTGCATAATGGTCAACAACCAATGGCTCACAACAAAAGCCCTCTTTTAGTATGTGTGGTGTATAATGGGCACATGAAGGGCGCATGTTGTGTAGTTTCCTCGCCGACAACACATTTCTTATCATAACTTTTGATCCAGAGCTCTGTTTGAGATGATTTTTATTGCGTTGGAAAGCTCTCTCTGAGATCTTTTTAATAGTGTATGATATGGATATGGTTGGTTAAGTTATCTATGCTAAAACAACAATTTTTCGGCCGGGTTTGGTAGGCTTTCACATCCTACCAAAATGATTAATCTGAGGATTGCTATTGGATATTGTTTTATGGCTCATTCCGAATGAAGGTTGCAAAAAATTACCATGCATTTTTAGATTTTGAGGCAGTTATTAAGCAAATTCCAACAAGCAAATCTAGATCCTTGTACTAACAAGCAGAAAAGTTTCCCACTTTGGTTTCTCACCACAAGAATCCATGGAGGCCAAAGGCTGTTGTTAAATTCCAGTTGAAAAATGTTTGTGTATGGGTGTTGCAAACTTTATGACTTTCAGAATAATGGGTTCAATCCGCTCTATTTTTATGGTAACTTTTACTTATGTTCTATTTGTTTTATTGTGATGAAATTCAAAAGCTACAGGTGATGAAAGCCTCAAATGAATTCTAGTTTTTCTCTGGTTTGAATTCTAAAATTTTTTTGTCACACCTGGGGCGTCTCTAAGGCCAAGGGGGCAAATTTTTTTGCAACACAAACCATTAACATCCAACATATAAAAATTAAATCCCCCAACACATAACAACCAACACATAACAACCATTGACATTAACAACCAACACATAACTACCGTTGACATTAATTAACACAACCATTGGGTCCAACACATTTAAATTAAAATCCCCCTAAACCCCCTTTGGTTTGGGTGCATATTCACCACGGGGATGGCGTAGGGCGTGAGCCCTCATAATTGTATTTTGCGCACAAAATCAACACCATATAGTATTTAAGCTTGGAAATCTTATAGTATTTTGCTTAATCTTGTTATACAGTATAGCAAATTTTGTACTTGCATACCCCACAAACGAGGAACTTTACGTACGGTGTAGATTAAGGAATAAGGGGTGAATATACCTATCCAATAGCTCTCGTTGCCCGGAGTCACCCCCGTGTGAATATGCACCCAAACCAAAGGGGGTTTAAGGGGGATTTTAATTTAAATGTGTTGGACCCAATGGTTGTGTTAATTAATGTCAACGGTAGTTATGTGTTGGTTGTTAATAATTCAATGGTTTAACAATGGTTAAAACTTAAAAAAAAAAAAACAAAAGGTTGCACTTACCAAAGGGGAAGTGGAATGCATTGGAATAGAAAACCTTGTTGCATATCGTTACATGGTTTAAATAAATGTAAAAGGTTTGTACCATATGAGATTTTGTTATTAGACACTGGAGCATATCCATTAGAAATTCAAGTAGCCTGGCAGACTGCCCGCTATTTGAATAAAAGAATTGAAGGTACATCATTAGCAAGCGTGGCAATTAAGGTCAGCATAAAGATGTGGACAAATGCTGAAACGATTGCATCTTGCAATGGCCAATTTTGGTAAAATATTCAAACACAAGGCATTTGAACAGTACATTAAGTTCTGTGCAAAAAAAGGTCGGATATTATCTGGCGAATTTTAATCTAAGAGCTTGACATGGCATTCAGTTTACCTCTGGCACATGAATATGCACCCGGGGATGATCCAAGAGGTGGCTCAGATGCACATGAACTCACCCCATCTCATGATTGCAAAGGGAAGATGGTTCGGTCTCCCCAGAGAGGAAAGGATATGAGGATGCAGGCAAGACATAGGAACATAATCACATGCAATATTTTATTGTTCTCAGTCTAAAACACTTTGATCAAAATACCCCCAAGTGAACTGGAACCACGAGACTTTGGTAACTCTCTCACAAAATATTCCACAATACGTCAAGTAGAAAAATTTATTAAAGAACTTTTTGCTAGTGTTAACATCACTGATGCAATTTAAACCTTCATTTAAGAAAAATTGATATAGAGCAGTAAGGATTTGTCCATGACCCACAGGTTTTTGTTGGACGTTAATAAATTTTATTTATTATTATTATTATTAAAAGATTAAAAGGAAGGAAGGAAGGAAGCCAACTGGCCTAACAGCTACTAAAATGCCCCTTACAATTTTTGGTAGTTACCAAATGCCTATATTTTGTTTAAAATTTACTATATTGCCGCTCCTCATACAATGTACATCAGGGCATTATGATAATTTAAAAAAAAAATACAAAAACTTTATCGTGGCAGCGTGGCGGTCAAAGCCGCTGCAAACATTTCTTTCCAAAGCCTTTGTGGTTGGACCCCAATTAATGCCTAATGTTTGATGCAAAGCCAGTGTGAAGCTAGAACGACATGAAGGATTCTCGAGATTCCTAAATACTATAGCTTCTAAGGCGATTAATATCAGTTTATGGAAACAATGTTGTGTTTGTTCCATGAATGAGTTATGAGTTGAATTAAATTGGATTTTAGTAAGGGGCAAGCAAATATAATGAAGTGGTGGGCAGGGGTCTTACCGTTAGGAAGTTGGCAGCACTAATGACCTTTGACTAAAGAAGCAAGCTCGACATATTCTATAGATGGATGGCTTTTATGAACAATATGAATAGAACCTACTGCATTGTGATGTAATCTCTTGAAATAATTAAAACACAGACCTGCATACACAAATGATAAGGAGCCTTAATCTAATATTTAAACTTGAAGCTGGATAACCTCGAAAATGAAAAGCACATGATTTCGCAGGTAAAATTGCCTCGACAGAATTACCATGTTCGTACTGGTAGCCCAATTTTCCTTGGTGCTTAGGTGCAGGGCAAAGCTCATGGAAATAGTTTTTATTGCCACTATTCTACATCAAAGCAATAAGATTCAAAGACTTGCAGATCGTATCAAGTCACTTGTAGATGAATAAAACCCTTTGTGCTATACGTCCTCTCCTTCGAACTATGTTAGGCCCTCACCATCATTCCATAGATATCTGCTGCAGTCCAGAAATTTATTGTAGGTTCCCAATTTGTCTGCTCCTTCCTCTGCCTCCCTCTGCAGTATCCCTGGTTTAGCTCGCCCAGCCCCTTTTTGATTGCTCAGCTCTCTTTTGCTGCCCAGGCTCATCAGATCTTGTTTTTGAGCTCTCTTTATGCCTGTTGTTCCTCTTTCTTTTGCCCCGTGCCCACCTTCTCGGCACCCGCTGATCCCAATCTCTCCTGCCTTCTCCACTCCACTCATCGACTCTGCTATCCCTGCTACCGATTACAAGTTGTTTTTGATGTTGTCCCCTTCGGCATGTTCTGTTCTGACCCAGTACATTTACTGCCATCTTGCAATTGGAGCCACATATCCTCGTTCCTCATTTTCCTCAAATTCCCTAAATCTTCTATCAAGTTCTCCCTTTGTTTTTCTGTTCTCACCTGAGTCATTCCGCTTTTCGTAGTATCCTTTGCTTTGCTATATGATCCCAGTGACATTGATATGCCTCGCTCTGCTCCTGTATAAACCCAATCTTTATGCTTGAACTATTACTGCTCTTGGCTCTCCCATTTTCCTCTGAAAAAAGTCTGCGACCAATTCATAACCATTTTCTTATTCTTATTCTAAAGAATTCCCTAATTTCTATGACTCTGACATCAGACTTTATCATCATTTGCTCTTGTACTTCTTTTACTTGCTTCTCTATTATTTTCTCGAGACCTTTTGCTAGGTCTACGCCCCCTGTCTCCAGAATTTTTAATCTTCGCATGATCAATGCTCTATCTGCCTCAACCTCTTTCTCAACGACTTCCATCCATTCTTTTATGTGAGCAATCTCCCCCGTCTATAGCCCCACTGCCTACTTTAGCTCGATCATACTATCCATTTTGTTCTTCAGTACCTCTTGCTGCCCGACCATCTTTGCCAATCCTCTTACTATCATGACATATTCAACAAAATTTGGACTTATTCAGATTTAGTAGATAACACTTCAAGAATTCCATTATAAAAATATATGTATTGATTGATTCTGATGGCGTCATAAGCGATTGACTTAAAACTATTATTAGAATTTCACAATTTACAAACTCTTACACTTTTAAAAATACTTTAAGGAAAGTTTTAGGTTGAAATTAATTAAATGGTATAAAATTATTGGTTTAATAATAACTATTGAATAATTTATTATTGATGAAATAAAATACATTGATTTTTAATCAATAATAAACTATTCATTATTTATTAAACATAAACGTAATCATTTAATTAATTTCAATCTAAAACTTTCTTCAAATATTAAAAAAAAAAGCATTTTAATTATACAGGGTAATCTTAGATGAAAATTTAATTCTAAATAGATGGAACCAAGAATTAGTTTAGAAAGCAACTTTAAACTTTAGTAAGTATCATATTTAACAAATTATTAAAAAATTAATAAGAGCTAAAAATACATATAATATTATCATGGCATCCTTAAAGTACATTTATTATTGTTAAATATGTCATATGACTTATGACGTAGTACTCAATGTACATTGAATTGAATTGAATTAAAAAAATTTGTTGTTATGTTAATCCTGAGGGTCCTACGACCATACATGCAAGATGTGAACAAAGCTTCAAGGTCAACAATGGCAATAGAACCACATCATCCTGGTGTCTAGTCCACTGCTCTGGAATACATCTTGGCACCCACCTTAGTGTCCATAGCAGTGGCAGGGCCACACTGTCCTAGTGCCCAAACTAGGTGCCCAAAATAGGTGATCAACGGTGATAGAGCCACATAGTCCTGGTACCTAACAGTGGTGTCCAACAATGGCAGAGCCACACTGTCCTAGAATTTTTGAACTTCAAGTCAAATATGGGTGATGTGAAAAATTTGATAACTAGGATGGTGATGTCATCAATTTGGTGATGTGGCATGATGATATGGATGTCTTAAAATGGCAGCAAAGCCGCATTATCCTAGGACCCGCCCTGGTCGTCCAACGGGGTAACCCACTGGACACATTAGTGATTCAATTACTATGAAGCTTAAAAAAACTCACCCCTAAATGGTTTTCGAAGCAAGAGCCCGATGTTAGGTGGACGGCCTCATGTCAGCGAGCAGATGCTGGTTTGAGGGATGATCTCCAGTTTGTATACGATCGAGGCATCGTATAGGAGCTGGGGCCGTCACAATGGTATCAGAGCTTTGATCTTGGCAGACCAAGATCGAGCACTGACCGTATTCCTATAGGAACTAACTAATCTAGACATTCAGTCTTGGAGATAAAAGCCCAAGCACGAACCTCGAGTAGTGGGAATTTTTTTTTTTTCCATGAATAGAGTTAATAATTATCTAGAATTAGGACAATTAGAGAACATAATTTAGATGAAGTAGATTGAAGAAAAGTCACCTAAGAAAGTCTAGCAAATTTTAGACACTTTTTGGCCGACACCTCCAAGGATGCGCCAGGAGCATGTTAGGTCCAGACCTAACTGGTCTCTCGCGCATGCTTAGAGGGGTCACCCCATATGAACCCTAGAACTCGGCCTTAGGAGCCCCAAATTGTAAAATAAAAGATGAAATTACGCTTGAAAGGCTCGAGTTATCTAGATTTGAGTGTTAAAACACAGAAAAACATTAAGTAAAAGTCATTTTGGAGCAACACCTCTAAGGATGCGCCAGACACTAGTTAGGTCATGACCTAACACCCTTCTTGCGCATGCTTAGAGGGGTCCCCCAAAAGTAACCTCGGAATTTGATCAAAACTTACTCAAATTGTAAAAGTAATGATAGAATCCCGCTTATAATGCTTCAATTAGTTAGAAATACATGTTAATTTGTTTAAATTGGATAAGTTTAAAGCAAAAAAAAAAAAGGGCCAACACCTCTAAGGATGCGCCAGGGCATAGTTAGGTCTGGACCTAACATCCTCCTCGCGCATGCTTAGAGGGGTTCGAGCGAAAATGGTTGGAGAAGACCTAGCTTCGATTCGAGATATGGAGGATTTCATCAACAGACCAAGAAAATAAGCAACTAGGCCAAACCCTAAAATTTTAACCCTATAAATTAGTGGACTTAGACCTCATTTTTAGGGTTTTTCAAATTGTTTTTTTTCGAGCTCGTCCCAATAGGTGATCCTCGGGCGCCCTGATCCAAATCAATCTCTGCCAAATATGGCTAGGACGAAGCATACCGCTCGTATGGTAAGCAACGACGATAGGCCCAGCGCCCAGGTCCTCGCCGCCGAGCAGAAACTCAAAGATGCCGAAGAGAGATTGAAGGCCGACATGGAGAGGCGACCTATATACTACCGGAATCTAGAGAAGAGGCGGAAGAAAGAGGAGAAGGCAAAGAAGAAGGAGGAGAAGGCAAAGAAGAAAGCACAGAAAGCAGCCGAGGCCGAAGAAGACCAATGGCGGGAACAAAGGTCGAAGAACAGGGAAGAAAAAGACAGGAAGGGCAAGGGAATGATGACGGAAGAGCCGCCAAAGAAGAAGAAGAGGAGATCGGTCGGCATCGTCATCGGCGAACGACCCGAAGACAACCAACCCTCATCGTCAACAGAAGATTCAGGTAATACGCGGAACTTCTTGGATAAGGTATTTGACGGAATTGGAGAATCCTCGAAAAAGAAGCAGAAGCGTCATCCCGAGCCCGAGGAACCCCAAGAAGAGAGACGAACCCCAGCCCAGGACCCGACAGAACCACCGGTTGAACAACCCCCACCGTTTCCACAATGGCAACAGAGGAAGAACTTAGGGGGAGACAAAGCAGCCGCGAAGAAGTCCGGAAGAGGCAAAACGGCGAGGGACTCGTATACCTTAGGGCCCGAGAGGAAGTATAAGAAGGAGTTAGCAGAGTATAATGCATACAAGAAGATGCATACTGAGTATAGTGCCTATTACAAGGCGCACAAGGTGAAATACATTGAAGGAGGGCGGCCAACACGCGAAATAGTTCAGCTGAAACCTCCACCAGAGCTTCCGAACCCCCCACAGAAGCCCATGAGAAGATCCCAAGATTCAGTATTTGGGAAAGCCTTGCGAGAAATCCGACACTTCCAACGGAGTTACGGATTTCTTATCCCCAGAGCTGCATTCCAGAGATTTGTCCGGGAGATTTTGTGGGATTACGACCCCGACAAGCGAGTAACCAACGACATGTTACTCGCTTTGCAAGAAGCGGCAGAGATGGAGGTCGTGCAACACTTTGAAGACTCATTGGCATGCACGCTCCACGCAAAAAGAGTCACCGTGACACCGAAAGACATGAGACTGGCGAAGTACATCAAGAGAACAGACAAATAGGACAGAAAATACTTAGTTACAACAGACAAATAGGACAGAAAATACTTTTTGTAACTAAGGAGCTTATATGTAAAGTGTGAAAATTTTGAATAATAAGGATGTATAGTTGTTTAAAATGTGCATGAGATCAAGTGTAGTAGCAATTAAGGAGCAAATGGGAAAATTTGGTCAACATCTCCAAGGATGCGCCAGACACCAGTTAGGTTCCAACCTAACTATGCTCTCGCGCATGCTTAGAGGGGTCCAACCAACTGGACCATTGATCAGCCATTTCCCTGCTCCAAATGAAGTAAATAAGCACACAAACTTGCAGTTCAGAAGAAGATAAGTAAGAATTCACCTCTTAAAACTTGTTTTGGCATCATTAAGGGACCAACACCTCCAAGGATGCGCCAGAGGCCACTTAGGTCCCAACCTAACTATGCTCTCGCGCATGCTTAGAGGGGTCCGAATTTTCAAACCCCATAACTTGTGCTCGGCATATCCAAATCAGCCAAAATTTGTTGCATTAGAACCCTGAAACTCTATAGAATCCATTTTTAGCTCCCAATTAACCTAGAAATATCAAACTTTACCTCAAAATGTCAAAAGTTTGAGGAACCCTAAAAATTTAGGTTACAAAACTCTTATAAATACCCTCATAGACCCCAAGCAACACCTATAAACTTGCTCCTGCTCCCAAGGCAATTTTCCAGTCTCCTTAAATGCTTCCAGCTCCGTTCGATATCGACACTACGCTCGTCCTCATGGCTACATCATCATTCATCAACTGGTACAGCGCCTCTCCCCATGTTGCTCAGGTAGATGTTGCCTTAGTATTCCAAGTTTCCCAGAAAGAATTAGACTTGCCTGCAACTCTGAATTCAAACCCATTCTACCAACAAGTTCTGCAAGAATTCCAAGAGAAAGTAGCTCCCAGCTTGCAAGAAATACCCCCATGCATAGGGTACTTTGTACCAAAGACAAGTGTTACCAAAATGCCCTAGGTCATATACCCAACATTGCTAAATTGTTTGCAGAATAGGACCGAAGCCTACCCAATTACATGACCCTCGAAAGCGAATAGAAAGAGATTCTTCTCTTACAACGCGGCCTTAGCACTATACTTATTCTATAGGGCCCAAACCGTGGTAGGAGAGCCGTCAATCTAGCCACTATAGATTACACCCTTGGACTCGGCGGCAGACGAGCAACTACTGCTTGAGTATGAGCAGTCCAAAGCGGAATCATCCAAAGCAAGAGAGGACTCAGAGGATGAAAGTGAAGATGAAATGGAAGTGGACCCAGAGGAAGAACGCCGGGACGCGGAACAAGATGTTGGCCGTTTCGAAGCTGACAGGGGCACACCTAGGATAGCACAACCAATCGGGCTGGGAATAACAAGCCTAGCGCCGATCATAGTCGAAGGACAGGAATATTTGATCCTAAACGATATCAAAAACCTTCCCGAATGCAGGGACAGAGGCTATCGATCGACGAACTTCTCCACCTCCTGCGGGCAGGCTGTGACTTGATGACTTCATCGACCAAGAAATCGATGAATTTCCGTGGAGGTAAGGGAAACGACCCACTTACCGGGACACCACGATCTCCGATATCGAAGCCCTCAAAGACCATCGAGGCATGATGAATGAAGAGCAGCTGCCGACAGAAGAAGAGTTTGTGGCACTCCAAGAACGGATGGGAATAAGAGGGAAGACAACAAGAGCACTTCAAGCTGACAGGAGGACGAGGAGATATGCCTCCAACAACTAGGTGATGGCTTCGTCAGATACTCCTACCAGTAATTAGAAGAGAAGAAGCCGATCATATCTCCGACATGAGGGACATCAAACGCCCAAGGTAGAAGCATTCGACACCTTAACGACAAGGATAGCAACTGAAGCACCTTCGGCAAAAAGAGAGTTCAAGATAATAGCCAGGCTATTCAACGTCAAGAGTATATCTAAGGCAGGTACTTCTTCAACTCAAGGGTCAAGCTGCGCAGGTATAAGGATCTATCATCCCGACAACATAGCCAGCAGGGAAGAGAGCCATGATGCTTTACTTGCCAGAGAGACCGACATGCATAGAGGGACAAAGGTCAGGAACTGAAAGCTGGACAGGTGCTAGCAATTGACTTCTTCCATGAGCTCCCTAGAGGCAACATGAGGATCAAAACTGACGAGCACAATCAAAGCCACCGGAAGGTACCTCAAGACAAGAAGACGGCATAGCACTATGGAACGTGATAACGTCCAACGTGATTGAGGGGATCAAACAAGTAAGATTGGGAGCTCGATGGAGAAGCAACTAGGCGAGCCGAGCCGATGACTTGCACGCGGACTTGCATGCAACTTGGTGAACCCAAGGATCGACGATTCAAAGAACAACTGCAGAAGAGAACAACTCCAGATGAGTATAGCCAAAGGAATCGCGCACAGCCTCAAGAGACACCTCCAAATAGCTTCAAGTATCATGAAGGAAGAACAATTATCGCCCAAGAACAGGATCAGGAAGCAGACCGAAATGTCGAGGCGTCAATGACCAGCACACCTTTAGTTAGAATGTGATGCAAAGCGTGTTGTGCCATAGCCGACAAACACCAGAGGGCCCAAGTATATCAACAAGTTACCCCGGAGTACGAGCTGACGTACAAATAGGAGGATATATATCGTCAACACCATCGCACCGGGAGGAACACCGATGACATTGCCAAGGAGTAGGTGTGCAACTCGAAGGGAGGCACAAGGGGGGCCTAATAGCTCTAGTAGTAATTGTAATTATATAAGCTATATGCTTTGCATATATAGTTCCCTTGTTATTCCTTCCTTCCCATAGCGTAACAGATCAAAGGAAGAGATGTCAGGCAATTTGCAGGGTGAAGCAATCAACATCCTCAACACTCTTCGGGCAACAAGAGGACTCGACGTATGAGACGTCGATGGAGTCGAAGAAACAATATCAAATACAGAGTCGTCCTTTAGCTGCCAAGACAAAGAGTTCAAGATGAAAGATTTTTTTTCAACGGCGCCACCTTCAGGCTTTTGAAAAGCGGCATGGAAGATTTCAAGTGATCAACTACACCATCAAAGCCACCAGCAATGAGAGGCTTCTAACGAACAAAGTCAACCTCTACATAAAGAGGAGCCACCGTCAAGGAGACTGAAGTATCGAGCGACTCGGAAGAACGTCACCTTGCTACTTCAAGCAGGCAACGAGTGGATAAGCTTCTAGCAAGCTCAAGGATCTAAGGCCATGGGGCCTAGTAGGTTAAATGTATAGACGGTAACATCCATATTGGGATTAGAAGGCATTTCCAAATATTGCGAAGGAAATGCGTAGGAGTAACTATAATTATACACGATTGTTAACAGACGTCCAACATATTGAAACCATTTGGTGAGATTGATCACCTCGCTAAGAAGGAATCATTACTAGAATAATTGTTGACCATGTATAAATCTAGTACCTCCAAAAGAATAATCCAACCGAAAGAAAAGAAGTAATCTAACAAGTCCGGCCAACTTGTTACGATGGCATCAATTCCATTGGTAGGAATATTCCAATAGTTTAAATAGCTAAGAAAGGGGGAATCTCTAGAATATAAAAGGATAGTACATGCAAGGTACATCTAAAATAAGAGTTATAGTAATCAAATAGTCTTTTGAGACAAAAGGAATTGTCATGATGACAAAACCTTGTGGTTTAGAATTGTTCTAACTAAATAGGTAACCCATAACTATATTGAAATAAATGATAACATAATATGTGCATCCATCTTAGATGGTTATATATGTCAGCTAAGGCTAGTAAATTAATGCGCTAAGTAAGAAGCGTATAACCTCTTAAGTGGAGAGAATAGATATGACATTGTGTACAACGTCGGGAGGGCTCAATCTTATGATTGAACGTACTTGCATCAAATTGACCGACCCGTAGAATAGAGTTCACTCCGGCAATGGCCGAAGCGAACAGAGCGTAAGATAGATAGATACCTTAGTGATCAGGAGGCCTTCAACGTGCGAGACTGACGTAGTAGCTAACTACACCAATGAAGTGGAACAAAACTATGGGAGCAATGCAACGACCAAGTCATCTCCAAATTACTCGATGCCGGCTCAATGGGTGGATGCGTTCTAGCCTTAGGTAAGGTGTGCGCATGTATTATAAGCTTTAATGTGTCATATTGATAAGTTAAATATAGACCCTAATAACTGCATAGAAATTATTGTACGTATATGTATCATAGGGAAATAAGTTAAATAACAACGGTAATATGAGGTAGCATGTTAATTAATCCTTCGCAAGGATGCAATTCCTTCCAAGGATAGCTATATGACCTCGGGTCCTTATAAATATAAATAGAAAATAGAATTCAGATATACTTAGGTGCATCTTAGGGATATACTTCCAAGGGTAATGCAGGACCCAAGGAAGAGAATAAGAAGTACATCTAATTCTTGTGTATGATAATTAAAATCTTGTCTATGTAACAATAAGTCTAAATCAGGGTTATTGTTTAAATAATCACGATCTAAAAGTCGTTAAATGTTGCAAAGCTTAGAGTGAATATAATTGTACTATCGGAAGTAATGTATCCGATACTATGATAATGTTAATTCATAAATATTACCTTAGGGTAATTATGTTAATCGCATGCATTAAAGGAGCCAGCAGAGATCATGCAGGTTTCAAGTTAATCTACGCATGCAACCTATGCTAGGTATGGGTTGCATGCGTATTTACCGATGATGGGACCACCACATTGATCTCTAGGACGTGGTGTAATGTCAATGTATGCATGACTGCGGTTCCGCTTGGATGAGTGGAAGGTAGATTAAAAAGTCTACTTCCGTCCCACGGAAGTAGACGACCTCGAGAGATAAGAGGTCATTCAGGAATGCATTGATAGGAAAGCACCTCTAGTCAATGCCTACGGGAAGGACCCTATCCTCCACGTCTCAGGCAAGGCATAAGCGGCATATAGGCATTATAGGGCGCTGTCTCCACGACCACGATGGAAGAAGCATCCTCTTCCTACGCCGGGAGATTAGTCATGCATTCATGTAGATAGATGGGGTGGTTCCCTTATAACCAACTTTACATTAATATTCTAGCGTGGTGTGAATCCAGGCGGCCAATGAGAACGAAGAACTGGCGGGGAGTTATGATTTCTACCATTTAAACTAATCGCTTAAATCTTGTGTGAGGTAGTAAGTATGTAATTATAGATATTGTAAAATTAATGTAGGATTTCAAGGTGCAAAGACTTGCAACACAAATTTTGTTATAACGTGTTGCAAGGGATGAAGAGTACCTTGGAAGTGTAAATTTTGTATGAAATTGATAAACTTTGATAAACTTAAATATTGTATTAAGTAAGGTTAGTAATTACCTTGCGTTGATTAAGTTATGAAGTGATAAGTTAATTGGATAATGAAATAGTACAGTAATGTCTTAAACATTACCTTAGAGTAATTCTAATAATTGTGTAACTATAATAATAATTGCATGCATCAAGTTGGTTGCAGGACAGGAAGATCCCAAGGTGGGGAGAACCTCGATGCTGCGGACAACATCATTTTAAGGTGGGGAGAATGTGACGTTCCAGCATAACATACGATATGAATCGTTATATTATCTTGACCGTCACTAGTACATGTCGACTCAGACGACATGTATACGGCGACCGTAAAGGGTAGTACCTTAGGGTACGACCTTGTGAACTATTATATTGCACATGTTAAAGCAACATGTGAATAGAATCCCTTTTTGCCACGTGGCAATGACCCATTGACCAAAAAGGGACCAGCCCTAAAAGCGTGGAGATAAAGGGGTATAAACCCTAAAAGGGAAACCCTTTCAGTTTTTCAGCCCCTGAGTCTCGGATTGGAGCAGCAAAGGATGCATTTCCGCCTGAACGAAAGCAGAGAAGTCGAATTTCCTAGGTTGCAGCTCGATCCAAGATCAGCAGACCGAGATCGGCCCAAATGGACGCTTTGGGGGAGGGGAACCGCCAAAAATCGGGTGAGCAGTTGATTCGATAGGTAGATCCGAAAGTTATCGGCCTCTTTCAAGAGGGTTTAGCATTCATTCTTAGCCATAAGGCGACCCCTCACAACCTAAGAATGATAGACACTAACAAAGGAACCTAACCATGTATGATTAGGTAGATTAGAATAGATGTATTCTATTATTTTCAGTTACATTGTGATGATGTTTAGACATTCTATGCGCCACTCTTGTGTATTGGGAAGGGGGTAGAGACCCGTGAGCCCAAGTAGTTGTATGATCATAGTTTTAGCCCATTAATTCCCAATTAATGCGGCACGTGCATAAGAGCCCTTTGGGGTGTGGGTGGCGGAGCTAGACCGGCTGACAAGGAAGGGCTTGTCTGATCACATTTGATCCCTCTGGTGCATAGCGACGGCCGGGGAACATTGTGGGCTAGGCCTAATACCCTGGCACTGCGTGCGGGCAGGGTATGGGCTCGACACCTCTTGGGTGATGCGTCATCTTCTAGGGGTTCAAGTCGTATATGAGCAGTGGCTCTCTAGCTCGCCTGTGATTGGCATGAACCTTCTGGAGGAGAGTGATCTCCTCCTGCCTCATCGGGAGCTGGGGAGATGCAACCGAGTAGTAGCCCCTTTGGCTATGAACCCGGCAGGCTATGGTCAGGCTCCAATACTTTTTAGCCTATCTGCAAAGTATGCACAGGAGGGGCGGATGGAGTGGACTACCCAACGACCATGTTTCTATGCCAGCCATATCCATTTGCCATGAATTCTGTCTGCATTGTTATCCGGAGACCCAAGCCGTCAGTCTTTCCCCTGAGCCTGGGTAGGATTTCCCCATGTTATGTTGATGTACTGATGTGTTGTTGCAGCTACTGTGATATGGTGGACCACCCTTCGAGGTGGGTATGTTATTGTTGATTGATGTCATGTGCTCATGTGTGTTTACGCTTCCGCAGCTAGATCGATCCCGAGGGAGACGGGATGAATGACACGTCCATTCTTCCCCGTCGGGTTCTTGGCCACCAGCAAGAGCCCGATGTTAGGTGGACGGCCTCATGTCAGCGAGCAGATGCTGTTTTGAGGGATGATCTCCAGTTTGTATACGATCGGGGCATCGTATAGGAGCTGGGGCCGTCACAAGATGACACTGTAGGATTTTCTGATGGTTTTGTATCATTTGCAGCACCAGACAATCTAACTAACTATTGGCAATGGTTTTGAGAATTACACTTATCTTCTTATTGTGATACGAAGATAAGTTCAATTCTCAAAACCAACAAGCAACTCATAAGGAGAGAGAAACTGAAAGAAAAGCCCCATCTGGATGTCTCCACTAAAATAACACAATGTACAACAATGCTGAAAAAGAGACAGTAAGTCTAGAGGCTTATGGGTTGAAGAGTAATAAGGTGAGCGAAGGATCTTCTAACTTTAGGCTCTAACCCAAGGCATAAGATACTAGTAATTGTTGAAAAAGAAAACTATTGTTGCAAGGATGGGAAAGCATAATTCTATCGGGAATATTGAAGACATTTGATAACACCTCATCGTAGTAGTTGTAAAGGCTTTCATAATCACCAGTTCTTAGAATGAGACCAAGCAAGCCAATAGCCCTTCAACATATCATCAGGTTAACAAAGGCACCATTGAAGCTAGTAAACGCTCTCCAATTCAAGCAACTCGTCATCACCATCCATGGTATCCCTAGAGAATCCCGAATATCTAAATAAAACACCTGCCATACAAAAGAACTTATATAAAATGGCACTTATCAACCATACAAAGGAACCTGTATAAATGATTATTACATCCATAAGGAATGTGAAGGATATAAAGAAAAAACACCTCAATCCTGGCCCCTTGTATGCACGGGACAATCAACACAAAAATAAGAAAACTATCTAGATTGACTACCATTATCCCTAAGAATTTCATTAAATTTTGCTCGAGCCATCCCCGCCCGACCCTATGACCCCACGATTCGCCCTACCTTCTGGACAGCCCCATCATTTGGGCCCCAAATACCCTCTTCACGGCACCACCGGTCCCGATGCCTCTTTAGTCAGCGACTTTGGACATCCTTGATGCTCGGCTCGGTGCTTGCCTCGGGGGTACTTGATGGGATCCACCGCGGTCCGTGCCCGCGCCACTTTCACCGAGGCGTCGCCCGATTTGCCACCGGCGGCTGGGTCCGATTACTAAATTGCTTTCTACGGTGCGTGAGGGGCACAACCCGCCGGTTCGGTGGTGGGTCACCGGCGGCGGCCATGGGCCCTCCATGCCACGTGCAAGTGGTCTACGCCTATGACCGCCGACACAATCTCCATAATTCCGCAGCCTCCTCCGAGAGGATTTGCCGCCCACAATCGGTGCGGCGGAGGTCCCGCTCCCCGAGATTTGAATATCGCCCACGGCTCACTCACCGCCCTTTCTCTGCGCATTGTGGGCCTTGCGGAGCGGGTGATTTGACCCCACAGCAGGCGGCCTCTTTTTTGCTCGGGAGATGCACATCCATGCCGACCCATCCTTTCGATCTGGCCCACTGGGGGCGCCGTCCGACCCCCGCCATCTCTTGGTTTGCTTTCAAAATGCTCTTTCAGCGGCACGTCTTGCGACATGGCAATCATTTGAAGGGGACCACCTTCTCGCAAGCGGAAGATTTGACTCGGTGCAGCTCTGCGGAAGAGGAATTGTGCGGGTCCGTGAGGCCCGTCTGCAAAGCGAAATGGGCAAAGGTACGAGGCGGCCGAGCTATCATTAGGGATCAATGGCCAACCGATCCCCAGGGCGATCTTGGTCTAGCCCCGGTTTTGAGTGATAACGGGGCTTTGTCCCCATGTTTTGTTGTAACGGGGCTTCGTCCCCATGTTTTGATTGGTTTTTGCTTGGGCTTCGGCCCACGGTTCTGTTGGGGCTTCCGCCCCCTTTGTTTGTTCTGGTCCCATAGCCCGATTGGGCTCCGTGGACGTTAAAAGTCTCTTCCTTCCTTCCTTCCTACTTTCAAGTGTTCAAAATAGCCCATCTTATGAAAATACTGCCAAGGCCGAGGAAGCGCCACGTGGCACCATCTTGACCCTCTAAAAACCACGCTTGTGATTATTATGGAATCGTCCCAATTCTTCCAGAGGAAGCTTCTGGAGGGATCTGGCTCCATCCTTATGTGCATATAAAATGAGGGAATAGGCCGTTGCATTCATCTTCTACCGGATTTCCAAACCCTCCCCTTCTTCACTCCCCCTCCAACCGCCATATCCAATAGCCCACAAGCTCTCCTACACTTTTGAACAAGAAAACCACTCTGGGTACCAAGGAAATCATCACCATAACCGTCGGAGATGTATTGGGCATTGCAATAATAGGGCTAATACTGATTTACTGCTGCTTCTGAAAGCTCCGGCGTTTGTGCTTGGAAAAGGAGGGCCTTGAAAAGGAAGGCTGTTCTTGAAGGTGGGCTTACTGTAGTGGTCCGACGTTTGGGCCTGGTTACGCTGATTCAAAACAATGTTTTGAATTGCATGTGACGTCTACATAGCTAACCCTAATGCCCTAAAAATTTTGGAGGCGTTAACTCCGGGCAGCTATGGCGGAAGTGTATATTTAGCAGAAGTGCTTATCAACAAACGCCCAAAAGTTTTACACAGTAACCAGCCCCAGTGTACATGGAAGCCAATTTTTACTGGTGCATACTCACACAATTATTGTGGAGCTTATCCTGCTGCCTTATGGCAGACAAAGTGGAGGACACGTATAGGCACAAGTTCTACCACGTCGAGGATCATCATCGTATAACCCCAGTAACCAACTCCCAAAGCTAAACATACACTGGCCAGGGTTGAACCCCTGACCAAGTGCACATTTATTTTGGCATTACTAGGCCTATACCAACTCACCACACATCCGTTGGGCAAAACTTTAGCCATACATGCACACTTTATAGGCAGGATAGAATCCCGCCTCAGGAAGTCGGGGAAATTTTACACAGTAACTAGTTAACCAGCCCCAGTGTAGATGGAAGCCAATTTTTACTGATGCATACTCACACAATTATTGTGGAGCTTATCCTGCTGCCTTAGTGGAGGACACGTATAGGCACAAGTTCTACCACGTCGGGGATCATCATCGTATGACCCCAGTAACCAACTCCCAAAGCTAAACATACACTGGCCAGGGTTGAACCCCTGACCAAGTGCACATTCATTTTGGCATTACTAGGCCTATACCAACTCACCACACATCCGTTGGGCAAAACTTAGCGGAAGTGCTTATTAATAGTTTGGCGGAAGTGCTTATGGATTTCGCAGGCAGCCCGATGTCAATGATTCGGATTTTATACCTCAAGTCTTAGTCAAAATCAACAATCTTGCTAAAGAAAAAAGGCCCGTCAACAAGGCCAGATTTGTTCTTAGATCGGATTTGTGTAGAAGGTTTTGTGCCCAGCCTCTTTTGGAACAGGGATTGCAACAGAGTATATATGAGGCCCACCTGACATGATTGATTGTTACAGGGTAAGGATGTGAAGGATGCACCATTCATGGATGCTATTGTGAAAGTTTTCTGTGTACATACAAAGCCAAACTTTTTCTTTCCATGGCAGTGCAAACAGCAAATAAGTTCCAATAGCAGTGGAAGCATCACTCTGATACAAAATACTTATGCCACTATTCTTCCCATTCGCACAGAGTGTGATATTGGTGGATCTTTGTTATGCTATACATCTATGCTGTCAATTGATGATGAAGCTATGCAGGTACATAGCAGAGCATAGAGGCCGTTATAATTCTTGCTTCTGAGGGATGTAATTAAGAAAAACAACTGAGAAACCCATTATTGCTGGGAAGGATATAAAATGGAGATGCGTGGCCTGTGGATGCATCATTTTGCCATGGCTGTTCCTGTAAATTATGTATTGCAATCATCAAACCAAAGGATAATTGGGGCTCTATTAATTGTAGCAAATGCATGCATATCTGCAGAGGTCTGATCTGTCTCCCTTTTCAGTATGTTTTTATATTTGGTAATGTCTTGCAACTAAAACTCTCTTTTGACTTAGCTTCAGATACAAGACTGTTACAATGAATGACATAGGATTCAAAGAAGCGTGGAACTGGATATTCTGTTATGATGTGATACAAACTAATTCATAAACGTTGCATGAATATTTGAATATTCCCATTACTATGTAAAGAACTGTCTTCCTTATTATTTAATATTTAGACACCTAGCAACAAATGCCAATTAGTTATATCCCCTCACCTGATCCAATATTAATTGGTCAGGAATGATAACGCCAGTTTAGTAGTGTCCTGTGTTGGAATATGATCTCCTCAAATCGAATATCACAAACAGAAAAGAGGCCGCCCGTTAGGGCGGCCGCTTTTCTAGTATATGGTTCTTAAGAAAATGCTTATGTTCCATATATGATACAATTTCATAATTAACAGGTGAGGTTTGAGACAAACCTAATAAGATGTGTCATTAAATCGTACTGCAGGTTGAATCTTAATTTTCAGAATCTTATAATCAGGGTCCTTTTCATCATAACATAACCTTATCAAAAATGGAGGCCAAAAGAACGTACAGCATGATTCATCAACATTTGACGCACCCAGCACGTGTATTGACATGGAACACCTCTCAACTTTGGAGACTCGAACCTCTTTTGTGTCTTGGTCTCCCAAAACGATTCAATACTTCAGATACTGACATTGTGTCCCACACCTAGACACAAGAAGCAATTGTACATGCATTAGATATCGAACAAGAAGCCAGTCATAGAACTTGTTTTGAATAGCTTACATCTATGTTGCCTTTAGAACCACCCATCGCCAATAAAAATGGATTATCTTTACAAAAGGCAGCAGAAAATATAGCTCCCTGTAGATGATACATTATATACATATCAATAATAGAATTGAAGCTACTCGCATCCTAGCCGGGTTATAAGTATATAAGAAATAATAATAAGATTAAATCATACTTGCAAAAAGAGTAATATCTTAAGCTTCGGAAAATAAAATATATGTGCATACCAATTTTGGATTTCGTGTCTCTATGCAGGATGGTTTATTGTTGGTGACATCCCATAACTTCACCTGCAGGTAAATCAAATTATTAAACCCTGCTAGAGTATACAAAGTACTCAAAAATTAACATTGCTATACCGTCTTATCAAGTGATGCCGTTGCAAGTAGCTGCGTTCATAACAAATAAACAATCACTCAACCAGCATATGAACAAAATGAACATTATATATATGATTATTTACATACGTTTGTTGCTTCCAAATTATATGTGATGGCACAAACTGCTTTTCCATGAGCGTCTATGGTGAAGAGACTCTTAGATGCAATACGGATGTCAAATCCTTGCACCTTACCATCTTCCAAGCTTGCCTTCAGCAAAAGAATCATCAGGCATCTACAAATGATTCTGCTCTTTAGATCCTTCAAGTACTTACAGAAAATAAATGGGACACATCTGGCTTCCATGCTATACTTTCGACATCAGCGTTGACATCCCACCGTATACTATTATGAGATGGTGCCCTCATATCCATCTGCAAAGCAATGGTTATAGAATCACCATCTCCCACACTAACATCTCAAAAGAAAAGGACATCAAGTCATTACCAAGGCCACAGTATGGTCAAATGAGCCACTTAATAAAGCTGTTGGTTCCTTCATGTTCCATGCAACGCTTTGTACCTACATGCCCACAGTGTGGATGGGTGATATTTGGACCTTAGAGATTGGATGTCATGGCCACAAACACATTACCTTGTCTGTGTGAACTTGTATCGTGTGCTCGCACTTTTCAGACACGATGTCCCAAATCTTCACAGACGTGTCTGCGCTTGCACTAGCCAATACGTTCCTGCAGTTGTGTACAATGATAGTTAAGACTCTGTAACCATCTGATACAGGACCCAAAATAAGGTGAGACCACAACCGAAACTCGTTGTTCCATGCAAGACCAAGAACGGAATCTGTGTGACTGCCTTTTTTGAACTTGGGCTTCTGATATGAGAAAGCATGCATGTCTTTAGCTGTATGATTATTCGAGAGCAGATATTGCAGCGAGCATATTTCCTTCAAAACGCCATGGGATAATTATCTATAATACCTTCTTTTTCTTCTTCTTGCCAGCCCTCACATCTTTTTCTTGGCCTCCTAAGACAACCACGGGTTCAACCTCGTCCAACTGCATTAAGCTTTGACATAAGAAAAAACGAAGCAACTGCAGCACTTAAACCTGATACCCTGTCATGCTTACAACATCCAGATCCCAAATTTCAATTTCTGGTTGCATTGAACCAACGGCCACATAATTTCCTGAATCAACAAATATACATCATTGGTGACCAAATGAGACAAACCGAAATATTCATAATACTCTTACCTTTCTCGCCTCCCTTCAGACCACAATCTAGCCAAGATATGCAAAGAGGAAATGCTGGCAACATAATATCATGGTGTACATACATGTTGTTTTCACCATCATCATCTTCATAAATCCAGACCTGTCTATCTTATTCAGTACCCCTTATTAAGCAAATGCAAGAATTATGTTAAAGACGCTCGTACAAACACTTGCCTCAAGGTGGCTGACATCGTCTTCATTGCGGGCAGTCAGTATCAGCAGATCGGAGTCTTTGATGGTCATATCTTCAATTTCATCTTCAGCATCAGCATCATCATCATCGTCCTAGAAGTTGTATAGCACACTGAATTACATACACAATTCACAAGGGATTTGTACAAAAAGGACTTACATCCTTGTTAGTGATATAAGGATCATCCTTATTTGAAACATAGTATGCTGCACCAAGACCTCCATTTCCAAATAATTCAACGCCTAAAAGAATAGTATATTTTTGCATAAGCAAACGTGATGTCAGAGTTATACGCCAAGACCAAGTTATGTACTCCTATAATTCAAAAGCATCATGGAATGAGAATCAGCTAGACACCTTCATCCTCTTCATCATACTTGTCCATGTCAAGCTCGCCAAGCCCATCTTCAATATCTAATATAGTAGACTTTTCCCTTTCCACGTTTGTTGCTACACCAAGTGCACTGGCAGCTGCCATTGCAGTGGCGACTTCATCCAACTTCTTCCCATCCTCAAGCCCATTCATGTCCTCATCATCTTCGGAACTGAAACAAAAAGAAATTTCATATAATAACAAGTCTCTTCATACCATGCAAATTAACGACTAAAAATGCACCTGGAAGGTCCGGAGTCAGATGCATCATCAGGAATTGGCCGATAAGATTCTAAAAAAGCCTCAATTTCTTCGGGTTTAGGGGGTTCGGCAGGTACAGGCAGTGGCTTACAAACGCCTTTAGGTACCCAACTTACCGCTGCAATCATCCTGCTCTTTCCGGCTTCAATGTCCCATGTTCCCACTCTCCTCTTCTCCTCACCCTCCTCCCGCCTTCCGCCTTCTCCCTTCTCGGCTGGTCAAAACCTGGTCAAAACCCCTCCCTTCTCGGCTGGTCAAAACCGGTGCACTATGAGTTTGAGTTTTTGATGCTTCACATCATAAATTAAAGCGCCTTTTTGCAAAGTCCACCGGTTTAAATACCATGTTTGAGAGTTTCTTACAAGGCTCAAAGGCAAAAGCTTTAATAGCCCAGCTTTCAACTCCTTCTCACTCCAAAAGAATCCCGCAAATAACCAGAATTGAGCCCCCCACCCATAGGGTTGACCCCCAAACCCCCATGCCTTGAGTTTCTTACCAGGCTCAAAGGCAAAAGCTCTAATAGCCCAGCTTCCAACTCCTTCCCACTCCAAAAGAATTTCGGCAATAACCGAAATTGAGCCCCCCACCCATGAACCCCCCCAAACCCCCATGCCAACCACTAAGGGTGGGCACTCTTTATACTTTCCTTCCAATCTTTGAATCCCTATATACTTCCTGTACGCTTTTAATTCACTTCTGGATCTTGCAGACTCCAATCAACAATGGCCACTTCTGAACCTCCCTACCCAAAACTCCACCAAGAGGCAGACACCCCTCAGGCCATAGCCCAGGCCCAGCCCCCGACTACTGCTCACGCATGCCCCCAAGCTACCGATCCCAGACATGACAAGCCCGCCCAGGAGGATCAAGCGGATGGTCCCCCACGTAAACGGCTCTGACCAGATGGCAAGAACAAGGGAGAGGCCCTTCCATGAGGAGAGAGGCACGAGCAAAGGCCCAATTGGCAAGATCGACCCGAGAGGAAGCTGATTATTGTTCGCACCGATGGCGGTCGAGCACCGACGGCGCCATTGAAAAAAACCGGAGGCGTGAATCGCAGTAACAAGACCCTAATTGCGCACTGGCGTAAGAGATCCAATCCTCGACGCCCCATGTTCTCTGAAGACAACTGGAAGCAGAGAGACAAATGGATGGCGAGATGGAGACCCGCACGGAATCGAAGACCAAGATCCGCTACACCTCGAAAGAGCAAAAGCAAGACCTTGTTGACCTGCAGGCTCGTGTGGACTCCCTCTCCACTATCATATAGGCCATGGCACAAGATAGACAAAGGTGTGCGATCGTGAGACAAGGGCAACCGCCTCCTCCCCCAATCGAAGCCAGCGGGCCGCCACCACCATGCTAGGCATGCAGACTGCCTTCGAAGCGAGTCAGTCGGAGTTGAGAGAGCTTCAGAGGAAGGCCGACGCACGAGACCAAGAGCTGCAGGAGCTTAGGGCAACCGTCGCCCAGCAAGGCAAGGGCCTTCATGCGGAAGCCCTTGAACAATTACGATGATGCACACATGAATTGGCAAGGCAAAGAAAGTAATTTCAGCAGAGCTGAGCTCAACTACTTGAAGCGTAGGCCGCAAAGACGGATATGACAGATCCACATACCCGGGGGCCTGCAAGACGTCGACCAGGGCAGCCCAATGCTGCGTCACCAAGCTGCCCCATGCAACCACCACCCCACCACAGGTCACAACACACGCCCCGCACAATGCAAACGGCGAATGCCGCAACAGCCACCACGAGCCCGACAACCTCAGAGTTCCAGGAGCGAAGACGCAGGAGCTACAATGTGGTGGTACGCGGCCTGAAAGAGGAGGCAGGAGAGCACCTCATCAACCGGCTCCAGACACAGATCCTGGCCCAGATGACATTCCACACACCGGTACACATTGCTAGGGTGACACGACATGGATGGAGCCCAGCGCCCTGAACGTCCCCGGGTAGTCATCTTTATAGTCAGGGATGCCATCCTACGCCAAGGCAGGCAGTTGAAGGGGACTGCCCTGTACGTAGACAGGGATCTGACTCCGGCACAACAGGAGGACTGCAGGCATGAGTTGGAGAAAGTCAAGAATGTTCACACACAGGGAGGTGCAGCAGGGCTGGTTCGGGGAAAGCTGCAGATCTTCAGGCAACCTAATGCGGATGCAAGCGCCTCAAACGCTCGAGACCCTTCTGTCGCGACCCCATCTGCACATCCTACCACAATGGCCTCACCTGCCACTGCCAACATGCCAAATGCCGCCTCCACCACCACTCCACATCTTTTGCCACCACCAAACCTATCTGCTGCGGCCCCGCCAAATAATAGGATTGTGCCTGCGCATGGTCTCTTGGAATTGTCAAGGCTTCCCATGGCGGAAGGGAGACAGTCTCAACTCAGTTGCTGCCAATATGGACCTCATCTTCCTCATGGAAACATGGGAGCATGCTGGACATAGACTACCCGACTTGCCAGGATACCATCGCTACTCTGTCTTTAATGAATGCACAGGAAAACGGGGACATGGGAGGGGTCGCCTGCTACTACCGGACAACTCTGGCACGGTCAGTTTCCCTGTGTAAGATAGACAAACATAATAGGTACCTGTGGGTGCGCGTGCAGAATTGCAGTGGTAGCCCTCTCTTTGTGGTGGCCTGCTACTTCCCACATGCCGAGAGCAACTTCTATCACCGGATATGGATAGGCTGCAGCCCTATGTCGATCTATACGATGACATACAACACCACAAGGGTAGGATCATGCTCATTGGAGACTTCAATGCCCGCACTGGCACAGAACAGGCGATGCAATTTGACCGTCTGACAGATGATGTGTTGCAGCTGAGCCCTTCAGAAGGATCTTGGCCACGGGCATCAGCTGACAATCAGGTCTCGCACTATGGCTCTACAGTATCTTTGACCTAGTGATTTGCAATGGGCTGGCACAGTGGCCGTCCACCAGCCAGCACACTTGCACGCAGGGGAACCATGGGGGTGGGTCCAGTATGGTAGACTATGTTTTGGTGGCCGAGCAGGACATGCACCTCGTCAAATATTTTCAAGTGGGAACAGCTGGTATGGATGAGGAGGTGGACTCAGATCACCTACTGCTCTACTTGCACCTGGCTTGGCAGGTTGCCCCAGACGCCTATCCAACACCTCCTCATCTGCCCCAGCTCAGACTGGACTATGAGCGCACTCCCACTTACTCCCAGATGCTTACAGAGAATCTGGCAAACATCTCATAATGCTCAATGCTGGAGCAGCAGGCGGGCAGGCTCATTGATGTCCTCGGGGCTGCTGCAGAGAGGTGTTTTGGGAGAAGTCGCCCCCGACAAACCTCAAGAGCTACAATATTTCCGCGTAACCGATGGTTCGACGACGAGTGCAAAGAACGCAAATGCTGGCTCCGCCAAGTCACAGACCCTGCGCTACGCCCGGATGCAGTCAAACAATACCTCACTTTCCTCAAGGCTACAAAGGCCAGGTCCATCAACAGGAAATGCTCTTCCTCCTGGAACGTCATCCCAGGACCTTTTAGCGGAGAGTGCTCAGGAGACCAGTTCCGCCGACGGGAAACATCACTCCAGACTAATGGGGGCAATATCTACAACAGCTTTACAATCCGAAAGGGGCACGGGCAGCATTACCCCCCAGCAGGGCCCAGTACTAGCAATCACAGAGGCGGAGGTAACGCAAGGGCTGTAACGTCTAGCCAATGGGAACGCACCAGACCTTGATGGCATGCAGGCAGAGTTACACAAGTGGGCAGGGCCATGTTCAACAAGGCATTACGGGAAGATTTTTCCCCGCAATGGACCAATTGTCCCAATCTACAATGCATGAGACCCGCATTTCCCGGCCAATTACAGGACCATCATGACCAGCTTAGTGTTTGCAAAGCTCCTCGCCGGGCAGAAGCAGTTGATAGGATGGGCAAAAGTAGCAGAAGTGCGGGCACTCACTCAGGCAGGATTCAAGCCGAGGCACTCCACTATAGATCATATCTTCACACTGAGGGCTCTAGTTGAGGACATCAGGAACCATCGGCAGGATTTGTATTGCTGCCTCGTAGACTTCGCCAAGGCTTTTGACACGGTGCCTCGGGAAAAGCTATGGGCAAGATTGCAGCAGCTAAACGTCCCTCCGAACTGCGCAGAACACGATGTACGGGTTATATGAGGCGTTAACCGTAGCGGCTGCAACCAGCGGGCGACCATTGAGAAGCGATGCTCGGGGGTCGTCAAGGGGTGCCCTCTCTCTTCCACACTATTTGGCTCAGATATTGATCACCGGAGAGCCGGGTTTGGCGATAATGGAGGCACTGGGGCCCACCTCCTACACCAGATCATCAGGCAGGTAATCTATGCTGATGATGTGGACCTCCTGGCACACACTCGGGCAGACATGCAACGCCATCTCGATGCCCTGGACACGTTTTGCCAGGTGACTGACATGCGCATCAACTTAGCCAAAACCAAGGTGGTTCTGATATCGTCCGCACGCCAGCCATCGCCTCCAATCCTCACTTATCGTGACCAAAATATTGAAGTGGTGTCCGCTTGCAAATATTTGGGGGTGGAGTTCCCATCGGCCATGAACTCGAACAATTCCATCTGGCTGCGAGCCGCAGCAGGTTGGAAGGCACTCTATGCAATGGAGAACAATAGCCACAAGGCAGAGCTACATGATTGGGCCCACCAATCACACCTATTTAAGGTGCTAGTAGAACCTGTGCTTTTGTACGGGGTCGAGGTCTGGGGCCCAGTGATTCCCCTCGCCACTTGGAACGACTTGGAGTAGGTGCAGAAAGCTTTCTTGGTACGAGCCCTGCGGGTGAAGTCCACAGTCCATACCAGATACCATATACTATTGCAGGAAACAGGTTTCTTGCCTCTTCAAAGAGGAGCCCTTGACAGACACATCATCTACTTCCAGAAAGTGGCCAGCATGGACGATATTCGTCTCCCTCACCTTGCTTATACTATGGCAATGGGGCCTCAACGCCTAAAAGCCTGCTGGTGGAAAAAGAGAGCTCAGTGGTTGACCAGATGGAATGTGCAGAAGCACAGGTGCGTCCAAGTGCAAATGGAGGCAGACTGCTGCGGTCTTAGGCAGTACCTTGACACATGCTTCCTCAGTAAGCACCCTTGAACAGGTCAAGACGACGCATTATCAACGCCACATAAATCCCAGGTTGGAGGGGGGCCCGCAATGCTACCTGCGCACTCATCTACCCATGAAAAAGCGCAGATCCATTGCCTCTGTCCGCACAGGTGCACACCATCTCCAGTTTGAGACAGGGAGATGGGTTGGGGAGCCGTGTCATGAGAGGCTTTGTCAACGCTGCCAGGTTGAAGCTGTGGAAGATGAATGCCACACCCTTCAGAGTTGCCCAACATATGATGACGTTCGGACACGCTATGCGGAGCTGGTTCATCCTGACCAGCCCCTACATGAGATGCTGAGCACGAGCTCGGTACAGAGGTTGGGCTCATACATCCAAGAGATCATGGATCGCCGAGATCAGCTTGGCCCTCAGGCACTCACCTGATGCATGTATATATTTCTGTCTATATTTGTATTTGTTTTTTATCTGTACAGTTTAACAGCAAGCCTATTCCTATCACGGTTTTTCCCCCAAATAACCCTTTAGGGCGGGGAGGGGGTTTTTTAACCCGGGCAGTAATACGCTTGCTGCGCCTCTTGTTGGGTCCCATAGGCCAATTGGTCTCCGTGGACGATAAAAACTCTATTCTATTCTATTCTATTCTATTCTATTCTATTCTATTCTATTCTATTCTATTCTATTCTATTCTATTCTATTCTATTCTATTCTATTCTATTCTATTGCTTTATCCTATATATAAAGTATAAGAATTTCGTCCAGCTCTAAAATTTAAAAGCATTTTGCAGTTATAATCCGATGTACACTTTTGCACAAACGCGAGTCTAGGCTTTAGGGTTTGGAGCATTTTATGCTATCCACATTGCAACAGCTGAACGCGAGTCTAGGGTTTAGGGTTTCGAGCATTTCACGTTATCCACGTTGCAGCAGTTGAGTTTTTCTTAGCATGTGGATGATGTATAAGGGAAAATACCCCGCTCGGGTTTTCCAGGGGCAATTTGCGAGGCGGCGCCGCCAGCGGGGGCGGACACACTCGCTAATCGAAAAGGGGCATGATTAAGAAAGATTGACGTCAAGAGTGCGTTTCGTGACCATCTTCAAGGTAGAATATAGCTACCCCCCAATTCCAACCACTAAGCCAAGCATTTCTTCTTCAAAAAAATAGGCGGCTCAAATATAGTTAAGGTTAGGCCATGTGCATGCCTCCCATGCCAGAGAAGAGAGAAGAAAGAGGAGGGGGGAGAGAGAGAGAGAGAGAGAGAGAGAGAGAGAGAGAGAGAGAGAGAGAGAGAGAGAGAGAGAGAGAGAGATGGGAGAGAGAGAGGGGGGAAAGAAGAGAGAGAGGAGAGCTGAAAGAGAGAGAGGGAAAAGAAGAGAGAGGAGAGAGAAGAGAGAAAGGAGAGAGGGAAGAGAGAGGAGAGAGAGGAGAGAGAAGAGAGAGGAGGGAGAAGAGAGAGAGAGGAATAGAAAAGAGAGAGAAAGATAGAGAGAAAGGGGAGAAATAGAGAGAGAGGAGAGAGATAGGAGGAGGGAGAGAGAGAGAGAGAGAGAGAGAGAGAGAGAGAGAGAGAGAGAGAGAGAGAGAGAGAGAGAGAGAGAGAGAGAGAGAGAGAGAGAAGAGAGAGAGAGATGAAATGAAATGAAATGTTTTTTGATTATTACGCCTACTAAGACCATCAGGTCTATCAGACGTTCAGGTTATCTTCTACATCAAACCAATCATCTGATGAGCCTCCAAAATCAGAGGCATCATCTGTCAACTCTAACTCCTCTATCGCATGTTCATCATTTTGCAAAAGCACCTCTAGACTAGAAATACATGCTTTTCTAACCTTTAGTACATCTATAATGAAATTCCCAACACTAGTGGGAGGCAAACAAAACAAGTCTTCTAATGTGCCGTGGATTCCATATCTCTGTCGCAATACCTCATATGCTGGGCACAGCATCAGAGCATGTACTTCGTCTTCAATCTCATCTTGACCGCAAACTTTGCACAACCGTCTGTCTCTAGGGATACAGTGCCATCGACCCTCTTCAATACTCAGGTGGTGGGAGCTCAAACGTATGCGGGATATCTCTTTACGTTTAATCACTGACATATCACTTTTCAAATAGCTTGCTTCCTGTAACCTGGGATTCATGTTAGTACGATATGCCTGCATTTTTGTTTTCGGATTATCCCATAATACTGCATATATGCCTCTAATCACCCATTCTCGAATGTCTGTAGTCGGACAATCATCTATGTTCAGCTTCCATTTTTGCAACCAGCACTTAACTTTTTTATACCATCCATTTGTATCACTTTCCATCATAGCTAGATAGGGAAATCGAGTATCATCCATTCCCTTTACTTTAATCACATACATCAGTGTCTGAATGAGAGCCTCTCCTTCCAGGGGGATCATACCACACTCTGCTAACGTCATTTCATATGGGGTTTGAGTTTTCACTCTTAACTTTGTGCATAGAAATCGCTTTTGGATTTTTTCCACCTGTGTCCATAAGCACGATGGCAATCCTGGTCCCCATACTTCGCATCCATAAAGGACTACTGACTGCACTAAAACTTTATATAACATCTTCTTAAGGCCTAGATTCATAACATGTGCCTTCCCGCAACTCCTTTGCATGGCATAGAGAGATTTAAGACCACCATTTGTTCTCTGTTCAATGCATCTGTTCCATCTGAAATTCTTTTCCAACACCAGCCCCAAATACTTATACGTGTCAACGGATTCTAGCTTTTCCCCTTTATAGTAAAAATCACAGTTCTTCCTGGACCCTACCGTCATTGTCTTAGACTTCATCAAGTTCACCCGCATTCCCATTACATCCGAGAAATCAGCCAAGGTATCAAGGTGTTTTTGGAGCCCTGCTTTCTGTCTAGACATGAGCACCACATCATCTGCATAAAGCAAAAGAGCAAGAACACAACCTGCAATAGGAGTGCCACATCCACCACGCTCTATAATCCATTCTTCCAAACCATCTATGAATAGTCCGAACAATGTGGGAGACAAAGGGCAGCCCTGCTTAACCCCAACATTACTGACTACCACGTCACCACATACAGTTTTAAAAGGCAAAGATAGCTCTACTAACACCTGTTCATACAACAACTTCGTTGCCTCTCTATATTCCTTTGGAATGTTTAATTTATTCATCCTCTCCCACAAGCAGTCCCTCGGGACCATATCGAAAGCTTTGCTAAAATCAATAAATGCCAAATACAGAGGTTTTTTCTTACCTTTCACTGCCTCCATTACTACCTGCATTGTCACCAAGTGATCAATAGTGGAGTGTTTGTGCCTAAAACCCGCTTGCCCCTTGGCTCTCAAGTTATGCTCCTCAGCCCACTTGTCGATCTTGGCCTCTAACACTGATGCAAAGAGTTTAGAGAAAATGCTGGAAATTAGAATGGTCCTGTAATTATTAATGTCGGATTTATCACCTCCCTTGAAGATAGGTACTACCCGATTAATCTGCCAAGTTTTTGGAAACCCTTCAGTTATTACCATGTTAAACATCCGCGTAACAGGTCCCACTAACTCCCCCCCCTGCCCATTTCAACATCTCTGCCACCAAACCTCCTGCATCCACTGCTTTACCATTAGCCAATCTATTGATCCCTGTGGCAACATCATCTTCTGTAATAAAAGGTTCGCTTATGTGTCTTGTTGCTACCACCGAGTCAATGTCTTCCAAGTGATATAACCTTTTAACATGCTGGAATAACTCAAATGCATCTATGTCTGGGGCTGCTGCAGATTTCCTTTTCATTTTATTCCAGAAGGTTTTTGGTTCACGGATCAGATCCTCTATATGTTTAGTCTGCCTTTCCCTCAAAAATATCCTTTTTTTCTTTCGAACCAGAGCCATATACTCTTTCTTTTTTATTTTTTTGACATTGCTTTCTGCCTTCAAATATTCTCTACGCTTAGATTTACACATCTCATCGTACCAACTGTTACATGGCAGCCCTTTCGCCTTACGTTTGTGTGCAAAACATCGTTCCGTCGCATCAAGGATGAGTTGCGTAATATGCCTATCTAGGTCCACTGCGTGCTGCAAATCCACCAACCCTGATATGCCTTCCTCACATGCTTTCTGGTATAAATCTGCTTTCTTTCTATCTAGTCTCACATAATTTCCCTGTTGATTCTCTCGATCTGGGCTGATTACATTACCAATTTGCAAGTGAAATGAGATTGGAACGTGATCGGATTCAGGCTGGTACTCCCATACCTTAAGATGTGTTGTATACTGAGCAATTCCTTCACCTCCAATAACATAGTCAACCACACTTTTTCCTCTGCATGTACATTTCTCTGATCCTGGGAATCGGTTCAGCCCATTAAATATTCTCATATCCAATCCACTGCACATTTCTAGCAGCATTCTACCCATATGAGTCACATAAGCCTTATCATCTGATTTTCTATCCCAGCCTACAGTCCGCAGTTCATCATCATCCATATCTTGCATCCATATGAGATCTCCATCCTGGTTAAGGATCGAGGCTTGCTTACTAGCAATTCTCCCATTAAAGTCCCCCATGAGTATTACATCACCTCTGTCTGCAAGTTTGACAATGTCCTGCTCTAACTGAAAGAAAGGATCTGTTCGATCAACGTCCCCTGTATCATATGCCTTCTTGTGTATGGGAGGATAATAACATCCTGCTAGATATATCCTTTTGTGCCCCATTATTTCCACCCAAATATGCTGCTTACTGTTACTAACATCTGCTTCCTTTACTAGATGGGCAAATCTCTCTCGAACAAAACATGCAATGCCTCCGTTACCCCTGTAACTCGTTCCTATCTCATTCCATACAGATGTGACTTTTTGAAAACCAGGTATAACCGGCAATGAAAACTGTTCATGCTCCCATGTTTCCACAAATATAATCAGATCTAAAGATTCGAGAACTTCAAACATGCTACTTACTTTGGAATCCGTAAGCATATTGATATTCCACATACCGATCCTGATGGTCTCGTTTTTCTAGTCACTTTCCCTCGCTTCCACGATACCTTTTTATTCTGGCTTCTTGCTTCTTTAAATTTCCTGATTTCTTCTTTGTGGAGAGCAAGCTGCTCCTTTGTTAAATCCTCATTAATCCAAACGTTCTCACCTTTTAGAACAACCCTGTTTTTAAGCACACACCATCTGTGATCCTTATCTTGAAACCTTACTATGATGTGCCTGGTCCAATCTGCCTGTTTCCCTACCCGAAATGCATCTATTATACCAGCCTCATCAATCTGCATCTTCTCCTTGAAAAAATTTTCTACTACAGTCTTTGTTTTTTCATTATGAGTTTCTGGTAAGCCCACTAACCTCAAATTGAGCGCTCGACTCTTCCTTTCCTGCTCTTCCATAAAGCTTGCAAGTTTCTGTGATAGCTCAGAGATGGCCGTGTCCTCCTCTTTTGGTGTTTCCACATCCTCCTCCTCCTCTGATTCATCTTGTTCAAGCTGCTCCAATTCTTTCTTCACTTCTGTTTTAAAGAGTGCAATATCATTCTGGATTTCAGCCCGAACCTTATCTATTTCTATTTTAATATCCCTTGCAATTGTTGATTTCATCTCTAGAATCAAATCCTTTACTGCCACTGCCAAGACTTCATGAATGGATTGGGTAATGACATTTCTGATATTTTGCATGATCTCTTGCTGCAACAGACCTCCAGCCAGATTTGCATCTGCACATTGAAAAACGGATTTGGAAATGAAGCCTTGCATTTTCGCTGCCCCTGGTTCCTCTTGCAGTCCGGTTTCTCCATTTTCGGCAGAGCTAGCAGCATCTGATTCAGCTGATTCGTCACTTTCTGTTGTCTCTGTTTTCTTCACCTGTGTGCTCCCGGCAACGACCCCGACCCCTTTTACTTTTTTATTGTTTTTTTTTGGGACAACAAGAGTTGCCGCGATTTCTTTCCTCCGGCACAACATCCTTGCTTTTGTCTTAATATCGATTTGGTCATGCCCCATGGATTTTCCGCAGGACCCATCAAATTTCCCTTCGCCTCTAGCATCGATTTTGACCCAGCCCTTCTTGGGCCTTTTCCTAGAGAGAGAGAGAGAGAGAGAGAGAGAGAGAGAGAGAGAGAGAGAGAGAGAGAGAGAGAGAGAGAGAGAGAGAGAGAGAGAGAGAGAGAGAGAGAGAGAGAGAGACTGAGAGGGTAAAAACAAAGAGAAGAGAAAAGAGAGGAGAGAGAAAGAGAGGAGAGAGGAAAGAGAGAGGGGAAAGAAAAGAGATGAGAGAGAGAGGAGAGAGAAGGGACAAAGGGGAGAGGGAAGAGAGAGGAGAGAGAAGAGAGAGAAAAAGAAAGAGAGAGAGGGGAGAAATAGAGAGAGAGGAGAGAGATAGGAGAGAGAAAGAAAAAAGGGGAGAGAGAGAGGAGAGAGAGAAGATAGGGAAGAGAGACAGAAGAGAAGAGAGAGAGAGGAGAGAGGAGAAAGAGAGAGAGGAGAGAGGAGAGAGAAAGGGGGGAAGAGAGAGAGAGAGAGAGAGAGGAGAGAGGGATAGAGAGAAGAGAGGAGAGAGAGACGAGGGAAGAGAGAGGAGGGAGGAGAGAGAGAGGGGGAAAGAAAAAGGGAAAGAAGAGAGAGGAGAGAGAAGAGAGACGAAAGAGAGAGAGGGGAAAGAAGAGAGAGAGAAAGAAAGAGAGAGAAGAGAGAGAAGAGAAAAAGGAGAGAGATAAATAGAAAGAAGGTAAAAAGAAGATAGAGAAGAGAGGAGAGAGCGAAGTTTGGGGGAAGAGAGAAAGGATAGACAGAGAGAAAGAAAGAGCAGAGATAAAGAGGGGAAAGAAGGGATAGAGGAGAGAGAGAGAGAGAGAGAAGAGAGCGGAGAAGAGGGAGAAGGGAGAGGAGAGACATGAGAAAGAGAGAAAAAAGAGAGAGGAGAGTAAGAAGAGAGAAGAGAGAAGAGAGAGAGGATAAGAAAGAGTAAGAAAGAGAGAGAGAAGAGAGAGAAGAGAAAAAAGAGAGAGATAAAATAGAAAGAAGAAAAGAAGATAGAGAAGAGAGGAGAGAGTGAAGTTTGGGGGAAGAGAGAAAGGATAGACAGAGAGAAAGAAAGAGCAGAGAGAAAGAGAGGAAAGAACGGACAGAGGAGAGAGAGAGAGAGAGAGAGAGAAGGGAGCGGAGAAGAGGGAGAAGAGAGGGGAGAGACATGAGAGAAGAGAGAGAGAAAAGAAAGAAAAGAAAAGAGAGAGAGAAGAGAGAGGAGAGTAAGAGGAGAGAAGAGAGAGAAGAGAGAAGGGGAAGAGAAGAGAGGGGAGAGAGGAGAGATAAAGGGAAAGGAGAAGAGAGAGGAGAGAGAATAGAGAGAGAGAGAGAGAGAATAGAGAGAGAGAGGAGACAGAAGGGAGAGAGAGGAGAGAGAGAGAGGAGAGAGAAGAGAGATGAGAGAGAGGAGGAGGAGATAGAGAGAGGAGAAAGGAGAAGAGAGAGGAGATAGTAGGTGTGAGTAAACTCCCATTGAATGATACTTTGAAATTGGTAGTAAATGTGACTAAGCTCCTTAATGTGTAATGGTTTGGAATTGGTAGTAGGTATGTATGTGAGGCAATGCCGAACCGAGGTTGATTAAGCTCCCTATGGGTGACACTTTGGAATTAGTACTAGGACTACATGGGTGGGCCCAAACCGAGGCTCGGCCTCGAGCCGAGAAATGGTCCCAAGGATGTCCAAACCGAGGCGAGGCCCGGAAGGGGCCGAGCCGAGGAAGGGTGCAAAAGAAAAGGGCACGCTCTGGGTGGAGCCGAGGAAAAAATTGCAAGTGGACTTCTTACAAAGTGCTGCCCATCTGACCAAGTGTACGATCCAAATACATAGCTGCCATTACAACACTTTTCTTGCACTTCAAAACTCACACTAAAGCTCCAGCTTTCTCCTTTGCTTTTGAAAAGAAGGGTTTTGGGTTGTAGTTTACCAAAATACATGCAGGAGTTTTTTATGGTAACATTGTAGGTGGCATAGTTACTTCCCACATTGGTCAGTTCGGGGACTAGTTGGCAGTCTGTGAGGTTAGCTATGGCTATGGATGGATAGTTGAGGTTGCTAATGTCAGAAAATGTTCGCTGGACATGTGAAGCGTTTTATCCTTGTGGCGCTTGAGATTGTTGAGGCATTGTATCCAACTTTGCACAGAAAGAGTATATAATCTTCTGTTGTGGTGTCATACAAAAGCCCTGGATCCGACGCTGCTGTCGGGTTGATCTCCCCAGATCCATAGTTAAATGGACTAGCTTCGACCCCGGATGCATTTAATATTGCTTCTTGCATGTTATTCAAAGTTGAAGCTGCAAGATCGAAGCATTGACTTTAGACAAACTAAAAGCTAGTACACTATTCTATGATGCAACAGTACATTATTCTATGCCTGTCCTAGATTGAAGATCAACTTATTTTATTAGTCAGGGAATAGATTATTCATTGTACAGTAATAGATTGTTCTATGCTGATCCTAGATTAACATCCATTCAGTGTTTACTCTATTTTATGCTAGGAACATGATCAAATGTCTCACTTACCAGTGGTCATGATGGCAGATTTGATGGCTGCAGGTCTCCACTTGGGGTACAAGCTTTTCAAAAGAGCTGTAACACCTGCAACATGGGGACAAGACATGGAGGTTCCCGACATGATGTTGTACTCCACCCTTCTAGTGTCATTTGGCAACTTTGTTGGCGAATTTCCGCTAGTCCAGATTGCTAGAATATTGAGACCTGGTGCCGATATATCAGGCTTCAAAGGTCATACAAGATAACAGCTAAATAGTAAAATTTGTTACAAATAAACTCTTAGACAAAGAAAGACAACTTGAACAAAGAAGTCTCGAAAGAAAATGTACCTTAAGTATGCCTGGATTGAGCGAATTGGGAACAAGTATAAGATTTTACTTGGTAGAGTTGATATAGAAGAGAGCAGCCACTGCATTATTGGCATTGATAGCAGTTCCAGGAAATAGATAGGCATCAACAGACACCTCACTTCCATGAGCTGCGGAATTGCCAAGAACATATCCTGCAACTCCAACTCTCAAGACCTCTTGACTTTTGCCGACGCGCATCCCCTGGCCTCTCAAGCAAAGGACAACCTTGCCCTTCACCTTTATAGAGTCTAATAAGTTGGGAAGGCATTGGTTGCCACAATGCATAATCATTTACAGACAAGTTACATGTGTTGCTCAGTCAATGTAGTAGGTTGAAATACCTAGCATTGGTGATGTTGCTAGACAAGGCAGCATTTTCTACAAAGAAGAAAGGATACCATTTGTCTTCGAGGTTCAAAGGAGTAATGCTTTTTCCCTGTGTGAACAGGCCATAATTGTTAGATGCAATTCAAGTTGTACTAAAGGGTTTTTAACATTTATTAGTTCTAGGAAGTTTCTGAGCTATACAAAATGGTTTAAGACTTACATTCAATACAGTGCCATTTTCAAGCAAAACATTGAAAGAAAAATCCATGTCCAAGCTATCAACAGCAACAGTAGTATACTTAAAACGACTGCGGTAGGCTGAAGGATGCTTATGAAGCCTTTGGTAAAATGCAGCAAAAATATATAATATCATGGAATACTATAATATCTGCATCTTCTCAGAATGGGTTTGCAGAAAAGTCTCTTAATCTTTTCCAAGAAATGCTACAAAGAAGGCAGCTATCCAGACAGGATCACCTTCATAACCATCATTTCGTCATGCAGCCATGCTGGACTAGTTGATAATGGTTGTCATTATTTTGTTCCAATCAATGGAGATAATTTTGGTACCCCATATGCAGAGAATTATGGAAGTTTGGTTGATCTTTTTGGGCATAGAGGGTGGCTGGATGAGGCAGAGGATCTCGCATATGCCATGCCATTCACTTATGATGCTGCCTAGATGTCACTTCTTGGTGCATGCAAGATTCATGGTAATACATTCCTAGGAAACAAAGCAGCAGAACATGTCTTTGATATGGTCCCTAACAAATCATCAGTCTATATAGAACTATCAAACATATATGCTGCAGAAAACATCAAACAACAGAATTTATACCTAGCCTTTTAAACATATATATTTCAGGAAACTGTTAAATAACATTCACGCATTTACTTCAATCACTCCATATGTATTGTATTTATTGCGCAATCCACATAGAGCTTGAAGTTTTGGGAGTGCCGCTATAGCTTTCGATTTACTGAAATCATTTGTACAGCAGTAAGGACTAAAGTCAAAGTAATCTTACTTGGTTCTCTAGATTAGTTCAATGTGCATGCATATAGTGCATTGAATTTAAGTTGCTTTCAGCTCCAGATTTCAAAAGTGGAAGTCCTTCATGCGTCTTTCCACATGCATATCAAGCTTGTAAGTTTTGCCACTTTTTACCATCCAAGCTTAATTTAGCAAAAGTTGCTATCAACTTTTTACTAGGCTGCTATAATGTAATTCTGTATTGTCACTCTGAAGGCACATGCAAATGTAGTGGTCTCTAAAGATAATCTTTTGGGCTGTTACAAATTTGTAAATGTTATGCCCCAAGCTAAGGGATAAATTAGAAGGATATGTCCAAGGGGCATCTCTGTGGGAATTGAAAGATGAGCTAGTTTTCACTGAGAGGTAGTCTCAGTAAGTTAGTTTGTAAAAAATAAAAAAAAAAGAAGGAAGAGTGGGACCCCTACAAATATTAATGGGTAAAGACGACTTCTGGGGAGTGGCGATGCTAGGCTAGTCTACAATGTAAGATCAATGCATAGCATAATGCCCTGGAAAATGTTATTAGACTCATACCTTGTGTCAGCAGATATTTAGAAGCAGCTGGGACCAAGAGTGCCATATGCAACAGCCAAAATATGCATGCAAATTTTAGCCTCATCCAAAGAATGGGCCTGCATCGACCAGTCCAAGCCTCTGCCTGATCACCAGCTCTATATAACAATGCCACCTTTTGGAATGTGCAAGAGCAGGGAGCATTGCAAGCATTGGACAACGAAATCTACATTTTTCAAATCCAAACAGGTTCCATAGAATCAATTTGTGTTTATTGGGATCCTTTCCTTTTCTTTAACGATGCTTTCTCTCACAGACTTCATCTTTGGTATTTGCTGTAGCAGCTAAAATGGTTTGTGAATCTGAGGAAGTCGAGCTCAATGTAGCACCCCAGAGGCTCTGGGCAGTCATGAAGGATGGTCATAACCTTCTTCCCAACGTTATGAAAGACGAGGTGGCTTCCGTAGAGCACTGTGAGGGTGAAGGAAAAGTTGGAAGTGTTCGCGAGGTGCACTTCATTCCAGGTAGAAACAAACTTGACCTCTTCTTCCTCATTTTTAGAAACCAATATGTGTAATTTGATAGATCTGTAGTTCCTTCACCCTACACAATCCAATAAATGCTAAATACACCACTCAGAAGAATAGTGTTCATGAAACTTTGTAATGTGAGGTATACCTCTTAAGTAAAAGAAGACTGATCCACAACAAATCTTGGAGCAGATTTTGCAGGAAAATGCGGTGCGAAGTACATCAAGGAGAAGCTCATCCATGTTGATGATGCGGGCCGCACGATTAAATTTGCTGCAGTTGAAGGAGGACCTATTGGCACCATTTGCAATTCTCTTACTATAACCACCACCTTCGCTCCTGGCAAGGATGAATCTCATACCCTTGCAAAGCTTGAAGCAGAATATGAGCCCAAAGACGCTGATGTGAGCAAAATGCAAGAGGGTTCTCTCAATATGATAAAGAAAGTTGCAGCTTATCTCCATGCTCATCCTAATGAGTACTGCTAAATGTTTTGCCAGAATCAGGTTGGGCCTAGTCTCTTATTCTCATAAGTAGCATTCATATGTCTCGCAAAATTATACAAGCCATTCTGTAGGAACTAAAAGCTATCCAAAGACAGCCTTATGAGCAAAACAATGCAAACCACAGCTTGGATCAACATAATTCAACTTTGTAAATGATGAGAATGTACAAGGGCTGGCAAAATTAATTCTTCTTACCCAGCATAAGCACAAGTAAAACTTAGTCAAGCAACATTCATTGGACTGCTTACCCGGTTTAATGTTTCAGTGAGCAATCTCGTGTTCAAGGAGGGCAATTTGGAGTTGAAGGAGGGTTAAAAACAATTGGGAATTTTGTAACCCTTGGCTTATCCGCCAAAATATTTCGTTGCACCCGATCTATAAGAACCTTAGCGGGTGGCTCTTCTTTTAAATGGTCATCCACATACTCGTTACTAACATAGTAACCCACCCTAATGAATTGTTGGTCCATGTAAGAACAAGTCAATAACAATATGGTAACACGTATGATATCTTCATCCGGAATCTTTTCCGGCGCTCGGGGGAGGATCGGCCTGCGGTTTCATAAAAGGAAATTTCATACGTTGAGACAATGCACCATGCTCACAAACGGCAAACCTATCAATGATCTAATTTGCATGAAATGTATACATTTAAGCATTAGAAATAAGAGATGTTACACGGAACACAAAACGCGATAGTTGCCAACATTCACGGGACCTACAAGAACACTCTCAAGAACTTGATCATATTTTTCATCTTCTGCTGAACCCACATAGATTAGCTTCCACTCCAAGTCTAAAAATATTAAAAACATGGGAGGTGACCTTCATAGCATAAAGAGCTAAAAAAAATTCATTTACATTTACTAGGGTCTTGGCACTCACCATCTTTAAGCGGCAGTAGACACTCATATGATATCTCAAATTGGAAAGGATTTAAAAACATAGAAGGATTGTCCAAAACAGTCACATTTGTTACATTCACAGCACTCATGCTTGCAGCAGAACTGTTTCACCTCGCCGCTATTGTATAATCCTAAACAACAAAATTATTAAGAAGTTTTGGCAAAAGAAGTTCTCAAAATAAAACGTTATATCTCCTGAGAGAAACACAACAATTCACCAAATATGAGATGAGAAAAAGGAGAATGTTGGAGCACATATACAGTCAAGTGTGCAATTTCTGGCAGATCCATTGACAGATCAAATTGGAATCTACAAACCTACTGTAACACATGCATGTTTTACGAGCGTACCTAATGTATCCAATGGGCCTGGGATTTTGAATAACTTGAAATCGCATACATATGAATAGATAGTTATTGTTGTTACAAAGAATTTTCAAGACTACAATTTGATCAAGTCCCTGCTGGTAGATACAATTTTCAATGCATGGTAGACCTACTTGTTTTTGTCGCATTAGATTGGCTGATTCATTCATAGGTCCTAGTTCAGCCCTTACTTTAATTGCAAAGCTCACAAACTTATTTATCTAGTGATAAGCTGATGATTAACACAACTCAACAAATGCTATGGCATTTGCGATAATCGTTTTGTTTTTGCTTAGCTTTGCATCCCTTCCATATGCCTTATTTGCTCAGTACAAGTTCATAAGGAAGAACGAACCTTGTCTTACATGCTCTAAAAAAATGAATGCACTTATTGTACCTGAGAAATATGTCCCGGGAGTAGTTGTCAGACTGGAGACAATGGGATCATTCTTCCTTCATTATTTCCATATTCACTACCATTGAGGTCAAGAATTGGAGTTCAAGAAGAGGAAGAAGATCGGCACACTTCTGCAAATGTGGAGGAGATTGGGTGCTTGCTGGGTTATGTCAGGGGTATGTAAGACCATCCAGCTTTGTCCTAAATCATAAAATGCAAAGGAAGCCATTATGCAGATCATACTAGAGAAAGCACAGTCTAAAGTTATTGATTATAAACATCAGCTGCAAGGCAGATTCAGATGCAGAAATACCCAGATCATCTGCATGAAGGATCTCAAGATATCTAAGCTCAAAGTTCAAGACCTCTTCCTCGATGTCTTCGAACTGTTGTTTATACACAAAACCAGAAAACGCATGTAGAAGTATTAGTATGTATGTTATGGGCTAAGAATCCTTGAGAGCCATAACTATTTGTGACCATGGGAATGTTTCATAATCATCATGCAGTTTCACTTCCAGCAACCTCTTAGCAATGAGACCAACCTTACTAATCACAGAGGTCCACCATTAAATAACACAAAACCATAAATGAGCTTATCTTTAAAAAACAAATCCCACAAACACCTTCTCATACACATAATACATCTTCAAGCAACAAATCTCATTAAAACAAACTGTAATTACACACAGTTTCACTACAAAAACCATCCTCGCGTTTACCTCATTATCAGAATTCCAACCTCACACCACTATAGCTTAACAATTATGTGAACTTTTAAACACCCACAATATAAACATAAGCTAGAACCTAGGCAACTAAGAACCCCGTGATTTCTCCGGCATAGTTAACATGAAACGTATAAACTGGCCTATTACGGAAAAGCATTTGCTGCAACTCATGTGAATCACGCATAAGCGCTGACAGAGTCCCTCCATCTTCGTATCCAAGCAATGCATCCAAAATTTGCCCACCTACAGAAATACGCACGGTCTTGGTTGGCGTCACTATCTTTCCTGATATTGTCAACTGTCCTTTTACATCTCGCCTGCCACACCTAATGCATACAACATCCACCCGATTCTCCTCCAAGCAACTACTGCAAACAGATTTGATGACGCTTTTAGAAGCAATCTATAACCGCAGCTGCCCTGTAATCTGATCCACACATGTAGAATTGATTACACAACTCTGAAAATACTAAATCATATGAACATAACACATGCAATACATATATGAAACTATAAAATGGTACCTCACCACCATTCACCAACTGATTATGAGCCGAGAAAACAACATTCTTCAGATATTCAACAAAAGCACCATCGTATTTAAAAACAGTAGGAAATACGCTCTTAGAAGGACTTGCCAAAGGCCTGAACGCTAGAGTTGCACCTGTGGTGACAAGACTACGAGAATTCAATACAATACAATGTGTTATGCTCTTGAACAATGCCACTAGCCTTGCTCCAGACAAATACAAAGTCTTCAGGCGCTCGAACAAAGACCTCTTCTCACTGCAAAAATACAGGTCGACTGAGTCCTCATCTCGTACACCATCTGCAATACGCAGCAAAGGCTCACTCCTTGTCTCATCCAAACCGATGATCATAGCCATAACACTACCATTGACTCGCAAATGGCATGGCGTATTTAACGAAGCTGCTATATTCAATCCTCGTATAGCAGCAATTTCAACACTATCTGCTCACTTGAAACAAAACAAATTTCTGTCTGAGGCAAAATTTGTATCACACCATCGCAGTCCCCATACTGAAAGGTACGGTCAATAGGCGCAATCCCATAATGTCTAACCAAGTTCCGGGCTTAAGGAACTGTTGTGCACGACGAAATCCACTCCCTTCTGCACTGACCGACATGGTTTCACAAGCATATCGATCTACCACATCTGCCATCACAACACATTCTTTGCAGGAGCCCGTCCACTTTGTATGCCTATATTGCATTCCCTGGAAATTGCATCAAGGAAAAACAATTTCGCTACCTCACTCGGAGAGTTCCACCTGAGCCTAGCTCCAAACAAAACAGACTGTCCAACTCCGATAACTCCATCTCTGAATTAATGGAATCGTTGCATTGACTAAAAGCAATGGCATAATTCAAGTCTTCAACCGGCACCTCTTCTACTCGCACCGAAGCAACCGTAAAACAAGATGCCATTAAAAACTAGCTTGAAATTGCTCAGGAACCAACTCTTCCAAGAATTGCTCGAAAACCAACAATTCCAGTTGCCACATACTCGAATCCTTTATATAAGGAACAGTGACAGTGTCAAGTATCAGTACCGACTTCAAATTAACACAAGGCTCAGATTCATTTCCAAAATGAACTCCACTGAACGGAACTGTACCAATAACTTCAAAATCTTGCTCAAAATGAGCTGAACTAAACTAAACAGTAGTCACCGACTGAAAATCACACATCTGCCTTGTCGTGGTCATATTGTGCCACCATTCCATTTAATTTTTGAGTTATTTTCCCCTACTAACCAAACCGAGATCCTTCACAAAAGCACAACCTTTGTAAACTCTTAAAATTTCCATTCTACAAAAACCATGCCATTACACAAAAATCAATCCCTTTGTCCAAATCATAAGGCCCGCAAAAGATCCTGTGGAGTAGTTTTTAATGGTGTAATGTAGTTTTGATTTTTTTTTTTTTTTTTTAGTTAATGACCCTTCTTTAGCAAGGCGTGAGCGTACGCCCATCCAGAGCCAAAATTAGGGTGTCACTTTTTCCTGGACGAAGAGAAAGATTTCTTGTTCTTATATGAAGCTAAGGCATAAAACGATGGCGGCCAAGCAGAACCAATTGCAAGCTACGGGTTTCGCGTGATTTTAGTTTGTTCCTCGCACCATATATAGCCACCTTCACTACTAGGTTACAATGGGTTCAAACCCCAAAAAAATGCGCTACTGCTACTATGATAGAATGTGACGAGCCTGCCGAGTTGACCCTCTAGGCAACTCAGGATCTTGTCAATACTGCGCTGATTCTAGGTTGGTGTGACAAACAATTGGATATGGTGAAGAATTGAATCTTCCTCTTACACAGTTGAAATGACACGCTCAAAACTCAATAAGCAAAATACTTATGATCTCAATATAATCAGATAACATTAACATCCAAAGAATCCATATTCTCAACAAACATAACATCTAATTGTGAACAATTCAACCCAGGAGCTTCGCTCAACCACGATCCTCAGCTGCACCGCTGCCATCCCTTGCTCATTCACTGCACATGCATTCACTGGGGTTAGTCCTCGTGACTAAGTGGGGATCCCTGGCTGCCACTGCATGCATGGAAATACTCTGGAAATCTTGGATAAGCACAAACACAGACGGAAAATCCTACATGAGTACAGTGCTAAGACAATGACAACATAATCCAAGTAAATACCAACCTCTAAGCAACAAAAGCAAAGAACATAGCCAGAATAACAAAACATCAGAAATATAGCTCCGGGACAATGGGTAGCTCAGCCAGCCTACATGCAGGCCTTGTTAGCAGAGAAATGCCCGGCCAGCTCACATTCCCGAGCCCCGATTGGCCCGGTTGGTGGGTGAACCTCAGATATCGCATACCCTTCCCAGCCCGTCACCGCATTTGGAGGACCTCTTACCATGGAGTCACGAGGGGTGACATAGCATCCCCGCCGGAGAACTATGCCCGGTGTCACAGAGCACAAAAACCACAGAGAATCACAGATGAACATAAGCATGCCGGAGCAACCTAGGCCACCGAACCTAGAAGTCCGACCCCGGAGGTTCCAAGTGACACAATCAATTACCAAGACAACAGTGGAACAATGCAAAGACTAAGACGTGAAGTTCATTAGAATGTTCTCTATACATGTGCCTAGATTAAACTCTATCGATGTTGCATGTACAACTTGCCCATGTTGAAGTAGCTAGCTTACTGATCCAAACATGTTGAGGAAGTCACAAGCCTAACTATCATTGATGTAGCTCCCATACCTATGTACTTCACTGAACAAGGAAAAACAACATTCCAAACAATGCAAACTTACCTCAGAACCATTCTCCCATGAGGATAATCCATTAGCTACGATGCTTTTGTTAAAATATTGCAACAACTTAGAAACTTACAGATATACACTTAGACGAATAGTGCTCCATGCCATAGCCTCATCTGGACACTCCATATACCTCATATTACCCTCTTGGCCTAACTTCTCCGGGTCTCCAAAGTTCCAACATGCTTTCTTTCTTTAAAATTATTAGCTAAGGTTTTAATATTCCATATTAAAACCCCCAAGTTCCTTAGCTTTCAATTTAATAGCACATCTAATGCATGTTCTCGAAATCACGCACTGCCAGCTTAAAAACCCACTCCGTCTCATGACCGTAACTGCATATAACATCTGTCAAAGGATTCCAGACCTAGGCCCCATCTCCGGGACATCCCCAAAAGCCCAAAATTACGATTAGCTTATTATTCTTATAAATGCATCATATATTCTCTTAGTTAAATTATTTCCACCATTCATAGAATGCTAATTCTTCTTGTTGTTATTATTATGCCCAGCTCTTCATGCTCAAATTTCCTATGCTGGCTAGGCCTTTCCCTAAGCCAAGGCACAACCCAATTCCTTCTATGATTACATAGCTTTATAGTTTTTAACATGCAAACAATGAATTCAAAGCAACAAATTGGCAATTCCAGATATAAACAACAAATCAAGACCAAAACCCAAAAAGTTACAGGAAACAAACGGACAGGAAGCAGCATAGACCTATTTCGGCCCCTTTGGCTCTGATTTTAGCATCGATTCTCCACTTACTTACAGCCCACAACCCAAATCGATCTGCTCCCAACTCAAATCAACCCGATTCAACTGGTTTTCTGCATTTTGAGGCAGTTGGGTCGCTGGAGGATCTCTTCAAACACTGCGGAACAGCCATGTCGACTCGTGATTCATTTCAACCAGCCCTGTAGCTTCAATTTCGGCCCATTTGGGTGCTATTGCAGCCCATTTCCAGGAGGTCGGAGCTGGATTATTGCTGCCTCAGAGCTGGACCAGCTTTTGGACTCTATCCATAAGCCTTGAAGTGATTCAAATTCGACTCTATTGTCTCAAATCTGACTGCTAGGCAGCAATTTCCGGCCTTCCTAACTATGCCCAACTGCTTGGGAAGAGCCCATATGCTTCTATTAAGTTTCCTCCATCATTCCTCAGTTAGATCCAATGCTATCTATCAAACAAAGCCTGCAAATTCCATCTCTGAATCTAGGTTCACATCAATAGATAAGCAACACCCAATCCTTTATCAAAAAGCATGAGCCAATCATAGCAACAGCCATGTGATCTATAGAATCTACAGAAAAGCCCCCACCTGAAAGAAAAGAACGATCTGATGCAGTCTCTTCAAGCTCTTGCCTCCACAACTTGGATGCAATCCTCCTCCGGGTGCCTCTGCAACTCAATACCTTCTCGAGCTCCTCTCTTGCAAAAATTCCTCACGTACCACAAAAAGCCCTCTTTTCCAATATTGCCTTTTTTTTATAAACCCTTTGTTTACATGAGCTCATGCTGCATGGATGCCACAAGTACATATACAACTCATATACGTACCATACACAAATGCGTATACTGAACCATTAAGTGGCCAGGTCCGTTACAATCTCCCCTTCTAAAAATTAACCCATGTCCTCATGGGTCGATCACAGATCTTAGCAGCACTTGTCAAATCCTCTAGAACTATCATGATCATATATACACCAAATCTATACAAGGAAGACTGTACCTCTACATTGTCGAAAGCTACTCTTGATGCTTACATGGGGAATTCTTGCTTAGCACCTTCATATGCTAACCCCCTCTAGATACTGCTCCTCCCTCTAAGGATACCATCTGCTGATGTCTCTGAAAGAAAAAAATCGTTAGCATCACAATGGCACAATCAGACAAGCCAACTCCCAAAGATCCAACAAGCTCTGATACCAAACTGTGACGAGCCTGCCGAGTTGACCCTCTAGGCAACTCAGGATCTTGTCAATACTGCGCTGATTCTAGGTTGGTGTGACAAACAATTGGATATGGTGAAGAATTGAATCTTCCTCTTACACAGTTGAAATGACACGCTCAAAACTCAATAAGCAAAATACTTATGATCTCAATATAATCAGATAACATTAACATCCAAAGAATCCATATTCTCAACAAACATAACATCTAATTGTGAACAATTCAACCCGTGAGCTTCGGCTCAACCACGATCCTCACCGCATCACGCCATCCCTTGCTCATTCATCGCATTATGCATTCACCGGGTTAGTCCTCGTGACTAAGTGGGGATCCCCGGCAGCCACTCGCATGCATGGAAATACTGAAAATCTTGGATAAGCACAAACACAGACGGAAAATCCTACATGAGTACGGTGCTAAAGAAGACAATGACAACATAATCCAAGTAAATACCAACCTCTAAGCAACAAAAGCAAAGAACATAGCCGAATAACAAAACATCGTAAATATAGCTCCCGGACAATGGGTAGCTCAAATGACCTACATGCGTGCCCCGTTAGCGAGAAATGCCCGCCACTCACATTCCGAGCCCCGCTGGCGAGTTGGTGGGGTGAACCTCGTATGCGATACCCTTCCCACCCCACGCCCGGAGGAGGAGGACCTCTTACCATGGAGTCACGGAGGGTGACATAGCATCCCCGCCAGAGAACTATGCCCTGGTGTCACAGAGCACAAAAACCACGAGAGAATCCACAGATGAACATAAGCATGCTCGAGAGCAACCTAGGCCACCGAACCTAGAAGTCCGACCCTGAGGTTCCAAGTGACACAATCAATTACCAAGACAACAGTGGAACAATGCAAAGACTAAGACGTGAAGTTCATTAGAATGTTCTCTATACATGTGCCTAGATTAAACTGCTGATGTTGCATGTACAACTTGCCCATGTTGAAGTAGCTAGCTTACTGATCCAAACATGTTGAGGAAGTCACAAGCCTAACTATCATTGATGTAGCTCCCATACCTATGTACTTCACTGAACAAGGAAAAACAACATTCCAAACAATGCAAACTTACCTCAGAACCATTCTCCCATGAGGATAATCCATTAGCTACGATGCTTTTGTTAAAATATTGCAACAACTTAGAAACTTACAGATATACACTTAGACGAATAGTGCTCCATGCCATAGCCTCATCTGGACACTCCATATACCTCATATTACCCTCTTGGCCTAACTTCTCCGGGTCTCCAAAGTTCCAACATGCTTTCTTTCTTTAAAATTATTAGCTAAGGTTTTAATATTCCATATTAAAACCCCCAAGTTCCTTAGCTTTCAATTTAATAGCACATCTAATGCATGTTCTCGAAATCACGCACTGCCAGCTTAAAACCCACTCCGTCTCATGACCGTAATCGCATATAACATCTGTCAAAAGGATTCCGACCTAGGCCCCATCTCCGGGACATCCCCAAAAGCCCAAAATTACGATTAGCTTATTATTCTTATAAATGCATCATATATTCTCTTAGTTAAATTATTTCCACCATTCATAGAATGCTAATTCTTACTGTTGTTATTATTATGCCCAGCTCTTCATGCTCAAATTTCCTATGCTGGCTAGGCCTTTCCTTAAGCCAAGGCACAACCCAATTCCTTCTATGATTACATAGCTTTATAGTTTTTAACATGCAAACAATGAATTCAAAGCAACAAATTGGCAATTCCAGATATAAACAACAAATCAAGACCAAAACCCAAAAGTTACAGGAAACAAACGGACAGGAAGCAGCATAGACCTATTTCGGCCCCTTTGGCTCTGATTTTAGCATCGATTCTCCACTTACTTACAGCCCACAACCCAAATCGATCTGCTCCCAACTCAAATCAACCCGATTCAACTGGTTTTCTGCATTTTGAGGCAGTTGGGTCGCTGGAGGATCTCTTCAAACACTGCGGAACAGCCATGTCGACTCGTGATTCATTCCAACCAGCCCTGTAGCTTCAATTTCGGCCCATTTGGGTGCTATTGCAGCCCATTTCCAGGAGTGTCGGAGCTGGATTATTGCTGCCTCAGAGCTGGACCAGCTTTTGGACTCTATCCATAAGCCTTGAAGTGATTCAAATTCGACTCTATTGTCTCAAATCTGACTGCTAGGCAGCAATTTCGGCCTTCCTAACTATGCCCAACTGCTTGGGAAGAGCCCATATGCTTCTATTAAGTTTCCTCCATCATTCCTCAGTTAGATCCAATGCTATCTATCAAACAAAGCCTGCAAATTCCATCTCTGAATCTAGGTTCACATCAATAGATAAGCAACACCCAATCCTTTATCAAAAAGCATGAGCCAATCATAGCAACAGCCATGTGATCTATAGAATCTACAGAAAAGCCCCCACCTGAAAGAGAAGAACGATCTGATGCAGTCTCTTCAAGCTCTTGCCTCCACAACTTGGATGCAATCCTCCTCCGGGTGCCTCTGCAACTCAATACCTTCTCGAGCTCCTCTCTTGCAAAAATTCCTCACGTACCACAAAAAGCCCTCTTTTCCAATATTGCCTTTTTTTTATAAACCCTTTGTTTACATGAGCTCATGCTGCATGGATGCCACAAGTACATATACAACTCATATACGTACCATACACAAATGCGTATACTGAACCATTAAGTGGCCAGGTCCGTTACATAGAAAACCCATTTACGATTCAAATCCCATTATTGATACATGTTTTTCACTCCACAAATTTCAATATCTACTTATCAATGTTGGCAATGGTGCTTTATGTCCTTGCACCTACCACGTGAAGAGGCCCCAAGGGGGCAAACTGTCCATCAACATGTGTTCATAACAAGTCTATAAGCTGTAGACATGCTCATTGCTTATCCCATATTGTGAGCCCTACTAGGTGTTCATGATTGTTGTCTTATACATGCTTCTCTAGCCATGCAAACCTTATATCAATATGATGAAGGTACACATTATCAATAATTGTTATAACGATGAAGTATTGCCCAGACGACATCCGTGTGGAGATACAATCGGAGAGAGAGTTGGTACATTTGTCGCATGGCATATTGACCGTCTAAAAAGGGTGCAATTTCATTTCATATTTCATTACACATTTAATCTAAATCATAATGTCAACATTCGTGCTTTGTTGTAAGAGCATTCACGCTTGGCGCGAATGTGATGTCTTGAGTGTTCATACATGCTTCGCATGAGAAACTGTCTAGAGGGCTTCATGCCAAGCATGAATGGCTCAAAATTCATGGGGGGCTTCTGAAGTACTCGTGCCAGGCATATATGCATGTAGACTGGGCACTGCAGGCCTAGCATGAACAACCAAACATTATGCCTGGCACTTGAAGTAATACATGCTAGGCGTGAAGTTCACAGTCTGCACATATTTTTTGTTTGAACACATTTAATTTAAGTCATGATGTCAACATTCGTGCTTTGTTGTAAGAGCATTCACGCTTGGCGCGAATGTGTTGGCTTGACTGTTCATGCATGCTTGGCATGAAAACTGTGAGCCCTGCTAGGTGTTTATGATTGTTGCCTTACACATGCTTCTCTAACCATGCAAACCTTATATCAATATGATTAAAGCAAGTTGAAGTTGAAGAATAGAAACATTGTTGCCATCCCCAAGATCCCAAAGGGCCCAACGCCAACTGGAAACCCCTTGATGCGTTAGCATCTTGTTTCAGATATATACTCACAAAGAGCATGGAAAAGCTTATCAAAAGCTGAACGACAGGGTGCTTTGAAGGTGTATTCATCTGTTTGTTCAATCTTCATCTCTGCCCAATTGTCATCTTTAAATTTTCATATGATCTAAATCATTTCATTTGACATTTGCTATGGAAAGATTTGAATATCGGATATAAAATGGATTAGTATGTTGAATGATCTGGCATACTGCTGAAGAATCCTCTGTCCAGCAGCACCGATGTAGTAGAGCTAAGCTTATAATCACATGTTCTAGTCAATATCGGATTGTGCAAATCATTGTTGATATGTTCTATGGGTGTGTTGGGGGGCGACATTTAAAATTACATAAGAAACTTTAGCTAAGATGATTCAAAACCTTAATAAGTTGAATTCAAAAAGTGTGAGCACACTAAATCGGGGAAGGGCAAATCGTGGCTGCCAGATAGCGGGAGGATCCCGCTTAGAGATGCATGTAGCATGCCAAATTACCATCTGGCCTGATCCTGGGATTGATCTTGCCAAGTGTTCTTAAGGCAAGGGTATATAAGAAACGTATAGTCAAGGGATGGTGGAAGGAGAAGGAAAGAAAAGCGGATTGAGGTCGAAAGCAAATTGGGAGCGAAGCAAGCACCAAGAGTCCAAAGCCAAAACTCGTGGGGGGATTTGATCTATGTATTGATTTTTGGCCCGATTGGGGTCGGATTGTGTGGAGCAGCCCTTCCAAACATAATGCCGCCCGTGGATCCAAACACGCCTAGAGAGAAAGAATCCTTATTGTGAGTCTTGCTTGTTAAATCGCTATGTTAATCTAAAACCAGAAGACCCTGATGGAATTCGGCCTTCAAAACCTGGAAATCCAAGCTCTGCATCCCATTTCAGTGAGAAACCGTCATCTTGCTTGTTGCCATCTCTGCCTTGGACTCATCTGCCAATCCACCTTCTCACCCTGACACCAACCCTTGGGATCATGATTGCCTTGTAAATCCATTTTCGGGGAAAATCCCTGGCTTGGGCGAGCTTGCGATCCAAATGGCCCGTGCAAAAGGGGACACGCCGCACGCCCATGAATCTGTCAGAGGTTTTTCTGATTTCTATTGGAGGGGGATACCAGGGTCCGGTATCCCCAGACCTTTAAAATCTTATATTAAAGTTAAAGTTTAAAACCCTTAAGTTGTTACAATTGTAGTTACCTTCTACCAACCGCTAGGCGAACATACCTTATGAGACCAAGATTCCATTGAGTGTTGTTGCCAGTCCAGTAGTAGGGAAAAGTATCTGCCTGGCTAGTGTATAATATGGGATGTTTATGCGTGCATTTGAGATTGCTCTATAAGTATGAATAGGGTCTGGGGCACTTTACGGAATTGCCTTATGTATCTGAGATGGTATTATGGATATGGTGCACTTGAATCAAAGAATGTTGTGCATTTTGCATTCAACGCCCACCTTCTGGGGGGGGTGGGTGGCGTAACTCTCCGCATTCGGGCCAGATGGCCTGACGGATGAGTTGAACCCTGTACGTACAGATGGAGAGAGTGGTCTCCTTGGGGTCGCCACCCAAGGATTACGCTTGTCATTTGGTTATGCATGGAATGTGTAGTTATAGAGTGTGCTAACCTTGCAGGGGAGTATCAACGTAACAGGTAAATAACGTATTATTGTTATGCATGAATGTGAAGATCCCAATGTCCCTCCCCACTTAGTCCTTGTGGACTAACCCCGGATGTTTGTTGTTATGTAAGATGGCACGTCCTGAAGCTACTATCGTGCTGGACCTAGACTCTTTCGTTACCTGGTGGTTCAACGAGACTGAGAATGAACCCGCTTTAATGTCCAAGGAAAGCATCATGGCATTGTTCAGGGAGTTGTACTATGCGCAGAGGCAACCCCAAATTGAGGCCCAGGACCCGGAGACTGATGGGGAGTCTTCTGGAGGTAGCTCTAGCGACTCCTCCTCGGTCACTTCCGAGGAGGGGGAAGATCGAAGGGGCAATTAAGCATGGGTGACGGGGTTGCTTGGGTTTTTGTATATTATGGGTGTATTGTGAAAGGGGTGCAATATGAACTCTCCTTTATATGTGTGGCCTTGGGCCTGATGTAGATGTTTTGATTGTAACCAAAACTTTATGAATAGAAGTTCAGCATGATTTGATTGTCTATATCCGAGTTATTTAGTGCAACGGCCTAGGCCAAGGGGCTAGGTTTGTTTAAGTTGGTATCAGAGCCCAAAGTTCTGACAACCTTCGGGCCGTGGGAATCAAGGGTTAGAAACTTAGGAAGTCTACTGGGAAGTAGAGTTGTTTTATGGAAAATAACCATTGTCATCATTTTCCAGGTGGTTAGCAGGATGTCTGAATAATGATAACGGTTCAGGAGCTGGGGGAAGTGGCACTGCTCCTACCATAACTGAGCAAATTTTGGCAGCTATGCAGCAGCAACTTGCCACCATGCAATAGCAGCTTGCCGCCAAGGATGCTGACCTTGATGAGGTCAACAAGGTTTTAAAGCTACTGAAGATGGAGACATTTAGTAGTAAAGATACCACAGGCGAGGATGCTAATGCTTGGTTGAAAGGGATCGAGTTTTATTTTCAAGTTAAGAAAACTCCCGACTTACTAAAGGCAACCATTGCCGATATGCTATTAACTGGACCTGCCAAGATCTGGTGGGAAGAGTATAAGAAGGCTAATCAGCTTTTCTTGAGCCAAATCACATGGAGTACCTTCAAGGTAGCATTTAAACTCCATTATTTACCTGCTGGGTTTGAGCTAGATCAGATGAACAAGTTTCAAAATTTGATTCAAGAGGATACAGTAGACGTATACGCCAATGCATTTAGGGCATTGCAACCATATGGACCCACTATGACAGTGGCACAATTAGCTGACAAGTTTATTCGGGGGCTCAAGCCGGAGTTGACTTTGTTAGTTGGAGGGGTAACCTATCCCAGCTTAGAAGAAGCTATCCGAGTCTCCAAGTTCAAAGAGCAAATCTAGAATCGGATCATCAAAAGTCGAGAGGAAGCAACCCAAAAGGAATACCCTCATAAGCAGAGAGAAAGATCTTTTGCGGCTTCTGGAGATACCAGAGGGAATGCACGTCCTACTCAAGAGAGGCGGCCAAATGGACCAAGCCGGATGAGTTCCGAGGAGCAGGAACGTTGCTGCCGTGAAAGATTGTGTTACTATTGCAAAGAAGCTGGGCATATTTCGGCTCGTTGTCCTAGGAAGTGGCAAAATAGGGCAATGCAGGATCGCAAGCTAGTAGTGGGAACCCAGGAGACTGGAATAGGCCAAGTGTCAGTGGACCTCGAAATACCCGTTCGGAGGAGAGGCCTGCACGAGCTAAAGCAGTTACATTAGAAGAAGCAGGAGCAGCACCAGATATGCGTGCATACGCCATTGGTGGAGATCCTGCTGAGTATATTGCTACTGACGTTATCCATCTACCAGGTAGCATTCGAACGCAACCTTTTCATTTTCTGATTGACAGTGGTAGCACACACAATTTTATTTCGCCTAGATTGGTTGCTCAGATGGCTTTGAATGTCATTGCACGGAATCCTAGATTTGTAGAGTTAGCAGATGGTGTGATTAAGATGTCAGATGGATTTGTGCTTCGCCTGGACTTTAAACTCTGTGGGATAAAGTTTCATACTAACTTTGAAGTCCTTGATCTGGGTAAGTACGGTTTAATTCTCGGAATGTCGTGGTCGAAAGCCGCAGGGGCCTACATCGATTGTAAAGGCAAGGCTGCCCTTTGCACCTTGTCAAATGGTTCTATCAAGAGATTGGGTAGTCGCCCTATGCTTTCTGGGCCTTCCGTGTTGACCTGCAAGCAGGCAAAGTGCTATTTGTGCAAGGGAGGAATCATCTATGTTGGAATGATAAGTAAAGCTGCAGAAATGCAAGAAACTATTGTTCCAAAAGCTATCCAGGAGGTGTTAGAAGAATTCAGGGACGTGTTTCCTGACAAGTTAACAGAACTGCCTCCCTTTCGTGAGGTGAATCATGATATTGAATTGCTTCCAGGATCTGCACCACCTTCGCGACCTCCTTATCGTTTTAATGTGGTAGAGATGGCAGAACTTAAAAAGCAGCTTGAAGAATTGGTAGAGCAAGGCTTTATTAGGCCTAGCACATCTCCCTTTGGAGCTCCTGTCTTATTCGTAAAGAAGAAGGATGGAAGTCTGCGTTTGTGTGTAGACTATAGGCTGTTGAATCAGGTAACTATCAAGAATGGTTACGCTTTGCCACGAGTGGATGTTTCTTTGATCAATTAAGTGGTAGCAAGTTCTTTTCAAAGATTGACTTGCGATCTGGCTACCATCAGATCCGGATTAAGGAAGAGGATATCCCTAAAACTGCTTTTCGCACCAGATATGGCCATTATGAATTTGTGGTAATGCCATTTGGGCTTACCAATGCACCAACCACTTTTATGAGGCTTATGAATGACGTTTTTCGACCTCATCTTGACCAATTTGTGCTTTTATTTTTCGACGATATTCTGATTTATTCCAGAACACTTGAAAAGCATGTTGAACATTTGCACTCAGTTTTGAAGCTTTTAAGGCAACGTAAGCTTTATGGTAAGCTTTCCAAATGCAGTTTTGCTCAAGAGCAGCTGATTTATTTAGGCCATGTTGTCTCCAACAATGGAATTGAGCCGTATCCTGAAAAGGTAAAAGCTATACAAGAATGGCCACAACCTCAATCTGTAAGGGAAATCCGGGCATTCATAGGATTAGCTGGATATTATCGCAAGTTTGTAAAGCATTTTTCCAGGAAAGCAGCTCCATTGACCACCCTACTTCAAAAAGATTTAGCATTCCAATGGTCAGAGATATGTAACCAAAGTTTTCAAATTTTAAAAGATGCCTTGACGCATGCACCAATTTTAAAAATTCCATCTATGGAGCGGGATTTTTGTGTGGTAACTGATGCCTCAGGCACTGGGATTGGATGTGCTTTATTACAAGATGGCCATGTGTGTGCGTATGCATCAAAGAAACTTAATCCCGCTGAAAGGAATTATCCAACGCATGATTTGGAAATGCTTGCAATCGTGCACGCCTTAAAGTTATGGAGGCATTATCTTTTGGGTAGGAAATTTCTCCTCAAGACTGATCATCAGAGTCTTAAGTATTTCCTGACGCAACCTCAGCTAAATAATCGCCAGAAACGATGGATGCAACTGCTGCAGGAGTATGATCTCACCATAATGTATCAGCCTGGCAAAGATAACATAATTGCAGATGCGTTGGCCCGACGATCATACTGTGCTGCCATTAGTGTTGCTAATAGCAATGGGACAACAATCTCACGCAGTTGATCCGGGAGGATTCTTATTTCCAGCATATAGTAGCAGCACTTGAGAAAGAAAAAAATAAGAATCCCTATAAGATTGAAGCATGCAAGTTATTCTACCACAATCGATTGTGCATATCGGATAATGCCGAGCTTAAACAGCAGATTATGAAAGAAGCTCATGACAGTCCAGTATCGGGTCATCCAGGAGTTCAGAAAACTTTTCGCAAGGTCCGCAAGCAGTTCTTTTGGCCTAGCATGAAGAAGGAAATCTTAAGCTATGTAGCCAGATGTTTACCATGCCAGAAGGTGAAAGCCTCTCACCAAAAGGTCCCAGGGGAATTGCAACCATTGGATATTCCTGATACAAAATGGGAAAGTATAGGTATGGATTTTATTGTGGGATTGCCTAAGACACGAGCCGGATATGATTCCATCTATGTAGTAATGGATCATCTCACCAAGCAAGCCCACTTTATGCCAACCAAAATCACGGCTACTGCTGCAGATATTGCTAAGATTTTCATCAAGGATATATTCCGTCTGCATGGTATGCCTAAGGTTATTGTGCCAGACCGAGACACGCGCTTTGTTGGCCAGTTTTGGCAAGCATTGTTCCATGGGGTTGGAACCCAATTAAGGATGAGTACAGCCTATCATCCTCAAACCGATGGTCAAGTTGAAAGAGTTAATCAGGTTGCCGAAGACATGCTCCGGATGTATGTTCCCGAACATCCGCACACTTGGGAATCTTATCTGTACTTAGTTGAGTTTGCCTACAACAATACATATCAAGATTCCATAAAAATGAGCCCATTTGAAGCAGATATGGGCAAGAATGCCGATATCCCTTGACTTGGTGTAGTCCGCAGTAAAAGTTGATTTGGTCCGCACCATGGGGGGAGATATTGGGACCTGACTCCAATTATTAGACAAAATATTGCCAAAGCACGAACCCAACAAAAGCAATATGTTGATAAACGAGAAGACCTTTAGAATTCCGTGAGAATGATATGGTGTTCTCAAGATTAACCCTAAGCGGGGTACATTGAAGTTTAAGAAAGCCGGCAAACTAGCACCTAGATATGCGTGTCCTTTTAAAATCATACTGCAGGATTGGCAAGGTCGCATACCGCTTGGAATTGCCTATCGACGCCAAGGTCCATAATGTATTCCATGTTAGCAACTTACGCAAGTATCTCGAAGGATCCATCACATATACTGCCACAGGATAACTTGGTTGCAGTAGAAGAGACTAAGCCAAAAACAATTTTGCGAGTTGATACTAGGGTACTGAGGAATCGCACCATCGAGAAACACCTAGTCCAATGGGCAGGATATCCGCAAGAAGATGCGACATGACAAGTTCAAGAAGTTATATCCGACCTTTCCCATAACTCATGAGGACATGAGTTAATTTTTACAAGGTGAGAATGTAACGAACCCAACGGCTTAGACTAGCTTATAATCACATGTTCTAGTCAATATCAGATTGTGCAAATCATTGTTGATATGTTCTATGGGTGCGTTGGGGGGCGACATTTAAAATTACATAAGAAACTTTAGCTAAGGTGATTTAAAACCTTAATAAGTTGAATTCAAAAAGTGTGAGCACACTAAATCAGGGAAGGGCAAATCGTGGCTGCCAGATAGCGAGAGGATCCCGCTTAGAGATGCATGTAGCATGCCAAATTACCATCTGGCCTGATCCTGGGATTGATCTTGCCAAGTGTTCTTAAGGCAAGGGTATATAAGAAACAGAAGGCTGGCCGGATGGTGGAAGGAAAGAAAAGCGGATTGGAGGCTGAGCAAATTAGGAGCAGAGCAAGCACCAAGAGTCCAAAGCCAAAACTCAGGTGGGGATTTGATCTATGTATTGATTTTTCGGCCTGATTGGGGTCGGATTGTGTGGAGCAGTCCTTCTGAAGCATAGATGCCAGCGGCCTGTGATCCAAACCCAGTCTAGAGAAAGAATCCTTATTGTGAGTCCTGCTTGTTAAATCGCTATGTTAATCTAAAACCAGAAGACCCTGATGGAATTCGGCCTTCAAAACCTGGAAATCCAAGCTCTGCATCCCATTTCAGTGAGAAACCGTCATCTTGCTTGTTGCCATCTCTGCCTTGGACTCATCTGCCGATCCACCTTCTCACCCTGACACCAACCCTTGGGATCATGATTGCCTTGTAAATCCATTTTCGGGGAAAATCTCTGGCTTGGGCGAGCTTGCAGATCCAGTTGGCTAGGCAAAAAGGGGCCGCTGTTGGCCGCCCACGAATCTGTCACAGGTTTTCTGATTTCTATTGGAGAGGGATACCAGGGTCCGGTATCCCCAGACCTTTAAAATCTTATATTAAAGTTAAAGTTTAAAACCCTTAAGTTGTTACAATTGTAGTTACCTTCTACCAACAGCTAGGCGAACATACCTTATGAGACCAAGATTCCATTGAATGTTGTTGCCAGTCCAGTAGTAGGGAAAAGTATCTGCCTGGCTAGTGTATAATGTGGGATGTTTATGCGTGCATTTGAGATTGCTCTATAAGTATGAATAGGGTCTGGGGCACTTTACGGAATTGCCTTATGTATCTGAGATGGTATTATGGATATGGTGCACTTGAATCAAAGAATGTTGTGCATTTGCATTCAACGGCCCACCTTCAGAGGGGTGGGGTGGCCGTGTAACTCCGCATCCGGGCCAGATGGCCTGACGGATGAGTTGAACCTTGTACGTACAGATGGAGAGAGTGGTCTCCTTGGGGTCGCCACCCAAGGATTACGCTTGTCATTTGGTTATGCATGGAATGTGTAGTTATAGAGTGTGCTAACCTTGCAGGGAAGTATCAACGTAACAGGTAAATAACGTATTATTGTTATGCATGAATGTGAAGATCCCAATGTCCTTCCCCACTTAGTCCTTGTGGACTAACCCCGGATGTTTGTTGTTATGTAAGATGGCACGTCCTGAAGCTACTATCGTGCTGGACCTAGACTCTTTCGTTACCTGGTGGTTCAATGAGACTGAGAATGAACCCGCTTTAATGTCCAAGGAAAGAGTCTACGAAATCATCATGGCATTATTCAGGGAGTTGTACTATGCGCAGAGGCAACCCCAAATTGAGGCCCAGGACCCGGAGACTGATGGGGAGTCTTCCAGGGGTAGCTCTAGCAACTCCTCGGTCACTTCCGAGGAGGGGGAAGATCGAAGGGGCAATTAAGCATGGGTGACGGGGTTGCTTGGGTTTTTGTATATTATGGGTGTATTGTGAAAGGGGTGCAATATGAACTCTCCTTTATATGTGTGGCCTTGGGCCTGATGTAGATTGTAACCAAAACTTTATGAATAGAAGTTCAGCATGATTTGATTGTCTATATCCGAGTTATTTAGTGCAACGGCCTAGGCCAAGGGGCTAGGTTTGTTTCATTCACATGCAACATCAATGAGAGCAAACATTTGTACACAACTGAAATAGGGACTTCATTTTCATAATATAGCAGTTTCATCTTTGAGTTTAGTGGTGGGAACCAGAGGACCCCTTTCCTGCAATTAGACCCACAGAGGGCACATCTTCTATGCAGATATGGCTCATTTCTTCAAGGTATCGTGAAGCGATACATGAGATGGGCTCAACTTCACTTGGAGATTCAAACTTTCCACCATTTCCTGGTGCTTTTATTACAAGTTTATGCAGAGATTTTCTTTCCTTACATGTTTAATGGAGTCTGCAGTATAGCAAGTTTTGCTGAAGCAGAGGGATATAAGAACGACTTATACACAAGGTTCATGAAATCTATATTTTTTTTCTTCTACTAGTTATGTTCTAGGTCTGCTATATACAGGGAAACAACATCATTCTTATTCCGATCATTCCTTACTGCCAAGTTTTTACCTTTTGTATAGGCCCACTCACATGTTGACATGCATTTTCTGCCATTTTTTTGTTCCAGAAAAATCTAATTTAATGTCATATGGATTTGACGTGCATTTTTTGGACAACTATATTTGGGTAAGCTTACATCAAATAATATTTCTTGCTTTGATAATACACTTCCCTTTTTATAAGTTTGAGATCCTTTCTATGTTATTCTTCAACATGCATTGAACTTATATGGAACTTATGTATATCCATAAGAAATTGAAAAGCTTTATATCGGGCTTGCATTTGTTGGACATTTATGCCTGTATAAGATTACATCAAGTCATATTTCTCGCTTTGATAGGCTTTTGTTTTTACAAGTTTGAGATCTTTTTTGCATTATTCTTCAACACGCATGGAACTTATATGGAACTTATGTATATCTATAAGAAATAGAAAAGCTTCATATTGGACATGGTTAATCAGGTAAACCTTGCCCTTCCTTGTTGTCTTCCTTTCTGAGTTTCTCTTTGGCTTGTGGAGAAATGTTGTGGAGCGAGATCTTTGTCATTTTGATTCTCATGCAAGGATGACTGTCATGCAAGGATGAGTGCAGCAAAAGATGCTAGGGCTTTGTGCAGAAATGTTGTGAAGGAAGACGATCCTTTTACATTATGTCAAGGGTTTCCTAAGAGAAAGTTCTGGAGTAGGGAATGGCGAATTTTTGAGTTCCATGTTTTCATGTTGTTGCAGCTCCTAGCTCCTGTTCTAGCCTTCCAGAAAAAAGACAACATTGTATGGCATCCTATGCACAGACCCCTTCGAAGCAGAGTAGGGCGACAATGGTAAATTCGTTGGGTTTGGAGTCCATGAAGGACACAAAGACAATAGCTCTATTTTCATCTAAGATGGAAAATTCTTTATGGGAATTTTGTGCGGTCTAGCTGAGTGCCTATGAGTAAGCCATAATAGATGGGGCTATAACTTAGGGCATATATGTTCATCTGACTTTTAAATTAGGAATTCGAATAATGCTCTTTACAGATCTTACCACATCCTCACTGCATAATTTGAACTGCACACATTTGTTGTATTCTCATAGTTGTTGTACTACATTCCGCCATCTCATAGTTGCATTCTCATATAATTGTCTAGATGTATATGTAATTTCCCTTTCTTTTCTTTTCCTTTTTTGTGTGTAGGAACTGATACAACATTCTTTTAGTGCCTGAAGCTGACGAGATCCTTGAGAACAATGTTTTGTATTTATAGTTGTTCTATGTGAGACAACCAATATGTGTCATAAGATAACTAATGTTTTTGAGATTGATGCTTCCGATGTTTTGCATGCTGTGAGGGTGGTCTGGACTAGAAAGTTATTTCTTAAATCCGAGCAATTTGAAAAGTTAATTCTGCATCGTGCTTACTATTTCTGCCACCTAAATAGAATGCAATTTTGTTGGGCATGATGGTTGTAAATGCAATTAAATCAAGAATTATGTATTCAGTTTCTATAATTGTTTACATCAGGTTTCCCATTGCCAGGGAATGCCACAGATCAACAGCAAAAGGTACCACATGTCGGAGAAGTTAATAGCATGCATGCATAGCTTTTTGAGAATTGGCATACTCTCTGTTCTTCGCTTCTGCCAGCTAGGATGGCAAGTGTAATAGTTTTTGAAAAGCCATGCTTATGTGAACATACCAATCCTTTTGAAGCAATGGTTATGGCTAGGAGATCCCTTTTTTTATTATTCTCCTTACTAAATTGGTTCTATCACTCGAGATATAGCTTGGACCAACAACAGGATTATTGTAGTTGATGTACCAAATAGTGTGTGCATTATGTATCAAGGATTTGTGCCTTCATAATTGGCCATGAAAACAAGGAGGACATGTCTCTGTTGCATTTTCAACTTTTTAATTTATTTCATTACTACTCCATTATTCCATTTTTTAAGATTGAAACATTTAAAAAAAAATGGTTTCATCTGCAATTTCAATTGACAGATTGACTATAATATTTTAATCTCCAAATGTACCAATCTTTCTCTAGCAATACGACAATGTTGTAGCATAATCCTATCAAGTGGATACTTCTCGATATTCTGTTTTATATGATGAACTACATAATAATTAAATATGCTTTCTGCCATATTGTAGATCAATGGTAAAGCTGCAGAGTCATTGGTAGATCCCAAAAAATATCTGAACTTGTTTTATTGAGAATGAGCTCTTCAGACAGAAGCAAAAACGCCAATAGACCAACAATTATTTTCCTCTGGAGTTCCAGGCAATGATTATGTGGATTTTTTAAATTCCTTGCATGCTGACTTGATTGAAGAACACCCTTGAAAAGAAGGGATGAAGCAGAATAGGATTACACCATTAAATAGTTTTTTTTCTCCACATCCCCCGACCCTTTTTTGTTGTTTTGAGAGCGATTTCACCTTATAATGCAAATATTAGTATTGGCCAAATACATGCCTTGCAGTGTAATCTTGGTATGATAATACTGCTTTTTAGACAAAGTTATAAATTTTAGTTTTGTCCCTTTCGAGCCTAGCATTTGGAAACACAAGATTATAATCCAATCATTGCAGTACATTTGTTCATGTTGGGCAACATTGGACATGAATGATTTAGTAAATATGTTGCGAGAGATTTTTCTTCTTATACGTTTGAGATGAGTTCTACTTACCTAGGGCAATGTTTGGGTTTTAGAATGTAATATTGGACGTGAATGATTTGGTAAATATGTTGTGAGGTATTTTTTTTCTTATATGTTTGTCAAGAAAGAATATATGCTCAAGAAAAAATTGGACTTTTTAGGAAGTTTGGTCTACTTTGGCAAACTCGGTTGTTAAATAAACAATATCAATATACTAAAACTAAATAATAAAAATGAAAGCATTATTTGTGTGTTCTTTTGTACAAATGTTCACATTGATATGCACAAATTTACAGGTATACAATCCATCAATGACTCTATTACTACTAAAGTTTTTTCCTCGAAAACCCTTGGGGTTAGCCAATAATAGTCTTGATGAGCTCTCTTTCTTGTACTAGATCATATAGACCTTCCGGCCCGTGGACAATAAAAGTCAATTCAATTCAATTTATTGCTTCCACAGATCCAAAATTTCTCCAGTCTGACTTTGACCATAGCAATGATTATGCTTAGATCTATTTTTGTTAGGTACACAACATGTTCTCCAATTTCTTTGCATATCATGAGATTAATTCATGTGAGCAATTTTACTTATTAAAATAGTCTATTATGCAATTCAAAACAATTTAAGAAATTCAAGAACATTTGCCCCCACATAATCATTTTGAAGTCATGTTTAACAACACTCTAACAATTTATAACCAACGAAAAGCCCAGCAACCCTGGACATTTTTTCTAGTAATATTTATAAATTTTAATTATATAAATTCATCTTTAAATTAAAAGTATAATGGTTATCAAGGAATAAAATTGCTTTCCAAACTAATTTTTGCTTGAATTTATTTAGAATTAGACATTTCAAGCATATAAAATTTCAATTTATGTGATTTAACAAATTTAAAATTTGGCAATCATCAGGGATGGGTCAATAAGATTCTAAAAAAGCCTCAATTTCTTCGGGTTTAGGGGGTTCGACAGGCACAGGCAGTGGCTTACAAACGCCTTTAGGTACCCAACTTACCACTGCAATCATCCTGCTCTTTCCGGCTTCAATGTCCCATGTTCCCACTCTCCTCTATTGCTTTATCCTATATATAAAGTATAAGAATTTCGTCCAGCTCTAAAATTTAAAAGCATTTTGCAATTATAATCCGATGTACACTTTTGCACAAACGCGAGTCTAGGTTTTAGGGTTTGGAGCATTTTACGCCATCCACGTTGCAACAGCTGAACGCGAGTCTAGGGTTTCAGGTTTCGAGCATTTCACGTTATCCACGTTGCAGTAGTGGAGTTTTTCTTAGCATGTGGATGATGTATAAGGGAAAATACCCCGCTCGGGTTTTCCGGGGGCAATTTGCGAGGCGGCGCTGCCAGCTGTGGCAGACGCACTCGCTAGTAGAAAAGGGGCATGATTAAGAAAGCTTGGCGTCAAGAGTGTGTTCCATGACCATCTTCAAGGTAGAATATATCTATGAAAACTATGACATATTCAACAAAACTTAGACTTATTCAGATTTGATAGATAGCACAAGGATGCCATTATAAGAATATATATATTGTTTGATTCTTCTTTATTGTTATAATATTTATGAATTTTAATTATATAGGTTCATCTTTAAATTAAAAGTATAATGGTTATCAAGGAATAAATTCCAAACTAATTTTTGCTTAAATTTATTTAGAATTAGACATTTCAAGCATATAAAATGTCAATTTTCTGTGATTTAACAAATTTAAAATTTGGCAATGATAATTTTTAAACAAAATTTGATGGTGTGATGAGCGATTAACTTAAAACTATTACGAGAATTTTCATAATTTACAATCTTTTACACTTTAAAAAATAATTTAAAGAAAAATTAGGTTCCATTTATTATCGATTAATTTTCAATATGTTTTATTTCATCAAAAATAAACTATTCAATAGTTATTATTAAAACATAAACGTATTCAATTTCAATTTAAAATTATCTTCTTTAAATATCTCAACAAAATAACATTTTAATCATACAGAGTTTATCTTAGATGGGAATTTAACTCTAAAAGATTAAAGTGAATATTAGTTTAGAAAGCAATTTTAGATTTTAGTTTCCATCATACTTTTGATCTAAAAATAAATTGAACAGATTATTAAAATCAACAAAGTTAAAAATACATATAATCTTATCATGGCATCTTTAAAGCATATCTATTAGATTTGAATAAGTCCAAATTTTGCTAGATATGTCATAACTGAGTTGTTACAACTAAACTATGCTATTATGAAGGATCGATCACAAGTTGGCACTAAATAAAAGGTACTCATGATTTCTTAAATAAGCAAGGTTGGCAACTTATCAAAGTTCTATCCATGAAGTGCTATACATTTTAAACGAGGTGCGCCTGGACTATCTCGGTCTTCAGATCCTACCTTGTGTAAAAAGAAAACAAACTAGCAAAAAGATGCAACAAGAGTCTTGGGCAATTGTAGGCTTGGATTCAGTGTTGCATTTGATTAGGTTAGATTAGCAAAACATTCAAACTAGGCATCTATATAGTAGCCATTAATTATAACATCCATTTATAGCCAAATAGGGTAGCCACTAAATAGAATATGCATTTCAAGAACTGGCAGGATTTTTATGTACCAAGTTATATTGCATTTTTGGGTAATAGACATCATTTGCTTGCATTCAAAAATTCAGAATCATTATAGTTGGCATACTCATGTAGATGCTAGTCTACTTTGAGGTTTTCATTCATGAGCTCTCATCTACAAAAAAACATGTTCACAATCTAGAGAAATGGTTCTGTTTGAGTATCTTAAACTAGTTGATTTTTTCACAGGAGCAAAGCATTGCCATTGCCATTACCATTGCCATCTAAGGTAGCCTTGTACGTAATATGTCCATGCTACAATTTTATCATTCATATAACATCATTGGATCATGTAATAGTTCTAAAGGATGAGCTCTATCAAAAGCTTATATGTTACCTTCATATTGTATGTGCATGTTATCATTCATAATTTATGTGATTTTCATAGAAACGAAACACATATAGATTAGAAAATAGATGTGGAATTTTTACTTATTAGCAACACACTTGCTACTCAGTACTAGTTCCACGAATCCTCTAAATCAAATATCTAGCATAATAACAGAGGGTTATACTTTTATATTTTTATATGTTTTTTCACATGGTTTTTCTATAGTTTTGTTGTTGTATTCATGCATGTGTACTAAACAGTATTTCTAGAGTGCACTCATTCTAAGCCGTTGATCTTGAATGAAAATTGCAATCATGTGGTTGTGGTCTCTCAAAATTTTGGATGGTTGTAGTGGTTAGTTTTGGAACTTGTGGTTGTGGCCCCCACTATCGAACCCTAAAAGAAAAAGTTAATAGACCATATCTCCTAGAATCAAAGCTCGACAAAGGCTGGTGGGTGAACATGGGGCATTCCTAGGGCAACGCCTTTGTAGTTTTCTTCTTCCAGAGCTCCAGCTGCAGCCATGCATCTCGAGCCAAGAAGAATTATCAGCTGCTAAATGAAGTTTCATGAATCTATATTGGTTTCTTTAAGCTCAAGTTGTATCTTGTCTTCAGATGGCTCTAGAGCTCGACAAACTAGCTTTTACACGGTTTTTTTTTTCATAGAAGGCAGCCCCTGCGAACTTCCTTCCGGGTCCCTCTGAACTGGTTCAGCAAGGCCAACTGAACAGAATTGACTCAAGCAGTTCAAATAATCCAGCAAAAAACCGCTCTGCCTGGTTGAATAAAAAGCCGCATCTGCCAAATTCTAGTTTCACTTCAACAATATAAAGTAGAATATGGATGGCTATAGTTTCCTACGGGATAACAACAACAACAAGAGGAATGGATGCCATTCTAAATTTACATTGAGTTGCAAAGATAAGTATGTCTGTGATGGCGAGACTTTACCAAAAGGCATGGTTCAGCAAACTTCAGATCTAACTCTTAAGCCATGATTCAGCAAACAAAGAGGTATATTCATCCGGTTTAAAGAATCTTAAGGACTTGCAGCAAGTAGTGTCTAAAGACCAAATAATTGTGCAGGATAACTTGAATGCTCCTAGCTGTCATTAACATACAGATTTCTATATTTTCCTTGCACTAAACTTCAACATCATTGTTTTTCACTATGATGGAGTGGAACAAACATGCAATACGCATGCTTGTAATGAATCAAACTAAATGGTAAGTATTTGTCCTTACTCAACTATGATTTCATGATCCAAATTTGTGCTAGATTTGTGCTAATCACTATCGTTTGAAAGATAAGGTGTTCAGCCAAATTTGTGCTGCTATTTCTTATTGCTGTGAATTGAAGAAGCAAACACTAGACAAAATGTAGGGATTTAATTATTCCTTACATTCCTCCGCTTTTACCTTCTTAGATCTACATGTGTTGCAGGCTTTTTCAGAGGAACACGCTAAGTTCTGTATTGTGCACTTTTGGAACCCTTTTCTTATTTTGGGCATTTGTTTTCGCGCATTTCTCAGCGAAAGTGCAGCGCATCATCGAGCTTCATTAGCATACTTGGGCGTTTATGAAGCCTATTTTTTGGGCCTTTATTTTGGCAGTTTTCTATTTCTGTCACAAGAACATTATTCCTTTTTGGATTTGTTGCAGACTGTCAATGGGTTGATCGATACTTCTCCATCCCGCTTTTTCGAGATTATTTATATCAATGAGTGCCGCTTTGTTGAGATAGTTATTCATCGATCCTGCTTTGCTGAGACTGATTTAGTGGTCCGACCTGCATAAAGTAGTCTATAACAGAGGTTATTTTAAGTTAAACAGAAGGAGCTAGGTTGTGCTATTGGATCAGCAGCATGCTGATGGATATATGCTGGAATGTGAAAGGATGCGGCAAAAGTGGAAGAGCATAGACAACGAATAGAAGCTGCATGAATTCATGGTTGATGACAGATTTCACCCTCAGAGAGAGGAGATTTATAACATATTGAAGACATTAAGCAGTAAAATAAGGAGGCAAGATATTTGCCAAAACTTGATCTGATTCTGCAACAGATGTCAAATGATGAGGGACAGTTGAATAATCCGGCCCCCCTCTACTGAACTATCCGGTGCTTGCAGCAATTTTTTGGATTTATTATCATTTGGCGGGCTCCTTGCAAACCAAACCGGGATCAACAATTCTATTTCCCTCCTTTATGCCGAAGGAACAGAGATATTGCTGACACACGAGTCATTTCTAGATAGCCAATCTTCCAATTTTGATTCTTAATATTTTCTCCTTCTATTCATTCCTCTCCTTCTTTCATCTTAAGAATTTTCTCCTTTTATTTTTTTCTTCTTTTTTAAGACTGAGAATTTCTCCTTCCCTTGCTTTATTGCTTACTCCTTAGTGCTTACTCCTTATTGCTTTTTTTAGATCATCATAATTCTATGAATGTGCCAAATCAAGGGCTGTGTAATTTCCACATCAGACCCACGTATAGGTCTGCGCACCCCATACGTTGTTTCTACGTATCTATCTACATCTAATACTTTAATGCATACAAATAAACAATGAACATGATACCATAGCATTTACAAGAGATAGACCATAATATAAGAGCGAATGAAAGTGAAGAGCTGGAAAACAACAGTCATGAAACAAGCTTCAAGAAGAAGCTTCCACAAAGGGCGTGCATGCCCAAAAGGTCTGTACATAAGCAGAAGTGGAAAACAACAGAAAACATGAACAAACAGAAAACATGAGGAAAAGCTTCAGTAAAAGTGATGCCACAGCCATCTCACGCCTGCATGGTGCGGAAATACATCCTGCCAAGACGCTCCAATTCATACAGTAGATGTACATAGAAGCCTGAACAAGAGGCCCTGGATTCATAAACTACATTCACATAGCAGCATGAAGAACAAGCTGTCTAATGGCATGATGGAGACAATGTGCAGACGCACCTATCACATACAATTGTCCCACCTAAAGACATTTCCAAGAAAGAAAACAGCAGATGCACATCATATTACACAGCGAAACTCTTGCATTCATAAAAAACAGTGCTGCCTTTACAAAGAAGCCTGAAGAACAAGAGGGAGATGAAGTGAATTTACACGACCACCCATAACCATCTCAGGCCTATGCACAGAACTGGAAGGAGGACCCAACGAAACCTGCCAATGACATGACATAAGAAGAAACTCGCATCACCTCCTATGCCCCCTCAGCCCATATGCATCTTCTGCCACATTCTCAATCATTCCAACTGTACAACTCCACCTGACCTCGCCCCTGTAGCAGCCATGTCTCCATCCACACAGTAGCAATTGGAACAACAGCCAGACAACCAATGTACTTTTCAAGAAAGTTCGTTGCTGCAACAAATGATTGATGTGTCTCTACCGTCTCCAGCACAGAGAACACAGACAACGGAAGAAAACGCTCCACAATCAGGCAATCGAAGAGCACAGCTGATGAGCCCTCAATCAGTCCACACGCCACATAACTGCTCTCACCGAGGTATTCCTTCTTGAATATGCAGAAGAATTTCTTCACCTCAGAAGCAAGCAAGACACAACTTTCCGGCACCGGCAATCCCATCTCAAGCGCCAGCATGCAAACTCCTGCTCGTAAAACACTAACAAATACAGAGAACACTAGAAAATGCTGCCAGAAACCCGCCTCCTCTAGCAACCCGGAGAACAAAATGCTGCCAGAAACCCGCCTCCTCCAGCAACCCGGAGAAAGCAACGTGCCCACACCCGGCATGTTCGCGATGTCTTCCAGCAGAGCGGCATGCTCATCCCCTCGCCTGCCTTGACAGGAGCGTCCCTGCCACGACTTCCTCCGGGCCCCACTTTTCCCACACCATCGCAATGCCAGAAAAACAAAAGCCCCCCCCCCCCCAACCCCAACCTTAACCCCCATATTTCGCCCACCTTCGCCAAAACCTTACTAATTGGATAATTTGGGAACCTTATTGCATTGTCAAGCTATGATTGATCCCTCTCTTTTATTTCCTAAGCACATTTGTAATTTTTGTAGAGTGGTTTTTTTTGTTGTGACGAGAATACTTCTGGGACTTCTGGAAGGATTGAGTGAGCCCATGATTTAAGTTTGATATGAATCATGTTAAATATGTGGATGCCCTTATTTGTGTTCTTAGTGCAGGTTCTCCATTGCTCACTTTTGGTGGTTTGGTACCCAGCCACGATTGGAAGTCTTGACTATTTTCGCATTAGATTTGGCATGGATCATGATGGGCGATACCTTCTACTTCTTTAAACATTGTTCCTCTATTATTTCCTCTTAGCATGTTTATTCAGGATGGCTTCTAGATTTTTAAGTTACATGATGTCATTTCTTATTTGACTTTTGGATCTGGGTTTTAAAGTTGTTCTTTGGTCCCTTTTACTGGGTGCCTTTAGGGCTACGATTGGACAAAGTCTTGTAATAAACTTGGAAGCAGTTAGCCAAAAAGTGTTAGGTGACTGAAGCATGTTGAATTGTTGATACCTACTTGTGACTATATTTGGCAAATCTTGTGGAGTTGTAGACAATAACAATAGCTTCTACCTTGTTTATTTATTGAACGTTTTGCCCTCTTGCCTTTTCTAATAACACATTAAGTATTGACCAAACCTCAAGTTGTCTAATTGTGATACATATTCTTGAGATGCATATTCTTGAGATGCTTGGCATTTTTATTTTTATTTTCGTGGCGTTTATAGATGATGTGCGCTTTGAACTTCAATGATGCAAGAGTTTGAACATCTCTTTCCAAAGTGGCATTTATGGCCAGGCTATGCATCAATATAAACCATGTCTAAGCATGTCTACAGTTTCTAGTCATAGAGCTTTAGTCTTCAACATTGCAATTACAATTTGGCACTTTTGTGCAACTCTATTTTACCCAATATTCCTTGAATTGCAACTTTAAAACGAGCCTTCATGGATAGAACTTTGATAGGTTGCCAACCTTGCTTATTTAAAAAATCATGAGTACCTTTTATTTAGTGCCAACTTGTGATTGACCCTTCATAATAGCATAGTATAGTAACAACTCAGTTTTCATAGCTATATTCTACCTTGAAGATGGTCACAAACGCACTCTTGATGCCAATCTTTCTTAGTCATGCCCCTTTTCTACTTTGTCACTATTTTCTCATGCCTCTTTCTATGTCTTGGCAGTATTTTCATAAGATGGGCTATTTTGAGCATTTGAAAGTAGGGATAATGGTAGTCAATCTAGATAGTTTTCTTGTTTTTGTGTTGATTGTCGTGTGCATACAAGGGGCCAGGATTGAGGTGCTTTTTCTTTATATCCTTCACATTCCTTATGTAATAAGCATTTATACAGGTTCCTTTGTATGGTTGATAAGTGCCCTTTTATATAAGTTCTTTTGTATGGCAGGTGTTTTATTTAGATATTCGGGATTCTCTGGGGATACCATGGATGGTGACGACAAGTTGCTTGAATTGGAGAGCGTTTACTAGCTTTGGTGCCTTAGTTGACCTGATGATATGTTGAAGGGCTATTGGCTTGGTTGGTCTCATTCCAAGAACTGGTGATTATGAAGGCCTTTACAACTACTATGATGAGGTGTTATCAAGTACGGTGGTTGTCTTCAATATTCCCGATAGAATTATGCTTTCCCATCCTTGCAATAATAGTTTTCTTTTTCAACAATTACTAGTATCTTATGCCTTGGGTTAGAGCCTATAGTTAGAAGATCCTTCGGTCACCTTATTACTCTTCAACCCATAAGTCTCTAGACTTACTGCCTCTTTTTCAACATCGTTGTGCATTGTGTTATTTTAGTGGAGACACCCAGCCGGGCCTTTTCTTTCAGTTTCTCTCTCCTTACGAGAGAATTGAACTTATCTTCGTATCACGATAAGAAGATAAGTGTAATCATTAGAGTTTTTTTGAGGTCAATTAAGGGCCCTTACTCGATGCCACGTCAAAAAGCTCGCGGCCAATGGGGAGCCGAGCTTGTACAGAGTTTTTTTACCGAGCCTTGGTTTCGCCATTCCAGGTGTCAACTGCATGTAGCTTCGGTAATATCCGTGCCTCTAGCTTCGGGTGTCAGATTACACACGTAGCAATTATGACCGTTAGCTCCCGCCCTCAATTCCCGCTCAGGTGTGTTCTTCAACAAAGTGTGCGCGAAGATCGATTGCCCGCGCCAAGGGAACTTCGATTTGCTTGGGAATAGCTTCGACCTGCGCCAAAGTGAGTTTCGACCACAAAAAAGCTTCGATCAAGGTAAAATCACTGAGCCTTTCCTAGTATTTCGATTCCGCTCCAACCTGGAATGCAAGATGGCTATTGAAAACTTCGTGGTGTCGACCGGGAGCTTTGTTACACTCCAACCTGGAATGCAAGATGAATAGCGAGTCAAAAGATGTAGGAGAAGTGATGTTTCTGCACATTGGAAGGCTTTGGTGGTCGGTTTTCGATCAGGCAAAGATATATTTGTACAAGTGAGTCATGTATACACTCCAACAAATATGGCAAAAGAAAAAATAAGCAAGCGAAGAACTTTCCCACGGTTAGAAGCAAATTGTAAGTATGTACTTCTATGCAATCCATATCTAAATTAGTTCGATTACTTATCCAACATTCCTATTCTCTCGGGTTTGTGTATATCCGATGTGTAGAACCACGGTCTCTTCCAATGAGTGTATTCCATTGCTTTCATCAAGATATGGGCTCCTTGTTGTTCGAAGGTAGCATACCAGTGCAACTCACAGAAAAGGGGTATATGGTTCTGGAGGTATGAATACTCGCCACGAAGATCCAAGCTTATTGAGCTTCCATTGCCCGACTGTCCAGAGCTATCTTTACTTGAGGCCTCGGATGCCACTTCTGTCTTACTAGCACGGAGTAAGTTGTCACAGGAAATGTTTACGGCATTGAAGGAGAAGGGAGGTTTCTGTGGGCATGTGAAGACAAATTTAGGAATTGATTTGTTCATTGTCTTATTCAAGATGTTTACAGTTCCGACAGTCGGTGGATAGTTTTTTAGATAGTCTATTTCTTGAAGGTTGGAGTGCTTCATGATGGAGCTGAATCTAGTGAATGCAGGATAAGTCAAGACATGGTTCGGTTCAGATATTGCATCTGTATATGAATCTATATAATATAAATATAAGTGACGATTAATTGGAGATCTATTGTATATTGATTGGAAAGGTTTGCTTTCAGTGTAACATAAAAATTAAAGTAGCTACGATACGAAAATATGAATATCATAAAATAAGGAAGTGTTGTTTTCGCACCGTAGGCACGGTGCGAAATTATGTATAACATAAAATATGGAAGTGTTGTTTTCGCACCGTAGCTACGGTGCGAAATTCATTAGAGGTTTGATGGGATCACTTAAAGGCCCAACACCGATGCCAGCATGGAAACCCACTAGGGTTGAGGCCTGAGACTCTAGGTTTCTAATGAACAGGTTGTAGATTCAAATCAGTATTTCATTAACAATCTCAAGAGCGTGGTTACAGTGCACATTTGCCATATCCATAACCAATGGTTACATGCATTTAAATCTTGTGGCTATTATGCAACACTTTATTTCTTTCTTTTTAGGCGTGGCTACGGTCTTGATTTGCCATGTCCACGGTAATGAATACATGCATTTCGCATTGTAACCCTTTGTGCCCTTTTTTCGTACTTTTTTTTTTTTTTTAGGTAGCTACGGTCTTGAATTGCCATATCCACATTATACGATACATGCATTTTATAGCTGTAACCCACGCCCTAAAAAAAAAAAAAAAAAAAAATATTTAGGTTCACGATCTTGAATTTGCCATATCCACGGCCAAACGGATACATGCATTTCGCACTGTAACCACGCCCTAAAAAAAAAAAAAAAAAAAAAAATTTAGGGCGTGGTTCTGGTCGCGTTTGCCATGTCCACAGCCCGACGGATACATGTTTTTTTTTTAAGGGCGGGTTACAGTGCGAATTTGGCATGTCCACAGCCCGATGGATACATGCATTTCGCACTGTAACTACTATGTGTAATACATGCATTTCGCACTGTAACCACTGTGCCCACTCTTTCATAGTCAATTTGACAATAACTAACGAGAGACTACTTTTGAACTCACAAAACTCTACTCAAAATTTAATGAAACAAAAAGAGTTGTCATTGCCTAAATATCAATGTTCATTGCTCTAAATTACTGAAAGCATCCTCATCAACTTCCTCCCTTCAATTGAACCTCTTCTTGTATGGCAGCTATAAAATAAGAACGTGTTGTTTTTGCACTGTAGCCACGGTGCGTAAATATGTATAACATAAAATATGGAAGTGTTATTTTCGCACCGTAGCCACGGTGCGAAATTGTGTATAACATAAAATATGGAAACGTTATTTTCGCACCGTAGCCACGGTGCGAAATTGTGTATAACATAAAATATGGAAACGTTATTTTCACACCATAGCTACGGTGTTAGTCACTCTTGCATATCAAGCTGCTACTAAGGTGCTCACCTTCAAACTATCACAAATCAAGGTGTTGCTCAACGAGAATGGTAAAGAGTAAATCAGATAAGGCATGGGAGTTGTTTAGCACATGGTATGATAATATAGTAGAGAAAAAGAATGGAATTTTTAAATCGGAAGCATCCAGAAGAGTTTGAGGAGGAGATAGAGGAGCTAATTGATGCAACTACTGTATACAATAATTTTTGCCTGACAGTAGACGTTATGGTAGAGTGTAACAGGTCTAACAATGCATATGGGGGCATTCTTCATAGCTTCATGGCTAGAGCCGGACCTGACACAAAACCATGTTATGTGACCGATTTGCCTTTCTTGAGCATGCAAGCTTTAATTAAGATATTTACGAAGGCTGATCAAGACCGAATTAGGAGGTTTTTGAGGAGACTACTGCAGAATAATTGCAAGGAAAAAAAGGCAAAAGAAAGTTTTTACAGCGTAGATATTATGTTCAACACATACATGATTTACAATTAGTCAAACCAAGATGCCGGTTCTTCTTCAAGTGTGGAGGTCTCTCAGATAGAATGTCCTGCCTCACCAGTAGAGGAGCAAATAGATCTTGCAGAAAAGAAGCTCCTACTGGAAAACGAGGAGAATGAGGAGATATTGGAAGAGGAGATCTCTGAGAAGAAACTGTCTATTTGGGGGTTATCAGAAGCATATCCCATTT